>HG995352.1:2409074-3009074 GCA_905333045.1 Lysandra bellargus | reverse complement strand
ATGTGATCTACTATGCTATCGCGGACGAAGTCGCGGGCAACAGCTAGTGTAACAATAATAATTTAAAAAGTTACTATTTCAGCGCTGCTACTAGCATATTACCTAATTGCTATATTGGATGCTAATTCTGCTTTTGAAAGAAAAGTTTATCTTCTTATTTGATTTTTAAGTTGGTTTAAATTAAGTATTAAGAATTTCTTTATTTTTATAAGATTTCATATAATAATAATTATGTTACAAATATCGCCAACAAACTGAAATGAAATTTGGCGGTTTTTAGGATAAGGACATAATGTAATTATAACAGGACATAATTATTATAAAAATTACATATTTGAAAAAAAAAAAACCTAAAATATGCTGAGACGCTTAGAAGTGTTTTGCAAATATGCAATGTCATGTTGTAATTTTCATATTTATTTTTATTTTAATGACCATAATAATTATAAATAACGTCTTATTAGCTGCGGAACCCTGGTAACTGGAGTACGGTAGGTGTGAGAGACGAGAGTTATAGAGGGCATAACTCAATAATTTTCGTTCGCCGCCCTCGCGCGAATGCCGAATTTTCTGCACAAGATTTCCTAAAATGTGAAAATTATTTTAACTCATCATCACCACCAGCAATGAAGTCCATATATTTGTTTGTTACCTTTTCATTTTTGTTTGTGCGATTTGGATAAAAGATATCCTTTGGGCATTGTGATAGTTTTACATACGCATGGCACTCGGGTACTGCCGCGGCTATTGCACGCGATTTTTTATCAACTTATGCAATTATGATTCGCATACGTCAAGTCGTACGCACACAAAAACCGTGCCGAAGTCTACCGAAGAAACTACGTTTGACTATGCACGGTTTTCCACGTCGCGCCGTACCGCTGTGGCGGTCGGAGTGGTGGTCAGGTTTATTTTACTTTCCACTTTAATATATTTTCACCCTTGAAATATTTAAAATCGACACCGAAGTTTGATTAATAATTACACTACTGTAATTATTAATCAAACTTCGGTTCCAGTAACATTTTCCATGTGTAAAATATTTCAGGTTCGATACAAATTGAGTGAAATTGGATGAATCGACCACAAAAGCTCTATGTGGCATACAAAAATCCGTTCAAAGGCTTTCACGCAAATTAGTTTTTGACGTGTGACAGTTCTGTGGGCGCCTTTGTGTGGGTTCATTAGTGATTTTGTTAAAGTTTTTTATAAAGCCTCTCAGTTGGACAACATAGGCGAAACTCTAAGGGTCACCGCAGATATACAGTTTCAAATCGGCCGACTATCGTATTTAAACTAAATTACTTACGTAATATCGCAATTTAATTGGACAACTTTTAAATCGGAAAGGAATCGAATTTAGTGTGATAGTAAAAGTAGTAAAAATGTGCGAGTAATTGGTATACTGTGTGACTTAGTAAAAAAACATTTGAGGTATTTTGAGGGAGTCCGTCAAAAATATCACTTCTTAAGGTGACGCCGCGTTAAAGTAAGAAACCGTGTTGGATATGTTTTAGATTGCTTGTTTTCTGTGAGAGGCCGGGCCGGCCTCTCATAGAAAACAAGCAATGGAACAGCAAAAAATGGAAAGGGCGTAAGCGATAAAATGGTTTTAGTCGCGTAATTTAAAAACCATTAATACATTTCATATAAGCTATGCACATATTAAAGTGTATGCTTCAACCAATTTATGTACAAATTTTGGAACCTTAAATCACTCTCCTCTGTTGGAAAAATAGGAATCCCTTTTTTTACAGAGGTCTTTTCGATTGATAATTCTGTGTTATAAAAGTTGTCCAATCGTGTTATGCTATGGGCAATTCAAAGACAAAGACATGATGAATACTGACAATGAACTTTAGTTTCTTAGCTTTAGTCATTGCTGAGAAAAATCGGCATCGCTATAGCCAAATTATCAAGGCGTCGCCTTAAGAGGGCGACTAACCCAAAAAATCAAACATCGTCCTCTCTTCACACTCACGTCAGGTGAAAAAGGACGACGCGGAATGATCGCCAAGCTAGTTTTTTCTTAATAACTCGATAAATACACAACATTTTAAAAATCCGCTTGGTCAGTTTCTCAATGATAGAATTTTATACAATGTATTAAAACTTTTTTCGCGGCTATGGCAATATATGAAAAACTCGTGAAAATTAGATGCATCTTTGTGCTTTTTTCTATCGAGGAAATTTTAAGATATAGTGTTTTCGCTAGGTCGGATCCTCGGAAATATAATGTAGTATTTATGTTCGACAATTTTGGGTTAGTCGCCCTCTTAAAAGGGTGCCGCCACCGAAAAATTTGAGAACCGCTGCTCTACGCGACCGATTACAACATCAACAAATTATCGTAAATGAAAAGTTCCATTTTGATCCACCGCGATCGAATGAATTCGAATGAAGTCTGAGATAACGCCAAGAGTTGTCAAATAGCCATAATCACTTAATCAGTGACATTTAACATGCATTTAACGGACACTTAACTTTGTATTGTAATTAAGATTTTGTAATTAAGATTTTGACCCAAATTCTATACATTTCTGTCAACCTATTCAATATTCATTAAATTAAAGCAATCATCAAACCCACGTGTTTATTAATTTTTTGACCGACTTCCAAAAAGGAGGAGGTAATACGTTCGGCTGTATGTATCTTTTTTTTTGTATGTTCAACGATTACTCAGCCGTTTGTGGTCCGATTTTCAAAATTCTTTTTGTGTTGTATAGGGTTTAACTCGAATTTGGTACCATGTTCACAAAAGTGGTGATCCGATGATGGGATCCTTGAGGAATCGAGGGGACTCCTTGAAATTTATATGGAAACATATATTGATTTCAATTTTTTCCGAAGCATTCGAGGTAAATGCTATCAAAAAGTAAAACTTTGCACCAGATTATACCCGGAATCCGAAGGTACCGAACAGAACTTTTGAATGCTTATAGGTACAGGTTCGGAGATTTCGGCGTTGTTTAAACAACTGAAAGCATAAGCCAACACATCAATTGGATTGATCATCATCATCACAATCATAATTATACCATGGGTCATCACTCATCACACTATGACCCAATTCTTAGCACTTTTCGTGATATTTTGCATCTAAGCAGGTGTTTTTGATGACGATTTCGCTGTTTGTGGATTTTCAAAATTCTCGTGTTGTTGTACAGATAGGATATAATCTTAATTTTGTACCTATAACAATTACGAAAGTGGTGAGCTGATGATGGGATCTATGAGCAATCGAGGGAAATCCTTGAAATTTATCAAAACACTCATAGTGCATAAAATATTGTGTTTGAGACTGTATTCGCCCATAGGTTTTCGCCGCTGGCTCGGATCGGACTCGAAGACCAAGGCTACACCGGTAATCTTGCAGAGCGGGGGCGTAAATAAAACACACGAGTAGTCGAGGAGAACATTAACCCCGAAATGCACATCGCTTACCCGGCTCAAGGCAATGCCGTATAGTGAGCCGCTCCGATTCGTATGTTTTACTACCGTCTCACTTTTACTATCGGAAGCGGCTATTTTTCCCTATTTTTCCATGAGCCAGGTAATTGAAACGCATTTCGGGAAATTCTTTATTTATCGTTCTACAATATTTAACTTAATCTAAATATCAAAACTTATATTTTACATAATTACGGCTAGACGAACATAAAAGTTAATACAATTTACATACATTTTCACACAATTTTCTCAATATTTTCCGAACTACTTATTTTATGCAACTAATTTTTCTTGTATTTATTAGACAACGTACTACTTTAATAAATTAACTACTTTTTACCTCTTGGGGAGCCACAGATTTATCACAATTCACTTTTTAAAGTTTATTTGTAAAAACACAGATTTTGCACTGAGTTTATATCTCACATTTCACTGTTACGAGTTTGTATGCACTCACTATGTGTATCTCGGGTGCGAGGCCGCTGTCCTCAACATATTGTTTCTAGTAAGTTAAACATAATATGTTACGAACAGGGCCGTGTTAAACTAAGCTGGGGCCCTGGGCACACAAGACTTGGGGGCCCTTTTTAACCGACTTCAAAAAAGGAGGTTATCAATTCGACGCGTATGTATGTTATATTTCCAGAAGTGCTCAATTTTCGTGCATGTTAGTCTATATCAGCGTCTGAACAAATGTGCCAAATTTCAAAAGTGTGTGTATGTATGTATGTATGTATGTTTTATGTTTGTGTTCGTATATCTCTGGAACTACCATTCCGATTTCAGTCATTCTTTTTTTGTTGTACTAGGTATTGTTCATCTTAGGGGATAGTGCAAGTTTCATTAAAATCGGTTCAGTAGTTTTATATTACGTACAATGAAGTCGGTTTTATCTTTTTAAAATACAGTTATTATGGAAAATAAAAAAGGCAAATTATAATATACATACTAACATTTTCAATTTATGTTTTATTGCAGATAATCAAATACAGTATGATAACAATATATTCACCAGAAGCTAAATAGCAGCATTAGAATATCATTAATGACATAATAATATTATATACGTCGTACCTTACATAATCTAATAAAAGCAGATTAAATGTATTAATGTTGACTCGAACTACAGTAAATCCTAAGATTTTCAAGTAAAACCTAAGATCTACCAAATCCTAACGGTAAATGTCCGAAAAGGTTTGCGATACGAACTTTTACCACCATATAGTTGGTAAATCTTAGGTTTTACGTTAATATAGCACGGTATATGTTGAAAACAAAACGGCCAAGTGCGAGTCGGACTCGCGCACTAAGGTTTCCTTACTGTTATAGAGCAAAAACAGGCCACAGATTGTGTTTTTGGTATGGAAGGCTCCATAGGGAATTATTATAAATTATTAAAGTGGTATTGCCCAGTAGTGAGACACCGCAGGGAGTGCAGGCTGCTTATAACTAATAATAATAAAGTGGTATTAACCCTGGGAGAGCCATGCTTCGGCACGAATGGGCCGACTCGACCGGAGAAATACCACGGGCTCACAGAAAACCGGAGTGAAACAGTTGCGCTGTGTTTCGCCGATCGAATAGCGATCACCGGTGCTCTTATGGGGCTTGAAGGATTAATTTTCAATTAAGTATTACATACTTATTTGATTGCCTTTTTTACATTTTTAAAAATCAAATATAAGAAGAATAATGATAGTAGCTTAGCTGGTAAGCATTATGTTCCTATTTCGTTGTTAATTAATGTCAAATAGAGAAATACTGATTCAGTTAGATAGATATGATGATAGAGATTGAGATATTCAGAGATGTTATTGTTATAATGTGTTGTGTGAAAATAATTTAAATAGGTTAGTATTACTTACTACTATCGTATATTATAATAACTAAGTATATTATGTACCTACCTGTTTTGTCTAATAGTTCACTAAGGTAAATAATTAAGGGTCCGTATACGAAATTTGCCGATTTCGCTGATTTAACAGACGTGATTTAACAGTTAAAATATAGTATTTCTATAAGTTTTAATGCAGAACATGTAAGATCATTTCAATTATAATCTAATGTTGGAGCTAGATTTTTTGTTTTTTTAAGTATTTTCAAATAATCCAACTCAAACCCGCGACAGTTTTGTGATTTTTGCTGTAAAAGGTTTGGAATATCACCTGTTTATGGATTGTATTGACGTCTTAACGGTATGAAAAAAATACAATGTACTGTTGAGAAAGTCGTCTATAAAATGTTGGAATTATTTTTTACCACTTTAATATGAAATAGTTGAGTAAAATAATATGTAACTCGGCAAAATTTTAGAGAAAATGGGCAAAGAATTGCTGTTAATTACGTCTTGGAGTATGGATGGAGGAATAACTTGGAGCTGTAATTCATAAAAAGAAAACGACGGAAATAATCTATATTAGATAAAATTCTATCCAATTCGAGAACAAAGAAAAAATAAAAATAAAAACAAATTGTGCCAAAAAACACGATTCAAAACAACCTAAATCTCACATAATATATTACTCGCCGCAAGGCTCGAGTCGGCTTTTCGCGCTTAAGAGCCCGTCCTCTCTTTTCTACTGCTCTCTTCACACTCACGCCCGTCTTTCATATGCCAGGTGAAAAAGGACGATCGCCAAGTTAGCGGGCAGATAGAGGTTTTCTGTTTTTAAAGGGTTTTTTATATTGAAGTGGTAAAAAGTAATTCCAACATTGTATAGACGACTTTCTCAACAGTACATTGTATTTTTTTCATTCCGTTAAGACGTCAATACAATCCATAAAAAGGTGATATTCTAAACCTTTTACAGCAAAAATCACAAAACTGTCGCGGGTTTGAGTTGGATTATTTAAAGATACTTAAAAAAAATAAAAAAATCTAGCTCCAACACTATATTATAATTGAAATGATCTTACATGTTGTGCATTAAAACTTATAGAAATACTGTATTTTAACTGTTAAATCACGTCTGTTAAATGAGCGAAATTGGCAAAATTTCGTATACGGACTCTTAAATATATTTTAAATCTAATAATTAATATATATTTTTTAAAGTCAAATAAGGGGAAAAAACCTAATAATATTTCTGTAGCGAACCTTTGCAATTTCGTATAAATCGGCAAAATTTCGTATACGGATTCTTAAGAATTACCAATTTTTTTATTCCTAAAACCAACATTTACCGTTGACAGTACAAAAACCTAGCGTTGTAATAGTAAATGTTCGAAAAGATCGTCCTATATTTAGAAATACTTACATTTACCAACTCGTGTCGTTAAATCCTAAGATTTACACTCAAATCTTAAGATTTACCGAAGTTCGTACTTTTACAGTAACATATACACGAAAATACCTTCCAGCCTTATAAGTTTAATAATTTGCGAAAAATTGTAATTTGTAATGTATCCGGCAAAAAATTTGTTTTGAGAATAATAAATGAGCTAGGGAAATTGAAGGTCTTTGGGGGCCCCCCTGAGATCGGGGGCCCTGGGCCCGGGCCCCGTGTGCCCCTAGTGTAAACACGGAACTGGTTACGAATAAGAGAAATTTCATACGAAGGTGTCTCTTGGCCCAAAGGCACTGAACAGAACTCCTGAACCTTTAAAGATAAAAGTTTGAAAATTGCAGCATCGCTTAGATAACTGCAAGCATTTACCAAAATTTCGCTTACAGTAACATAATATGAATAGTTAATGTTCGTATTGGTTATTCACGCATAAAACCTTATTTTGTAGATAACTAAAAAGAGTGAAATTTATATTTTTAAGAAAAAAAATTAAAACCAACTTCCAAGGTAAAAACAATAGTTATATCAACTAAAAAGTATTAAATAACCCTTATTCTTTAATAGTGCCTTTTTCAGAATTCGTCTAAATCTCAACTATTTCTGTACATACTACAGTCTTCCTTACTTTGAAGTCGGTACCAGTCCCAAAGGTTTCAGATATTCTGACATTACTGAACTCACGATTAAATTAGCTGGTACCGACTTCAAAATAATGAAGACTGTAGTATGTACAGAAATAGTTGAGATTTAGACAAATTCTGAAAAAGGCACTATTAAAGAATAAGGGTTATTTAATACTTTTTAGTTCATATAACTATTGTTTTTACCTGAGGGGCGTTCCACGCCAAGCGGACAGGAAAAAACAGTCGATCTCTCCGATTTTGATAATATTTGGATATGTTATACCTACACGTGTTATTAATACGTGTGCCAAATATTTTTGTTATATAACGGCTGGATTAAAAATGATGGGACTTTGAAACGTGACTTTTCTATTCGACACTCGGTGCTTCAAAGCCGATTATAGATTAAAAAATATATACATTAAAATAATTAAACCACTGAACTTGTTACTTCATTTAACGAGCTCTTTAAGTGTATTTTTGAAAATAAAAAAAAATGTTTTTTTCTTTGGAAAAAATGTAAATTAATTTTTTTTTCTTGATTTTCTCAAAGAGGGACCCTTTTGATTTTTTTAATATTTTTTATGTAAATAGCTAATATTCTATAGAACATTCCTGCACAACGTCTATAATGGGCCGGGAAGTGGATTAGGAGCTAGACTGAAAATACTTCCGAAGGGTGGCGTCCAGCGCCATACAATACTATGGGCAGAGATCGATACATAGTGGAAATTGCCAAATAACATCAATTTCGATATAGTGAAGAGTAACATTTAATAGATTTTTGAAAGAGAAATGGACAAAAAATGTTTACTTACAAGAAAAAAAAATTCGTGAAAAAAAATTTTTTTTTCTCAAAAAAAAAATTTTTTTCTTATTTTTAAATTATGTTACTCTTTAAAAAAAAATATCTAAGGGTTCATTTCTCCACATCAAAATCGAAGTATTTTGGCAATTTCCACTACTTAGCGATTTCTGCCCATAGTACAGTATGGCGCTGGACGCCACCCTTCGGAAGTACTTTCAGTCTAGCTCCTAATCCACTTCCCGGCCCATTATAGAAGTTGTGCAGGAATGTTCTATAGAATATTAGCTATTTACACAAAAAATATAAGAAAAATCAAAAGGAGGGATACATAGTGGAAATTGCCAAATAACATCAATTTCGATATAGTGAAGAGTAACATTTAATAGATTTTTGAAAGAGAAATGGACAAAAAATGTTTACTTACAAGAAAAAAAAATTCGTGAAAAAAAATTTTTTTTTCTCAAAAAAAAAATTTTTTTCTTATTTTTAAATTATGTTACTCTTTAAAAAAATTTATCTAAGGGTTCATTTCTCCACATCAAAATCGAAGTATTTTGGCAACTTCCACTACTTAGCGATTTCTGCCCATAGTACAGTATGGCGCTGGACGCCACCCTTCGGAAGTATTTTCAGTCTAGCTCCTAATCCACTTCCCGGCCCATTATAGAAGTTGTGCAGGAATGTTCTATAGAATATTAGCTATTTACACAAAAAATATAAGAAAAATCAAAAGGGTCCCTCTTTGAGAAAATCAAGAGAAAAAAATTAATTTGCATTTTTTTCAAAGAAAAAAACATTTTTTTTTGTTTTCAAAAATGCACTTAAAGAGCTCATTAAATGAAGTAACAAATTCAGTGGTTTAATTATTCTAATATATATATTTTAAATCTATAATCGACTTTGAAGCACGGAGTGTCGAATAGAAAAGTCATGTTTCAAAGTCCCATCATTTTTAATCTAGCCATTATATTACAAAAATATTTGGCACACGTATTAATAACACGTGTAGGTATAACATATCCAAATATTATCAAAATCGGAGACATCGACTATTTTTTCCTGTCCGCTTGGCGTGGAACGCCCCCTGAGGTTTTTACCTTGGAAGTCGGTTTTAATTTTTTTCTTAAAAATAATAATACGCAACACCAGTGCAATGCAATGAATGTGTGAACAACACAGTACCCTTATATTGTAAATTATTTTTCACAGTTTCATAAAATATTTACAGACGGATCCAAAGACCGAGATAAAGTAGGCGCAGCTTTTCTGGATCCACAATTAAATAAGACCGGTAGATTTAAAATTAATTCATATACATCTATTATGGGAGCAGAACTTATCGCTATTTATAATGCGTTATTATATGTACAATCTATTAATGTTAAAAAAATTGTAATTTTTTGCGACTCCAACAGTGCTCTTCAGCACGTATTGAAATGTTCCTCTAATGATCGATGTACGCAGTTAGCTTATGATATCGTGGCATGTATTTTAAGTTTGATTAGGTCTGGCAAAGAGATTATATTACAGTGGATACCTGCTCATATTGGCATCATAGACAACGAAAGGGTAGATGTTTTAGCGAAAGAAGCAACCACGCAGGGCGATCTAGTTGAGCTTCTTCCTGACTATACTAATATTTTAACTAACGTAAAATCTCAAGGATACCGATTATGGAAAGAATATTTTGATGAACGGTCATTATCAAAAGGAGTATGGTATAGAACTATGCAAATGACTATACCAAAAAGACCTTGGTTCGATGATGCCGATATGAGCAGGCAAGATATTGTGCTGAGTCTCAGACTTCGTTCCGGACATCTTCCTTTAAATAGTTTCGCTAAATTGATGGGAAAAATCACATCACCAAACTGTTCAGAATGCGGCGTGGTTGAAGACGTGTACCATATTTTAATTGAATGTGTCCGGAACGAAGTCGAGAGATGTAGAATTCTATATGAATATAATATTGATGTCCGTCAGATAGGAGTATGTAATAGTATTCTTTCTTTTCCAAAATCAAAAGAGGCTGGCATGTTATATAAATTAGTTAGGTTAGGCATTAAGTTTAGGGCATGAATTATTCTGTATGTTCCTATGAGGGTGACATGCTCGCAAAGCGAACAAACCCTCTTTAATAAATACATAAAGAATCAAAAAAAAAAAAAAAAACACAGTACCCTTTTTAGGTAATGGCGTTTGTATTGTTCATAATTTCTGAAAGTCATAAAATTTTTATTGCCACAAGGTTTGGGGTTTTGTTCGTTTATTAACTAATTACATTTGTAGTTTTTATTCATAATGCCATTATAATCTCAACCGTGAACATGGTTATTAACGTGCGATTTTACATGATTTATTGATTGCTTATCTGCGCTTGTCATTTTAGTTCTGCATGCCATTGTAAGTATACGTCCGCGTGAACGCGCGTTTTGGCCGTTACATCGTAAGGTCACAAGCAACGGTTTACAGTACGTAACCACGACGTACCATGGTCCATGAGTCCATGACGCGTACCTATCATGTACCGCCAATGATATTCTATGTTACTAAGACCCGCCATACACGGGACAATTTGTCGTTTCGATCAATCGTCAAGATCGTCCAATCGCTCTTTTGTTTGTAAAATCGTTACGATAATTATTATTGTCTCGTGTATGGCCACCTTTACGTAACTAGATTGACAGTTCTAGACAGTAGACAGGCAGGCATAATATCTGACTTTCATAATGACATAATAACATTATGAATTGACATTGTATTTTGAGCTATCAAGTGGTTACGCGATTCTGAGAATCGTTTGTAAGACGTTGCTACTCTAGTATTTTAGAAACCCATTGTGTACCGTTCCTTGACGCGTACCTAATATGAAGGAATAATCTTTCATAGGTACAACTCGGGCTAATTAACATGACACCTGGCTAAAAAATGTATCCCCTCTCGCTTCCCCGCGCGGCGCCCCGCTCTCGCCCAGCGCGTCCAGTACCGTTAGCACAGGGGTCACCAATTAGTTTCGCTCGGGGGCCATTTTAAGAACTGAAATGACCTTCGCGGTCCGCACATTTTATAAAAAATACGAAAATTGAAAGGTATATACGGTACTACGAGAAAAGTGTCGATTTTTATAGCTACCACCACCAACACCACCATCTCTGTGAAGCTTAGAGTGAAATTGGTGCAAGCTATTGATATTAAATTCCAGGAGATGTTCATCAGTAAGTCTAGACCGAATTTTATTTTTAACGAAGTTCATCTTCGAACATGCTTGGTCCGCACACAATGGGTCGGCGGTCCGGATGCGGACCGCGGTCCGCCATTTGGTGACCCCTGCGTTAGCATATCTGTTTTAACTAAATTTTAAAGTAATTAATATCTTAATATTTCAGTCTAGACATACTTTCGTATGTTGTTACATATTTTACTGTAGGTATACCTACCCAATTTATTATAATATATCACAATTTTTTTTCCCTGTTAAAATGCGAGGCACAGCTAGCAATTACCTAATTTGGCTTGAAATGTGATAAGCAATACAAAATAGACATTACTGGTGTTCCGGCGTTTATGGGATAGATACGAGCTACCCGACCACAGATAATAATATTGTTCACGAACCTTTCCCGTCCCTTTGACAGCTGTCACCTTTCAGCTGTCACTCTATCCATGACTCTTGTAGATTTTTCAAGCGCACAAGCAAGTTGAATATTAATCGATTGTAATCATTTTTCAATACAAGTTAATAAGTCACAAAAGGTTTTTTAATTGCAAATCCATGTTAGGACGACAAAGTTCTTAACATATTTTGGACCTTCTTCGACGGATTCCTGCGACTTTCACAAAACGAAACCAGCGAACTTTGGAGACCGGTGTGGCTTCCCCATTCTTCAGGAAGGCGCGTTTGCAGAATAATCCCAAGGATATACTCAATTTACGCGAAAGAGGATCCAAAGGAATCAAGGATACAATCAAGAGGATCATCAGTTGTGTGCCGGCGCAAGCAAAGACTGATATACAGAATACAGATACGTATTTGCATTCGCGTGTATAGAAAGCGAAAAAACCGAAATATTACTTCGCGAATTAATCAAAAAACGAGGCGTTTTGAAGGCGAGACTTACAAAGTTCGCCAACTATTTAACTACTTGCATTTCTGAAGCACCTGCTAATTTGAATATAGATATTAAGTTGCGCATCCAAGGCGCAGTTGCACTTTTTAACGAATTTAATTCTGTGCAGAGCCAAATTGAGGAAAATGTGCCTGATTCTTGTCTCGAAGAACAATTATTGCAGCGTGAACAATTCGAGGACAATTATTACAGTGCACAGGCTAGTGCCGAGTCCTTATTAGGTGCTAGGATAACTGCTACAAGCTCTCAGTGTCAAGGCCAACATAATAATCCATTACAAACTATAAGATTACCTACTATCACTTTGCCCGAGTTCGATGGTATGTATGAAAGTTGGCTCGAGTTTCGAGACACCTTTGTTTCATTAGTTCATGATTCATCAGAGATTAGCAACATTCAAAAATTCCATTATCTTAGATCTTCATTGAAAAGTAGTGCATTATTAGTTATAAACTCATTAGAACTAACCTCCGATAATTACATTGTTGCATGGGAACTTTTACAAAGCAGATATAACAATAATAGATTATTAATTCAAAATCACATCAAATCTATATTTAATATGCAACCAATAACGAAGGAATCTCATGTATTAATTAGGAATTTAATTGACAGCACATTAAGAAACTTACGAGCTTTAAAAACATTGGGCGAGCCCACGGGATCCTGGGATACCATTGTCATATTTATAGTTGTTTCAAAACTTGATAAAATAACCGAGCGTGAATGGGAACAGCACAAAGGTAATTTGTTTACAAATAACACAGATTTAAAATTAACTCTTAATTGTTTATTAGATTTCTTAAAGAGTCGAGCTGATATGTTAGAAACATTGCAAGCATCAGTCACTAAGAATACATCAAATGATAATAAAAAACCAAACAATTTTAGTAACTTTCATAATAGATCACATTGCAACATTTCTTCTAATAAAGAGAATGATCGGCAAAATACCAAGATTAATAATAATTATAAGCAGTGTTTGATGTGCAAATTAAATCATCCACTCTATTCTTGCACAAAATTTATAGAAGCGAATTATAACACTAAATTAAAGGTCATACGCGATAATAAGTTGTGTTCAAATTGTTTGCGTTCAGGACACACAGTAAACCAATGTAGATTTGGTACCTGCAAAAGGTGTGATCAAAAACATAATACATTAATTCATTCCCATTTTAGTTCAGTGAACTCGGTATCGCATAGTGAAGCTTCAACTTCTGCGGAGCTGGACACGCCCTCCGTGCCTGCTCAAACTGCAGAACACTCATCCGTAAGTCATGCACATGCGCAAACTTTATCTATTGAAAAAAATAATAAGCCTCATTCATTACTACAACCTGTTTTATTATCGACTGCACTTATTGAGGTAGCCGATAAGAATAATAAATATCATTTTGCTCGTGCCTTACTCGATAGTGGTAGTCAGCGTTGTTTTATCAAAAAATCTTTTTGTGACCTACTAGGCGCGCAATTAATACAGTCCACTCATGAAATTAGAGGAGTAGGTAATTCAATTACCCAAGCTAGCCAACTCTGTGAATTAATAATTAAATCTCGCATTAATAATTACACTACAAAGATAAAATGTTTTGTTTTACCTCAAATTACATCTAAATTGTCGGTATATAATCTTACACATAAAAATTTCTGTATTCCAGAGAATATTGAGCTGGCGGATCCCAACTTTCTGGAGTCACAAGATATCGATATTTTGCTTGGCGCAGAGATGTTCTGGGATCTACTCACTCACGGAAAAATAAGGCTGCCTAATGGACCTTATTTGCATAATACATTATTCGGCTGGATAATATCCGGTGCAATATATCATAAATCAATAAATGATAATGCTGGTCATATCCAGTGTAATTATACACAAACGATGGATGCGCTACTGCGACAATTTTGGGAACTTGAGGAGCTACCCAAGCGTCAGGATGCGCAGACTGATGAGGATCAGATATGCGAAAATCACTTCCTCACTACAACTACGCGAAACAGTGATGGTAGGTTTTGTGTTTCTATTCCTTTTAAACAGTCACCTGAGCTTTTGGGAGACACGTTTCCTCAGGCAGAACGACGTTTTCTCGCACTAGAAAGGCGATTACAGCGTTCGGATACATACAAGCAAATGTATTCTGATTTCATTCATGAATATGAGAATTTGGGTCATATGACCAAGATTTCCTCTTATGACAAACCTCATTATTTTATGCCCCACCATGGAGTTCTTCGTGAGTCTAGTTTGACCACAAAGCTACGCGTGGTATTTGACGCTAGCACAGCTTCTAGTTCTGGGCTGTCTCTCAATGACATACAGCGTGTAGGCCCACCTATACAAGGTGATTTATTTGCCATTCTTCTACGTTTCAGGCAGCATCGCTTCGTGGCATGCGCCGACGTTGCGAAGATGTATAGGCAAGTCCTGGTGCGCGAGCAACAGCGCCACCTGCAGTTGATTCTCTGGCGAGACAGTCCGTCGGAGCCCCTAGGCATATATCGCCTAAATACAGTCACTTACGGTACCGCATCTGCTCCCTTTCTTAGTGTACGCTGTATAAAGCAGCTAGGCGTCGAATCTAATGATCTTGACGTTCAGAGAATTATCAAGGAGGATTTCTTTGTAGACGACTTAGTAACAGGAGATGATGATAAGTCTAGGTTATTGTATTTATGCAATGAAATCGCTCAAACATTACAGTCAGGATGTTTCCCACTTCGAAAGTGGACATTCAATTTTATGCATAATGATTTAATGTCGTCTCATGATTCTCTTGAGCATTTATGTTTGAATAATAACAGTAGTTCTAAAACTTTAGGCATAGGCTGGCTAAATATGTCAGATGAATTTTATTTCAATACGCTTTATGATTTTGATAGTAATTCGCAAGTTATAACTAAGCGCTTTATTTTATCACACATTTCACACATTTTTGATCCTCTTGGATTAATTAGTCCATTTATCATGCAGGCTAAAATTATTTTGCAGCGTTTATGGCTGTTAAAAATTGATTGGAACGATCCAGTTCCAAATGATGTCATTGCGGTATGGAATAGGTTTGTGTCTTCGCTAAGCGTTCTTAATAATATAAGAGTGCCGCGCTGTGTACTAGGTGATAGTTCAAACTATACGAGTGTTGAACTACACATATTTACGGACGCTTCTCAATTAGCGTACGGTGCTTGTATTTATGTTCGCACTATAAGCGATAATTCTAACATTTCTGTGCGTTTATTATGCGCTAAGGGTAAAGTTGCACCTCTAAAACCGGTAAGCATACCGCGCTTAGAATTGTGTGGTGCATTGTTAGGAGCTAGATTATATGATAAAGTAATTTCATCGATTCATCGTAAATTTGATTGTGTTGTTTTCTGGACAGACTCAACAATAGTATTAGGATGGTTGCGCATGTCTCCTAATCTGTTACAAACATTTGTCCAAAATAGAGTAGCTGAAATACATGAACTCTCTGGAGTTCTGCCGTGGCATCACGTTAGCGGGAAACACAACCCGGCAGATTTAGTGTCACGTGGCGTGACAGTCGACGAACTCGCTAAATCTAGATTATATTGGTCAGGGCCTGAGTTTCTACACGATAAACACTTCATTAGCACTAGTATATCTCACCCTCCTCATGTTTCACCAGAGTTGTTGCCGGAGACTAAACGTAGTTGTCATTTGTCGTTTGTCGCTACAAATACAATATTTATTAATTTTGAAAGGTTTTCAAATTTTCTACGCATGGTACGCGCTATAGCTTATATGTTACGATTTTTGCATAATGTTCGTAATAAAAATAATAAACGTACGGGTATTTTAATTACTAATGAAATTATAGAATCTCAAAATTTATTAGCTAAAATGTCACAATTAGAATCTTTTCCAGTCGAGTATAATTTATATATAAAGGAAAATAAGGTAAAAGATAATCACTATTTATCAAAACTAAATATTTTCATGGATAAGGATAAAATATTGCGCGTTGGAGGCCGACTAACTAATTCTAATTATTTTTCATATACCAAAAAACATCCTATTTTGTTAGGTAGTAATCATAGTTTCACTAAATTGTTATTTCGCTATGAACATGTTAAATTGTTACACGCAGGTCCTCAAGCGCTATTGTTTAACATACGTGAAACCTGGTGGCCGATAGGAGGTAGACATTTAGCTCGAAAGGTAGTGCACGAATGTATTATTTGTAAACGCCTCAGAGGGAAGACTCTCACTCCTCAGATGGGAAATTTACCCACTGAGCGCATAAGTCCTACATATCCATTTTACAAATGTGGAGTTGATTACGCTGGGCCAATTTTCATGTTAAACCATAAAGGCAGAGGAGCTCGTAAAGTTAAATGCTATATTTGTCTATTTGTATGTTTTGTTACGCGGGCCATACACCTAGAGCTTGTAACCGATCTTACATCGGATGCCTATTTATTAGCTTTAAAACGCTTTATTTCTCGCCGTGGAAAACCATACGAGATATTTTCTGATAACGGGCGTAACTTTGTAGGTCTTATGAACGATTTTGCCAAGTTTTTGTCTAAATGTAGTTCTGATATTAAAGATTATGCTTCTAACGAACAAATTAAATTTCGCTTTATCGTACCTTATGCTGCTCATTTTGGGGGTCTTTGGGAGGCTGGAGTTCGCTCATGCAAACACCACCTTCGTCGAGTAGTTGGAAATGCGAATCTCACTTATGAGGAATTGAGTACAGTCCTGGCACAGATCGAAGCTGTTCTTAATTCTCGCCCTCTATCACCCATGTCAACTGATCCTAATGATTTTTTGCCTCTGAGTCCAGCTCATTTTCTTATCGGACGCACACTAACTTCACCAGCGTGTGAAAACTTAATGGAAGCTAATACTCTACGGCTTACTCGCTATCAAAGAGTGGAGCAGATGAGGCAGCACTTTTGGTCAAGATGGATGAAAGAGTACATCTCGGAGCTTCAATCCCGGACAAAGTGGAAGGCAAACGATGACCATCTTCTACCTAACACATTAGTGGTCATTAAAGACGACAACCTGCCCCCGCTAAAGTGGCACTTGGGCCGAATCGTTAGTCTGATTCCAGGGAATGACAACATCACTAGAGTTGCTGATATTCGTACGGCATCTGGGATCATCAGGCGAGCATGTACAAAAATTTGCCCTCTGTTTACACCAGATGAGAATAATTGAAAGTCACAACTTTCAAGGCCGGGGCCATGTTCCGGCGTTTATGGGATAGATACGAGCTACCCGACCACAGATAATAATATTGTTCACGAACCTTTCCCGTCCCTTTGACAGCTGTCACCTTTCAGCTGTCACTCTATCCATGACTCTTGTAGATTTTTCAAGCGCACAAGCAAGTTGAATATTAATCGATTGTAATCATTTTTCAATACAAGTTAATAAGTCACAAAAGGTTTTTTAATTGCAAATCCATGTTAGGACGACAAAGTTCTTAACACTGGTTATACCTAATCGTAACTACGCAACAATATAAATTTCTAGATGTCATTATTACGCATAATAAATTTAAAATTAGTAATATTATATTGAAGTATTACGTAAATATTGATTAAATTTAATAAGAATTAAAAATAAACAACACCTTTTTTTCACTCAGTACATTTGAGAAACGTCAAATGAACCAGGTGTCATGTTAACTCGCCCGAGTACGCGTCATGGTTTTCCTTGATTGCCACAACGCGCTGTGGTCGAATAACATATATCAGTCACGACACGAATTTCGCTCTTTGGTCTATTTGTGATTGCCAGAACGCGTCGTGGCTGTTTTACTGTGACCACAACGCGTTGTGAGCTATTTTTCTGCTCACTGCGTGTTTTCGATTTTTGAGCGTAACATTTTTGATATTTGCACGCTACTTAAAGCAGAATGTTTGTACCACTTTATAATACGAGAACTTTTGTAACCCACATTCAAGGCATATAAATGATTGATATAAGAATTCTTGTGATCTCGTGGTGTAGTCGCAGACCGCTCGTTTGCGCGGACCCATATTAAGGCGACGCCTTGAAAATTTGGCTGCAGCGATGCCGATTTTTCTCAGCAATGACTAAAGCTAAGAAACTAAAGTTCATTGTCAGTATTCATCATGTCTTTGTCTTTGAATTGCCCATAGCATAACACGATTGGACAACTTTTATAACACAGAATTATCAATCGAAAAGACCTCTGTAAAAAAAGGGATTCCTATTTTTCCAACAGAGGAGAGTGATTTAAGGTTCCAAAATGTGTACATAAATTGGTTGAAGCATACACTTTAATATGTGCATATGTGCATAACTTATATGAAATGTATTTATGGTTTTTAAATTACGCGACAAAAACCATTTTGTCGCTTACGCCCCTTCCATTTTTTGCTGTTCCATTGCTTGTTTTCTATGAGAGGCCGGCCCGTCCTCTCATAGAAAACAAGCAATCTAAAACATATCCAACACGGTTTCTTACTTTAACGCGGCGTCACCTTAATCTAGCCTTAGTAGTTAGTTGTCTAGTTGCTTGCAGTGTTTGCTGTCAACTTTCTAGAGTCTATTGTCAAGCCCTTCTCACTTCTCGAGGATCCTCAACGATATTTGAGTTAACATTTTAAACTTTCGCGTTGCATTATAATTAAAACTTATTAATCGGGACTTAACTTATTAAAATATTTGAGTGTCAAGACTCAAGTGTATGTTTCGCAAATACCAAGACAGTAAATACTGTAATCATACTAATTATCATTACGTGTTCTGACGTCGGCTCTTATCACCACGTCACTATCACGCCTGTTGTCATATAACAGATAATTTAAATGCAGACAATATTATAAATACTAACTAAGGATCAATTCAGACCGCAACGCGACGAGGCGAGGCGAGGCGCGGGGCGGCATTTTGTATGGATTTGACAGGTTTCAATTGCGTGAGACGTCTTGCGAATCTGCCAAATCCATATAAATTTAGAAATGCATCTACGCATCGCGTTGTGATCTGAATCAACCCTAAAGAGACTTAGCTTTGTCAAAAATGGTTCCATAATAATATGTAGCTCGAAAAATTAATTTTAACTAATAAACGTTTCTTTATTATTACTTAAAAGAAATTAACAAATTATTGCAATTGTCATTGACTTTTAACGCGTATGCAAAGTTTCGAATCAATTAGACTAGTGGAGATAGGTAAAAATCGTGCTCAAATATTCCGCTACCTACATATTACAGCTTAAGCTAAAAAGCGTGTCAAAAAGGCTGTTGTGAAGTGGCTTTAGTGCATGACTGAGTTGTTGTCAAGTATTTCAGGAAAAGAAGTGCAGGAAGTCAAATATACCAATCGCAATGGAGCATGCACTGAGGTGTGTTTCGTTATCATAGCTATAACATTTTGTAAGCTAAGACCATAAAGTTAATATACCTAGCAAAATAGATAAAAAAAGGCCTGAGCAAGCGAGATGTCAACGTATCAGTAACACTGCGTGGTAAAAAGAGACGTGTGATACATGACAGCAGAACCAATTTTTTTTATCCGTTTGTCGTCCAGTCGGCACTTATCGGCTCGTTGACAATTTAATATCTTAGAAAGATGCTTGTGTAAATGTATACGTACACATATTTTTACATCAATTTCGGTTTCGTTTGACAGCTCGAGTTTGTTGCTCTATTCCGCTAGGTACATTAACTTGCCGTCAGTCCGCCGCAGCGCACGGAGAGACTACGCACGTGCGTCAAACTTCGCTTTGCAAGAAAATATATCTGACTGTGTCCACTGCAACCCACAGACACGCTACGCACGAATTGACGTAGTCAAAGTAAAAACGTGCGCCGCGTGGCCGTGCACAGCGTGCGCCGCGGTGAAACGGCGGCTTTATGGCAGACTCGAGATTCTAAAATCAACACGACAGATAAGTGTATGTGTTACATTCGTTAAGAGTACTGTAAATTTTGTATGGAGATACTTTAAGTCCTAGGAAAGTAGGACAGGACAGGAATCCGAAAACATACCTAAGGTTTTCGCGCGGATATCGTATTTAAGCGCAAAGAAGTCGCAGGCAAGTATACATTAATGTTATTTTATTATTTTTCAATCACGGAAACACAAGAATCTAGACAAGTCATCATTTCACTAATAATTGCAACCACTGTATCAGATTACTTCGAAAGTAGTAATGAAACAGAATGTATAAGTAATGAAACAGAAGTTACGAAGTTCCGAAGTTAGAGTTTATTGACGTGGGCAAAGGGCACTTATCTCGTTAGTTCTGTGGCCAGAAGTCAGTTATATTCTATTACAATTCACAACTTAGTAAGTGATATCAAGCTATAACTTCTTTATTGGGAGCTAAAGTGGAAGAATAAACATAAAACCAAAATTGTACCGTTTTAGGGATAAGACGCAAATTGACTAAATAAAACTCGTGTGGCACTCGGGGACTGCCGCGGTAAAGCTATTGCATAGCAATATTAGCTAGTCTACACGCATACTTCAAGTAATACGCACACAAACACCGTGCCGAAGTCTGCCAAACTGAAACGGCGTTAGACGATGCACGGCTTTCAAGTTTCAAGTTTCAACGCCACACCGCTGTGCCGTTCTGAGTGGGGTCTGTTAGGTTTATTTTCGTTACGGAATTTCTTTATTCGGTCGCCGCGCTTGAAGCCCGCGATAAAAGCTATGCAATAGCTTAAGGGGCCGGGCTACCCTCGAAATTCTCATACATACGTAATACCAAAATCATTTTGTCATACGAAAATATTTAACGTGTTTGAGTTATTTTTCAGCTATTTTAAGCTGACTTTTTACTACTATTTTAAGTAAGGCATGTATTTAACGCGGCGACAAATTGTTACCATTCCGGGTCTTAAAAAAACTGAAAATGCATAGTAAATAAACTACTTTGGCGACTAATTTGAGGTAGCATTTTAACCAGAAAGCGGCGGCTTTTTAATGAGTTTTGAGGTTTCATTTAAATTTTATCTGGCAGTGATTTTCTTTTGTGGCAACTGAATTTCTTCTAAGGCGACAAATTAATGGCGGATAAAAATGTTAAAATAGGCTTTCATAAATTCTAAAATGGGGACCAGTGAAAATGTGCCATAAATTTATATGGATTTGACAGATTTGCAAGACGCCTCACTCAATTGAAACCTGTAAAATCCATACAAATTTATGCCGCGCCGCGCGGCGCGCCTCGCCTCGCCTCGTCGCGTTGCGGTCTGAATTGTCCGCGCGACCACAAGCAATAGGGATGACGACAAGGTCAAAGATTTGCTGATTTTTTTAAATAAAATAAAGACAACGATAAAATATAAGTATTCCCAAAATTTCAGCCCTAATAAGAGCCCTTTTTAATTTATAACAAAACTTTAAAGCAACTCTACTCTCTAGAGTCTAGGAGCTATAAGCTATATAAAATACCCAGAAAACCGTACCTCGAGCATAATTTATTAACTTCATAAGCTAAATTGTAAGCATATTTACAGCAAACTTCGTCAACGCCGGTATCGGAGAAAATTCTAATTCGATTCACGTCAAAACACTGAATGCTCAATATTTTGCGCTGCGTCTATTTATAACTTATCAATGTACACTTGGATGGTTCTTTGAGTGTTTGCAACGTTGTTTATGGTAAAACAAAATAAAGTATCGAAGAAATTAGTAGAGAAGAAATTAGCTTTATAAGGGGGGTGACACACACGCGAGTAAGTACGCGGACTCATGGCTCGCCTGTGTGTGTGTCAGCAAAGAGCCGCGAGCCGCGAGCCTGGGGGCATGGTGATCCAGTGTGAGCGATTCTCGTGTGTCACCAACGCGAGCCGAGTAAGTTCGCGAACTTAAAACCCGCGTAGGTACCTACTTTAAGTTCGTACGTCTGTCACCCCTTTAAAACTGTGCTTATGTTGTGTTAGGATGGTTAGGATGCACCGGGTAGAATGTTCAGAAAACATTTATAATTCTATCATAAAAAATGGGCCAAACTATTCCCACAGATGTTTCAGTAGTTATTAGTTATTACAATATAATAACTAGAATTAAAAAATGAACTTGAGTCAAAACGCCTGTAAAAGGGTAGAATAGTTTGTATTAATCAAACAGTGCCTAGAAATAGTTTACTGCAAAACTTCAGTTTTGTAGCTATCAGCTATTTTGAAACGTACAATTTATCGCATCTTCTAATTACGTATTATTTCTAATTTTATAAATTAAGGTTGCCTGATTTAACCTTTTCAGTGTGTAACATTAAAACAACAATGTAATTACTTTCAAATTTAAACAGGTAGTTATATTGTCGGAGGTTTTTATTAGATGACCACTTGACAGTTCTATTAGGGGAGGAGAGTGCTTCACCCCACCACCCCCCACCCTAGGGGGTCAGTTTACAAACCACTCAGGATTTCTATCTATCTATCTATCTATTGAAAATGCTACTCTTTATCCATTTAAAGGTTTAATAATATTTACAACATCTATGAAATGTTTTTAAGCTGCTTTAAGATATTATAGGGATAATTACTAATATAATAATAATTGTCAACGTGTCTATTTGTTAATGTTACGTGAAATCTGGTACAGATTTTCTGGAAGGAAATTTTCATTCCGGAAAATTGTACAGTTTTGGCACTGTAAACTAGAGCAGAAAAGGAAGCGGCAGCCAAAAGTAAGAACGTCATTTAGCCAAGACATTTTCGTTATCGCTTCGTTATAGAATCGCCGATCAAAATGTGTGGAATTGACATAAGCTTTCGGTAAAACTATGACGTTGATGTTCGATATGTCAATCCGATACATTTTGATCGGCGATTCTATAACGAATCGATAAAGAAAAGACCTTGGCTCACCCCCCAGTAACTATATTGTTCTTAGTAGTAGCACAGAATATATATTAGTTGTACCAAGTAGTAGGTAGAATTGGAGTCGAGGAGACAAAAGGAAAATTTAAGTAAATCGTTTTATATTTTGATTTTAACTTGAGTTTAAGCTGTTATATTGTGTTCGTTGTGTACCATCGAGGAAATTGATTCCTAGGCAAGTTGACGGACCTACGTCATGTGGTCGGCTTATGTCAATTCAATGTTAGCTGTGATCGGTTGGATGAGTTTGACATAACGCGACCAAATTACTTTAAGCTTAGTAATAACTGGTTAATTAAAACGCATCTCATCGCGTCTTTACGTTGCAATGTGACCTGACTTGACCCTAGCAAATATGTGCAGCTGAGTGATTTATGCGGACGGTGACTAGACATTGGACAAGCAATTATGGGCTTTTAGTGAAGCATGTGTGTGTGTGTGGTCCTTTGACACTCCGATTGCTTTGCTGATTGGATCTTGATAGCATTACAGTTATTGTATAACAGGAACTGACATGGACATAGATTTCAAAGAAATGTTTAATCGAAATAAAACAAGAAATAACAAACTGCTGAAAATTCCGACAGAAGTGAAAATACGTGCGGAACTCAGGGACTGCTGCGGTAAAAATATTGCATAGCATTTTTATCAACTGATGCAATTATAATTCGCATACATCTAGTCGCACGCACATAAACATCGTGCCGAAATCTTGTGTGAAGTGCCGGTCGGATTGGGGGTTAGGTTTTTTCGTTACGGAATTTCTTGATTCGCCGCGCCTAAGGCCCGCGATAAAAGCTATGCAATAACTTAAAAAGCAGAACAGGCATATAGATTTTTTTTCCGCACGGCAGAAAGAGAAGTGGACATACATTACTTTCTAATTTACGCTGCGCCAGTAGTCTCTATTATGAATTTCGATCAGGTCAGATGACACGGAAGTTTAAAATTATTTCATACCAATAACGTGCACATCGCCGCTAAAGTAGTTTTCACTACAATATTTTATAATATGGTCAGAAGGAACTTCAAATAGTCTAGTTACCAAGTCCTACAACTCCTAGTATGTTATGTTAATTATAATATTAGGATCCAACTCACAACCCTTACTCATCCGTCTGTCCTGAAGACTTACTATATCTTAAGAAGTTAGAACACAGGTAAAGTTTCCCAGTAACATTTGAATAACCCTATTTCGGTAAAGTACTCAGATCAAATTATGTAAGAAGAAAGGATGTAAAATAGTTTATTTAGTTTGATGGACACGTCTCTCGACTATCTTTTGGTGAGCGACACATAGCCTTCAACTTTGTTGCGCCAAATTTGTTTATAGAGCGGGAACCGTACATTTAGCCAAAATAAAAACTGTCCGGACTATTGTAATGCTAAGTACTCACATACGGCTTTGCTCGATCGAGCAATAACGTCGAGCAAAACCCGCGGCCTGGGCTTTCGTCCGCACATTCAGCAGTGCTCCAAAGTTTTACTCTATGGATAGATACATTTAATTCCATCGAACCGGCTCGATGCGAGCCTTCGAGCCGTGAGTTTTGCGGTCCACACAGTAATTATTACTCGATTTGGAGTAAAACTATCGAGCAAAACCGTATGTGAGTACCTACTTAGCATTAGAAAGAAAAGAAAGTAAGTAGAGCTTAAACTTTAAACTCAGTTTCCTTTATTCTACTTGACTTTCTGTAACAAAGTATCTTTATGCCAAAATTTCAACATCCAGTAGTTTCATCAGCATTATCCTCGATAAAACACATTTTTCACTATCGGTGCGATAAATAGCGTGGATAGTAAATATTGTGACGGTTTTACGAGGCGCGCGCGCACCTGTACAGCGTAAAAAACCAGCTGTTTATTAGTTTTCCTTAGAAATTCTACGAACAATTCGCGTACATCACAATCTCAAGTTTTCTTCAAGTTCAAGGCGTAATCCCAAAGAAGAAGAGTCCCGCGGATTTTTATTATTATGGCGATATATGGAAAATAAATTATACCGCAAGGGCAATTTTATACTTAAATATATATTTTTTTAAATATAAAGTCGTAAATACGCTGCGGCCAGAAGCTATCGGCTCGCTCGGAAAACATGCGATATAACGTAATTATAATTATTTAAAAAATAACTAGGAGCATTTAAGCAAAATGCTTCTATACGATTTTGAGTTGCAAAGGTGTGTATTAATTAGACTAATTTCCTACAATACATCTATTCCCGTTTAAAAATAATCTTCAAATTTCGTATTTTTAAGAGGTCATTTTGAAAATTAAATGTATCGAGGCAAAATACATTTATCGTGTTTCTAGTTCTTCTCAAACCTAGATAAGGCTATGAAGATATGTATATCTCATTACCAGATTTGTTACATTTCTGAGGATCCTATAGTATTACGTCAAAAAGGACAGTTTTTTCAATATAGCGCCTTAAGACTAACCCGAAATTGTCAATTTTATAATTCATTTTTATACTTGAAAATAAGCCCCGAATTGTTTCATTTTTTAATGTATAAAATTCTATCATTGAGAATCGGACCTAGCGGATTTTTAAAATTAAATGTATCGAGGCAAAATACATTATTTATTCGTGTTTCTAGTTCTTCTCAAACCTAGATAAGGCTAAGATATGTATATCTCATTACCAGATTTGTAACATTTCTGAGGGTCCTATAGTATTACGTTAAAAAGGACAGTTTTTTCAATATAGCGCCTTAAGACTAACCCGAAATTGTCGATTTTATAATTCATTTTTATACTTGAAAATAAGCCCCGAATTATTTCATTTTTAATGTATAAAATTCTATCATTGAGAATCGGACCTAGCGGATTTTTAAAATGTTGTATATTTAACGAGTTATTAAGGCGAGGATAAACCCCAATTTGTTATTCCGTGACTCCCGGTTTACCTAGTTCCAATATAATAACGAAATGTAAAAAATATGAGATATAAAGCACAATATTTAAAATACTTTAAACCATAAACATTTTAATAAAACGTAATACTTTGGCTGCAATTAATTTACAAACTCACCTCCGACAAAAATCTAATTCATCGAAATATAAGTATTAACTAAGATAATTATACATTTTATTTGAATAAATTGTTAGTAAATCTATCAGTTTTAGTCAATTGAAATGTTACATTTGCTTTGCATTTATTAGAGGACGCAATTTTATTTTTGGAATATGTTGGGAGGCTCAATAGAAGCTTAACCTCAAGTTTGTGGGGTTGCCACTCTTGTCCCCCGGCCGCCATTTTGAAAAAATGGGTGACAGCACTATTTTCGTGATATCTCAGAATCTATACGTCTTACAAAAAATTTGTAAGAACATAATTTGTTGCAAATTATTTTGCCTACAAATATATTTATATAACTTTTTACCCTAAATTAAAAATTTAAAAAGTTATAAGCAAAAAAGTGATTTTTTAAAGAAGGTTTATTATCACTTTTTAACTTTGTTTAACACATTTTACAAAAAAAAAATACCTTAGATCAACCTTGTAGATGATCTTTTGAGAAAAAGATCCCCCAATCTATCTCATGAAATTAATTTTCTGCAGATGCATTGATCGGTACGTCACAGTAGGTAGAAAAAAAGTGACACGCTAGTTTTCATACAAATGGAGCGACATACGCTATCTATCTAGATCTATATCTGTGATCTCACGGGAGCTACGTGTCGCGTTGCGGTCTGAACAATTGACCCTAACGCACTATTAAAAAATCAAAGTTATAGTTTGATAGCTTCAGTCGGCGCGGTTATGAGCGTGTTAAGTGGTTATTTAAATATTTACGTTACGTCGCGGCCATGTTTATTTTTCCACGTGACGTCACTCACCTTAAATCAAGCGTTTATTTTCAATTTTAGGGTTAGTAAAAACTATGGCGGTGTCGGTCATCTGTTCATCTGCATGTTTAATTGAAACCAGGCCGAAACGCAGGAGTAATTTTTATAGTGCCCGAGTGTGTGCGCAGTTCACAAGAGCTAGCAAGAGACGGACGACCGAAACGACTGCCGAGAGATCGAGACTTCTTACATGCCCATCCGACGCATGGATCATCTTACTTTTTAGACAAGCAGGTCAATCTGCATTATCCTAACCAAACTTGGAAACAACATTTTTCTAACGAGGGAATCGAACCTACGACATCCAAGTCAATAGCCACGCTCTAAGCCACTGGACCACGAAGGCGTATGTAGCGCTTGTAACACTGTAACTGGGAGCACAACTAAGAGTTCATATTCGCGTTTCTACGTATAACACGCAGAATTTAACTAGGCACCTCGTTCTAAGGAAACTCTATGTACGCAGGTGGCAAGTTCATTTCTGCGTACTATAAATCACGAGTGCCAAGTTTATATTATTGCTGGACGAACGCAAACATGTTTATTTGTATCACAGGAACTAGTTACGGATAACTATTCTAGTCTACATCGTGTCTATATTATTAGAATTGTCTTTTGTTTAGTAGATCATAATAATATTATGCACTTGCTTCAACAAGATGTAACAGAACAAAGTTTTAATACTTAGGGTGGACATATTGTGTCCATCGCGTAAAGTTATCTGTGAATGTAGCCACGCTGAAAGAATAACTTTATTTTTATTTTTTATGTATGGGACAATTCATGACGTTGGAGGCTGGAGCATTTTAACAAGCCCCAAAGTATTTTTATTTATTATATTACACCATGTAGGTACATAGCACATAGAAAAACAAGGTTTGCTAAAACTTTACTTAATATCTTTAGTATAAAATTTTCGTGTTGCGCTGTGTAGCTATTGCCAAACTTCTCCGAAACCACTAGACCGATTTTTATAATATTTTGTGTTATTAACGTGTGTAACTTGTATTTTTTATAGAAGTTGAGAAAACTCACCAGTCCATATTCTCCTTGGAAACATCACTTCATCTCGGGTACCGGCAAGCTACTGATGTTATCACTATGACGGACTGATAAGCTATCACCACAGTATACACATCATTCAGTAGTCTCTATTTCTATGAAAACTATAATTCGTGTTACTTTATTTTAATGTGAGCGTAAACACGTACGTACGAGCGTAGACGTGGGAGAGCCACGCTTCGGTACGAATGGGCCGGCTCGACCGGAGAAATACCACGTCCTCACAGAAAACCGGCGTGAAACAGCGCTTGCTCTGTGTTTCGCCGAGTGAGTGAGTTTACCGGAGGCCCAATCCCCTCTTTCCCTACCCTTCCCTATTTCCTTCCCTACCCTCCCCTATTACCCCTTAAAAGGTCGGCAACGCACCTGCAGCTCTTCTGATGCTGCGAGTGTCCATTGGCGACGGAAGTTGCTTTCCATCAGGTGACCCGTTTGCTCGTTTGCCCCCTTATTGCATAAAAAAAACAAACAAGGCAGAAAACCTAAGGTTGAATCGTGTCAGTCTTTGACACGAAATGAACCAATGGCTACCAATTCCCTAAAATAAAATATCCCATCGAATATAAGCCCTCCTTATTGAACCATGACGTGTCAATACGATGTACTTTTACGAGCCACTCAGAACTGACGTTTATTTTCTACACAAAAAATGCACAATTCACATTAATTTGACAGACTTGCTACCCGTGGTATTCCGTATTAAGCGTCTCCCAGACAGACGCGGCCTGCGGTGGCGGTGGCGGTCAGTTAAATGGCTTGGCCGCGTGGCCGCGTGTTGTGTGTCGTTCCTATAACTCTCAAGTCATCCAACTGACCGCCACCGCCACCGCCACCGCAGGCCACGTCTGTCTGGGAGACGCTTTAAGCTGCCTGTTATGGTGGCACTTCACATGGCTATTTGTATTTGCGTATTTGATGTATTCGCCAAACAATCACCATGTGTAGACTTTGACAAAGTATTGGCCTCATTTGCCTATTTGGCAATACCAAATACACGTATCCGTACCCTTGTCGGTTTTTGACGCACACAGCACATCAAAAGAGTCAAATAGGCAAGTAAACAAAATCAAGTAAAAGTTTGGTATTTGACGTCCATGTGTGGAAGGCCGTATTTGCCTTCATTTGCTTGTTTGTGTATACGTTAATAATTTTGCCAAATGCAATAAATAGCTAATAGCAAATACCAATAGCTATGTGAAGTGCCGCCATTACAATTTACACGGAGTCCGGGGGCTTACGCGCGTGCGTCTTGCATTTTGTCATTTCAAGCTATTTGCTACTCTGACGTCTGCATACGCAGTGGAGTCTAGTCACTAGTGCGACGAACGATGATCTACTGTTAGTATGTTGTGTTATGCTACGGCGTTTTGGGCCGTAAATTTAATTGATTGCTCCAGTGTAAGCAGCGACAGGCTCGTATTTGTTCACGATAACAGCCGAAAACACATGTGTGCTTCACGTGCAGGAAAAACGTCTACTCTTCCTCCGTTTTACATATTGTAGTGACTAATGTACATAGCTAATTTCTTTTATAAAAACCTTTTTTTATACTATTTTGTACGACTCTATAATTTATGATTTTTTGACTTGTTTACTTTTTGATAGATTTAGAGAGGAGATTAAAAAAAAAAGAATTCAACTGGAATATCGAGTGTGCTATTTTATCATTTTCTCCGACGCACCTTCTAAACAAGAAAGTTGAGCAAGCGATTCACTTCGCAACGACGCGAGGACCTTGCTCACTTCAATATTTTTGGTCAGGTGACCTGATGCGAGCTTAACATTTTTTACCCCCACCAAAAAACTGGACAACGTCGCTAAGGATGTTACTTTAATATTTGTACGGCTATACAATGGATTGTTTTAACTTATAGTTCAAAGTCAATCTTTAATATGTTGTAATATACAGTACCTATTTCGAAACCAGACAATAATTTACAAACGGATATAACAAGTTGAAAGAGTTTAAAGCTCTGACAAGGTGAATGTTTGACGAAACCATGGTCTGTTTTAATTATAGCCTAAGGTAAACGCACATAAATTATTATGAATTACGAGTGTATTTTTCACGATCTATCGCGCTTACGATGTAATGACGATTTTAGATCTAGAAGAATGCAGGTTGATTCTGCTAAACAGTTTTGTGGTAAAATGGTGTTTCGTAAAATGTGAAACCAACTTGAAACGCGATCTGATTGGTCAAAATTCAATTACAGTAACTTGAGTCTAATTTTAACGAATTGGGATTCGAAAGAAATCGAAGGCTTCAAAATTCAAATCCATACTTAATTTTACAAATGCGAAAGTGTGTCTGTCTGACTGTCCGTCTGTCTGTCTATTACCTCTAACACTCCCGAACCGCTGTACCAATTTTGCTGAAATTTGGAATTTACCCCAGAAAAATTTAAGGTTCCCGCGCGAGAAACGAATTTCGGCGCAACGGAGTTGCAGGCGGCATCTAGTACCCTATATTTCATAAGTATGTATCAATTATCCCTATAATTATTGTTCAGGGTTTGCTGTCTTTGAATATCATGTAATTATTCTAATGGGCCTGACAAATCTTGTATAGTTATTCGCTGTGTTCGCGCCCTTAGCGCGAAACAACAGCGCGACTGCGTTCGCGGCCTTAGCGGGCCCTGGCGGGGTGCGCGGGGCGCGGCTCGCGGACCCCTTCCACCTCGCGCTGCATACGCTGCGCGGGCGCTGCGACGGACTACTCTTAATCGGACGTCGGACCAACTCGACAGCTAACATATTACTCCTATATGTATACAGTCCGCTTTTTATTAGAAGATTCCCAACGCAAACACACTGCGTATATATTTTTATTATTAAAGGGGTAATATCAACGACGTCAAGGTTATTTGGTTATATGTTTTGTTGTAACAATGCCTTAAGTAGATATAGTAAAAGTATCCTAACCGCTTCCAATTTTCCGAGGTCGTAAACAGCACCCGCCTTTTACGACGTCGGTAAACGCAGTCATCACGGCCAAGGACGGACTAGAACATAAGTTTTTTTTAAATAAAATAAGGGAGCAAACGAGCAAATGGGTCACCTGATGAAAAGCAACTACCGTCGCCCATGGACACTCGCAACATCGAAACAGCTGCAGGTGCGTTGCCGACCTTTTAAGAGGGACTATTTTGTCATTTACCCATCAACTAGATGACGCACGCGTCTGAACCAAAATTAGTTTATCGCGAGGGAACTGTACATTTGTGCGGGATAAAAAGTATCCTATGTCCTCTCCCGGGAGTCAAAGTATCTCTATACCAAACAGCAAAATCGATTCAGTGGTTTTGATGTGAAGAGGTAATAAACAGAGACACAGACAGATTTTCGTATTTATAATATAATAAATATTATAATATTAGATTATAAACCTATGGATGGATTACGCCTCCGTGGTTCGGTGGTTTAGAATTTAGAGCAAAGCTCTTGACTTGGTCGTAGGTTCGAATCTCACGTTGTAATGATGTGATTTCCAAGTTCGGTTAGAGACTTAAGAGTCCGTATACGATATTTTGCCGATTTCGCTCATTTAACAGACGTGCTTTAACAGTTAAAATACAGTATTTCTATAAGTTTTAATGCACAACATGTAAGATCATTTCAATTATATATAGTGTTGGAGCTAGATTTTTTATTTTTTTTAAGTATCTTTAAATAATCCAACTCAATCCTGCGACAGTTTTGTGATTTTTGCTGTAAAAGGTTTAGAATATCACCTTTTTATGGATTGTATTGACGTCTTAACGATATGAAAAAAATACAATGTACTGTTGAAAAAGTCGTCTATAAAGTGTTGGAATTACTTTTTACCACTTCAATATAAAAAAACCCTTTAAAAACAGAAAACCTCTATCTGCCCGGTAACTTGGCGATCGTCCTTTTTCACCTGGCATATGAAAGACGGGCGTGAGTGTGAAGAGAGCAGTAGAAAAGAGAGGACGGGCTCTTAAGACAAAGCAGGCTGACCATCTGATTGTCTGACAAGTATAATGAACCATGCGTCGGATGGGCATGTAAAAAGTCGGTTCTGCGCCTGATCTCTCGCCGGTCGTGTCGGTCGTCTGTCCCACTGGGTTATGAGAGTAAAATAAGGTTTTATTGAATCTAGGCCAGGAATAGTTTTATGGCGCCGAAGTGTGTGCCCACTGCGCAGAACACAAGAGCGCTCTTGTACTCCAATAAGACAGACCGACAGACATGAAGAATAGGAGGCATAATGTGTTGTTGTTCAAACAAAGTGCGCAGTTCTAAATGTGAACTTTGTTAACTTACAGCTGTTACTCGTAAACTCCAATTTGTAGTAAAAACAGCATTCGCGCAAATCAAAACACGACCGATCATCGATAATATTAAGATTATATTTAAAAGTGTGAGTCAGACCCACAGAGTATCACGTCTTAGGGTGAATTCACACAGGTTTTCGAACTAAAAGCGGAAACACAACCGCGTTGAGAAACCGCACCGTCAAAATTTTTAAAGTGAGACAATTGCGGCGTTGTGCACTTTTTTGGGATAAGTAAAACTAGCTATTTGACCGAGCTTTTCTCGGTATTCGATAAAACACGAATAAAATGACATTTCCTAAAAATGATTCGTAGCTAGATCGATTTATCGCCCCTGAAACCCCCTATATACTAAATTTCACGAAAATCGTTGGAGCCGATTCCGAAATGTTGCAATGTGAATTGACCAAAGTACGTTGCGCCTTCGCACGTCGGAAGCGTGCGTTAGGCAATATGTTTGAAACAAGTTGGGAGCGTGATCTTGCGCTGCGTTGCTACTCTCTTGTATTGAGTTGTCGCAACGTTTTGTTGCGTTGCGACAACGACACTATGAAAATCGACTCGCGTCGCCCATTACTGGCACAGAGCCAGAGAGTTACGATGTTACGAACCATTAGACACCTAATTAAGTTTACTGTAGGAAACGACAAGATTGTTAAGGCTATGATCTAAAGTCTAAACCACGAGGCGAATCGCATAAGGGTCCAATTAGACCGCAACGCGACTCGTAGATGCATTTCTTATTGAATTGACAGACTTGCATGACGTCTCACGCTATTAAAGTCTGTCAATTCCGCACAAATTTTGAAATGCATATACGCGTCGCGCTGCGGTCTGACGTGTCACGTGACCCTAAGCTATGTTTCTATGAATTTGGTTGCTATCTCATAAGTCATAACCAGGCTAAGTTGATTGAAAGATCAACGCACTAGCCCAGTCCTAAATAATCCTGAAACGCACCCTTTATCTTATGACTTCGGCATCTACTAAGATTTTTTTAAATTTCTACCTTAAGGGAACTAAACAGTATCAAAACTATATGTCTAACCGGGTTAAAACAAGGAACAATTTCTGCACTAATCGAACTATCTAGTTAAAAAAACATATTTATTCCATTTCCATGCATTCAATTCATCATTATACCACATTTTGTGGTACACTGCGGAAAAACTATCACGCCTATTGTGCTTCTACTTATTATAACATTGTAGATGTGTTATCATCTGCAGTCAGTCAAGGTGTAACGACGCGAGCCCTCAAAAAGCTCGGCTTTTAGCTTGTTCAATATATTCAATACATTACGTGAAGTGTGCAGCTGTAGAAATATGATCCACCCAAGTCACAAATTGCATCAAATAACACAAATTGTGTAGAATTTAAAAGCACCCGTCTCGGAATTGTATTTGCGAGTTTCGTTGAAATGTTCTGCATTTTGTATTCCAGAATAAATTGCAACAAATGTACTTCGTGGAACTTCGCTTTATAAATTCGTCGTTTTTCAAGAGCTTGCCATCTTGTTAGTTGTTACTGTGGCCTCTCAACGTTGGTCTATAATGGCAATTGGCATGGATAAAAAAAAAACTGCCAAGTGCAAGTCGGACTCGAGCACGAAAAATTGAAAAAAAAACAGTTTTTTGTATGGGAGACGCATAAATATTTATTTTATTTTTAGTATTTGTTGTAATAGTGGCAACAGTAATACCTACACAATTTGTGTAAATAGCTGTCCAGCTATTGCGATTCTTGAGATACAGCCTGGACATCGAAGTCTAAAGTGATAAGGTCCCGTTTTTACTTTGTGGGTACGGAACCTTAAAAAATACCAACAGGTTGCACTCCGGAAGTACAGACATATATTTTTGCTTGGCGGTTGAAAGAGATTATCCTCCATACTAATATTATAAATGCGAAAGTGTGTTTGTCTGTCCGTCTGTCTGTCTGTCTGTCCATCTGTCTGTTTGTCTGTTTGTCTGTCTGTCTGTCTGTCTGTCTGTCTATCTGTTACCTCTTCACGCCCAAACCGCTGAACCGATTTTGCTGAAATTCGGCATAGAGATACTTTGAGTCCCGGGAAAGGACATAGGATACTTTTTGTCCCGGAAAAATGTACGGTTCCAGCGCGATAAACGAGTTTTGGCGCAACGGAGTTGCGGGCGTCTTCTAGTAGAGAACATAATATTACTTCCTCTCCTGCCCCACGCTGGCGCGGCGGTCTATTCTCCCGCCGTCTTACGAATTTTCAATCAGGTATGTGCCCTGCAGCCTGTTCCAAAGCGTGTAACAACCCGTGTGTGCCCCGCTGCCCACACACCGAAATCTCATCAAATATTCCGTGTGTTTGTCATCAATCACCATAATATTATGTGTGACTATCGGCATTCCATTCAAAGGTACAAAACAATTCGGAAAGGTATAGTAATATTATTATAAAGTATACTAATATTACTAATATATAGTATACTAATATACGAGCAAGAAATACTATGTCGAAGAGTACATCTACTTGGGCCAGTTAGTTTCTTTTGATAACAGACAAGGGAAGGAAGTCGATCGACGAATCGAAAACGCCTGGAAGAGCTACTGGTCCAGGAAGACGCTGATGAAGGGAGATTTACCAATCTCCCTGAAACGCAGTCTCGTCGACATGTGTATTCTGCCCATCCTAACCTACGGTGCGCAAACTTGGTCATTGACCGATTCGCAAAAGTCCCAACTTATATGGGGTATGCCAAAGAGCGATGGAGCGCAGTATGTTGGGAGTAAAACTAGTCGACATTATTTTTAACAAAAAATTAAAACCGACTTCCAAGGTAAAAACAATAACAACATTAATATGAACTAAAAAGTATTAAATAATTTTTCTTATCTAATAGTGCCTTTTTACGAATTCGGCTAAACCTCAACTATTTCTGTACTCAATCTTCATTATTTTGAAGTCGGTACCAAATAGCTGAATCTTCAGTTCTCTGACAGAATATTTGAAAATTTTGGAACTGGCACCGACTTCAAAATTATGAAGATTGAGTACAGAAATAGTTGAGGTTTAGCCGAATTCGGAAAAAGGCACTATTAGATAAAAAAAATTATTTAATACTTTTTGTTCATATTAATGTTATTATTGTTTTTACCTTGGAAGTCGGTTTTAATTTTTTGTTAAAAATAATAATTTCACTCTTTTTAGTTACCTAGTAAGTAAACCATCGCGTATATTTTACGTATCTTACAATTTGTTAAGAGTCACAACTCACACTCACAAAGTATATGTATTACCATTTACCAGTGAAGTGAACATGTGCTAGGTAATTTAACAATTTTAATGCTTCAAGCCTCAAGCGGTCACCGGCGACTGCGATAACAATGCGAAACGCGGCGCGCGGCGGCGACGCCGTCGCGTCGCCTCTGCGGAGCCGACCGCCGTGTATAAACAGCCATTTCATTTAACAGCATATTTGGTGTTGTTATACCGTACATAATTATTATTAATGTATTATCTATTCTGTGCCATGAGACATTGGTGACCTTAACACGACGTGGTAATGATGATGATGATGACAATGATGATGATGATGAATATGAATAGCATAGTAGCATATGCTTTCTGTTCTTATAACAATGCCGAAACTCCCAAACGTGTATCTATAAGGAGTCAGGAGTTTTCTCAGCATCTTCGAAACCATGGTATACCTTGACCCAATATTTGACGTTTTGGTAGCATAATCTTAGTACACTTCACATAAAACCAAAAATCACCATATGTTTCCATATAAATTTCGAGGAGTTCCCTCGATTACTCATGGATCCCATCATCAAGTCGCCACTTTTGTGAACATGGTACCAAATTGGAGTGAAACCTAATACAACAAAACAAAAATTTCGAAAATCGGTTCACAAATGGCGGCGTAATCGTTGAACAAAAAAAAAAAACATACCACAGCCGAACATATAACCTCCTCGTTTTTTGGAAGTCGGTTAAAAATAAGAAACACCACACTGCGCTCCCAAACAGGTATTAAGGATGTAGGAGCCAAGACGGCAAAACTAAAATGGGATTGGGCTGGCCACGTTACCCGCATGCATCCCGACCGCTGGGCAAAGTTAACAACTGAATGGGTACCCGAAGACGGACGACGCAACCGTCGGCCAAGAAAGAGATGGCGCGATGAGCTGGAGGCATACCAGCCCGGCTGGCCAACGGTGGCGCAGGAGCGAGAAAAATTGAAGATCCTGGGGGAGGCCTTTGCCCAGCACTGGGGCACTTAAAAAATATATTATATATTATAAAGCGAAAGGTTGTCTGTCTGTTATCTCTTCACGCACAATCCAATTTTGCTGAATTTTGGTATGGAGCGGTGCTAAGAGTCCCGGGATAGCACATATGATACTTTTATCCCAGAAAATGTACGGTTCCCGTGCAATAAACGAATTTTGGCGCAACGGAGTTGCGGGCGTCATCTAGTTATTCATATATGTGTCGGCATTCCGTTCAAAGGTACAAAAACAATTCGGAAAAATCGTAAAATATATTTTTCAGCGTCTGTTTTATGAGTTTCGGTTTAAAAACGTAATTAATCGCATAATATATCACAGAGACCATAAATTAATTAGCTTCTTATGATTTGAGCAAACACCTCGAGGACGCTCGTCCTAATTAACTAGGGCTGCCAAAAACAGAAAAAAATAATTATCTGGATATGATGTTTGACAAATTAATAATTCACGATCCTAATGCCATAGACTGCTAATTGAAAATTAATTTTGCGTGCGAAATTGCCTGCGCCAAATTAAAATCATTGACATCGAAATAACATCGTATGATCGTATAGAACGATCATATACGACGCTCATATACTATCCTCGCGTTCCATTAGAGTCAAAAACGCTCAAAATAGGAGGCATTTTGAGCGTTTCGATCGTTGTCAACGCTAAATGGAACGCGGGGTATACGGTATACCGTATATGGCCAGATATTGTCATAATTTCCTATTCCATACAATATAGTTAAAACTTCTTACAGTTGACACCCAACTCAGCCAAATCTGATTACTAGTTTACGCACCTAATCAATCAGTTGCTAAATCGATACCCTTCCTTTTGTCTTCGTAGCAGTCAGGTAAAAACGTATGTTAGTGTTATATTAGTTAATATGCTGTCTTTGACTATCTCTGTGAAAAAGGAACCAGACCGTACAGGAACTACAGATGGCAGGACATGTCAAGTGATAAATTTTAAGTTTCGGATTGGCGATTCGGACCTGCGTTGCGCAAGTTCCCTACATCACATAATAATAAGTTCAAGTACTATCGAATATCGTCGACCACGCGTTTCGGCGGAGCCCTCAACGTCGAACAGCCCGTCAATTTTAAAATAAAATATTAATTAGCGTCATTCAATTTTAGAAGCTTTCGAAGGCTATATTTGAGGTATACCTTAAAGTTTAATTAAAACAGACGTACACGGCTATAATTCTGTATTATTTAATCTTATCTTTAGTACGGTTTTCTGGGGTTTTGATCAATCAGAGCGCTTTTGCAACGTCAAAAGCGCCACCATGGCTACGTCCATCGTTATCCCGTAACGTAGTGATTATATTCTCTTTGATCCCGTCGCACAAACAATGGTCGCCGTCAGTTTCGAGTTGTAATAATTTACTATTATTTATTCAACAAATGCACTTATCAATATAAAAAGTACACAGTAGCCGATTCTCAGACCAATTGAACATGCATAATATAAAAGGTAAAAACCAGTAAAGCTGTTTCGGAGGAGTACGGTAACTAACATTGTGACAAGAGTATTTTATATACAGGATGCAATAAAACCTTCCTAGAAAAAGTTCGTGTGTTTTTATTTTTAACAAGGATCAATATATCAAAATTTGGCAGAAACCTGTATAAGAAGAATACATATTCTTCAAATCCTAACCATTCAATCCTCTTTACAATAACATTTTGTTTCGAAGGGGATTTAATAAAAATACCAAGAGGTTTGTTCATTACGATATAATTGTATTTGGGAATTTCATCCATTCTCTTTGAGTTCGAAATTAAATCTGAAGGCGTAGCTTCATAAGCACTGACGAGCGGTCATTTGAAAAGAAGGACAGGCCCCTCGGTGCCTAAATTACATTCCCTTGTCAATGCTTAGATTTGATAAGATTTTGTTTTAATAACAGACATAATTCTTATTATTGTGTGTTCTGTCTATTTTCCTAGTAGATATAATTATTATTATGTACGTCTTCTGCTTATTATTTCCAAGGAATTGTCAAATTAATTTTAAGTTTATAATTTCCACCACTGTTTGTGTTCCAAAGAATATTATTATGATGATTCGAACTATAAAATATTGCTTTGCCCAGTAATAAGTGAATTTTACCACAAATACATTGTTTGTAGTTTTATATCCTAACTAGATGACCCCCGCAACTCCGTTGCGTCAAAATTCGTTTATCGCGCGGGAATCGTTCATTTTTCCGGGATGAAAAGTATCCTATTGTCCTTTCTGGGGACTCAAAGTATCTCCATGCCAAATTTCACCAAAATCGGTTCAACGGTTTGGGCGTGAAGAGGTAACAGACAGACAGACAGACACACTTTCACATTTATAATATTAGTATGGAAGTATGGAAGTATGGATTGTTAAAAATTAGTATGTAGATAGTTTAAGGAAATGCTAAAGTTATTGTTGCAGAAAAACGTACGTTTGCCTCGCGTTAAGGTGACGCCGCCGCGTTAAAGTAACGAACCGTGTCGGATATGTTTTAGATTGCTTGTTTTACATTTTGTTGTTGATATAAAACAAGCAATATAACAGCTAAAAATGGAAAGAGCGTAAGCGACAAAATGGTTTTTGTTGCGTAATTTAAAAACCATAAATACTTTTCATATAAGCTATGGGCAAATTAAAGTGTATGCTTGAACCAATCTATGTACAAATTTTGGAAACCTAAATCACTCTCCTCTGATGGCAAAATAGGAATCCCTTTTTTTAAAGAGGTATTTTTAATTGATTACTCTGTGTTATAAAAGTTGACCAATCGAGTTATGCTATGGGTAATTTGAAGACAAAGACATGATGAACACTGACAATGAACTTAAACTTACTTTTTGACGTGGGAGAGCCATGCTTCGGCACGAATGGGCCGGCTCGACCGGAGAAATACCACGTCCTCACAGAAAACCGGCGTGAAACAGCGCTTGCGCTGTGTTTCGCCGAGTGAGTGAGTTTACCGGAGGCCCAATCCCCTTCCCTATTTCCTTCCCTACCCTCCCCTATTACCCCTTAAAAGGTCGGCAACGCACCTGCAGCTCTGCTGATGCTGCGAGTGTCCATGGGCGACGGAAGTTGCTTTCCATCAGGTGACCCGTTTGCTCGTTTTCCCCCTTATTGCATAAAAAAAAGACTGGTTGCACCCCGGGAGTGCCGGCAGAACTGAAAACTTGATTATTAACGTTGTGCATTTTTTAACACATTTTTTATGAAAAACGATTTTTAAAAAATCGTCAATCAAGTTGTTTCGATCAACATTTCGATCAAGGTTTCGATCAAGTTTCGATCAAGTTTTGAACAAGTTTTGAACAAGTTTCGATCAAGTTTCGATCAAGAGTCGATCAAGGTTTCGATCAAGGTTTCGATCAAGTTTCGATCAAGTTTCGATCAAGTTTCGATCAAGTTTCGATCAAGGTTTCGATCAAGGTTTCGATCAAGTTTCGATCAAATTTCGATCAAGTTTCGATAAAGTTTCGATAAGGTTTCGATCAAGTTTCGATCAAGGTTTCGATCAAGTTTCGATCAAGTTTCGATCAAGTTTCGATCAAATTTCGATCAAGTTTCGATAAAGTTTCGATAAAGTTTCGATAAAGTTTCGATCAAGTTTCGATCAAGTTTCGATCAAGTTTCGATCAAGTTTCGATCAAGTTTCGATTAAGTTTCGATCAAGTTTCGATCAAGTTTTAAATTGAGTTCGAGTTCGACACAAAACACTACTCTCCAACCGTCTTACGCGTTTTGTATGGTTTTTCGATCAACACGATAACAGTTTTTACCCATCCCACAAGTGCTCAACGCCGCTAAAAAAGTTTTCACTTCAAAAAAAAATTCTTAGCTTTAGTCATTGCTGAGAAAAATCGATATCGCTACAGCCAAATTATCAAGGCGTCGCCTTAAATAAAATATATAGTTGTAGCGGGCGTCATCTAGTATTCTAATATATTTTAACCAGCTGTCCCGGCAAACGTTGCTTTGCCATAATATATTTGCCATATTATTTTATTGAAGTGACTAAATAAGTATATCACCATGGCAACGTCGATCGCTATCCCGTCGCACAAACAATAGTCGCCGTCAGTCTCAGGTTGTAATAATTTTCTATTATTTATTAAACAAATGCACTTATCAATATATAAAGTACCGAGTAGCCGATTCTCAGACCTACTGAATATGCATATAAAATTTGGTAAAAATCAGTAAAGCCGTTTCGGAAGAGTTCGTGGACTAACATTGTGACACGAGAATTTTATATATAAGAAGATAAGATATCATATCTTATATAGTTTATTAGATTACTCATTATAGGGTTAGAAAATAGCAAAGAACTCTTTTGTATATATTACGAATATGTTGCCATCTAAGATATGCCATCAAAGAATATGAGTCCCCAAACTCTATTACAGAACAGATATACAGAGAGATATAACATAATGCTCAAGAGGATATAGCGGCTCAAAAACATACAGCTGCCGCATCATGTGATTTGATCTACGCTATATTAAAAAAAACTGTCATTTTTGACGTAATACTATAGGACCCTCAGAAATGTTACAAATCTGGTAATGACATATTCATATCTTCATAGCCTTATCTAGGTTTGAGAAGAACTAGAAACACGATGAATGTATTTTGCCTCGATACATTTAATTTTCGAAATGACCTCTTAAAAATACGAAATTTGAAGATTATTTTTAAACGAAAATAGATGTATTGTAGGAAATTAGTCTAATTAATAGACACCTTTGCAACTCAAAATCGTATAGAAGCATTTTGCTTAAATGCTCCTTGTTATTTTTTAAATAATTATAATTACGTTTTGTCGCATGTTTTCCGAGCGAGCCGATAGCTTCTGGATGCAGCGTATTCACGACTTTATAGTCATACAAATTAAGTATAAAATTGCCCTTGCGGTATAATTTATTTTCGATATATCGCCTTAAGGGGAAGACAGCTGCCAATTCGACATCTTTGTGCAGTTTTCTAGACGTATGTATTTCATCGATTGCCACAAAAAAAAATATATGTGATTTTTAGGGTTCCGTACCTCAAAAGGAAAAAACGGAACCCATATAGGATCACTTTGTTGTCCGTCTGTCCGTCCGTCCGTCTGTCAAGACCCTTTTTCTCAGGAACGCGTGGAGGTATGAAGCTGAAATTTATATCAATTACTCAGGTCTACTGTCCCTTGAAGCTGTGAAAAAATCAAACTTCTAAGCCAACGCAATCAAAAGATACAGCCGTTTATGCCGCAAATTTTCGACACTTGCAAGGGAATCAAAACCTACAGGGTGCTTCCCGTGAACTCAGAATCTTGAAATTTGGTACGAAGCAACGTCTTATAGCATAGATAAAGGAAAAATTACGAAAACCATAAATTTTTAGTTACATAACATAATATATATTTTTTAATAATTTTAAACTTACTACCCATTTCCTCATAAACGCGTAGAGGTATTAAATTGAAATTCATACCAAATACTCAGGTCTATAATACCTTTAAGCTGTAACAAAATCAAACTTCTATGACGAACTTTGTAAACCTTGCAGGTTTGTACGGAACCCTCGGTGCGCGAGTCCGACTCGCACTTGGCCGGTTTTTGATTATATTTGGAAAAGCTTGTCGAATTTAAATAATAAAACAATGTTCTCCTACTGGATGAAAAAAAAACCAAAGTCACATCTTTCAGGAACTTTAAACAGTTCTAACTAAAGTAATAATACAATCTATGCTTTAAAAATTTGTTTATTTGATACCTTTTACAAAAATCCAAAGATTGTCGGATTTAATTTTCGGTTCTGACATCTAGATTTCCCATAATATTTATTTTTTCCTCTAACAAACGAAAAATGTATCCACGCTACCGAGTGAACACTTCACATCTCAGTCTCTCTGGCATGAAAATCGAGGTGCGAGAGTGACGCCAGATCAAGGTCATTGGCAGTTGTCAGCGTCATAAGCAACATTATTAATATACAATTTCGAATGTATCATAGTATTGACATAAAGAAGGAATTTGCTATATGTCACTGTCATTATGATAAAACGGTTAGGTATATCAAATCCCACCAAAACATGAAATGTAAAAGGAGCCAAGCAAAATATTGCATAGCTATTCAATACTTCTGTCGTAAAAAGTTTTCAGATCACATTAAATCCAAGCCTTCAACTTAACTTGTAATTTAAATCAACATTCAGTAAATGTATCAATAGATTTCTTTATTTTATAATTATTATAGTGGCTTGGCAATGAGCACTAGAGAAATAATCAGCTACTAATTGGATTTATTGGGTACCATCAGCCACATGCGTCGTTACATATTAAAACACTTTACACTCAACACTTGCCGTCTGTGTAAGTATGAACTCCTCCCAATATTCAGTTTTATATTTGTTTCTATTGTGCTCATTGCCAAGCTACTATAACAATTATAAAATAAAGAAATGTATTGATACATTTACTGAATGTTGATTTAAATTACAAATTAAGTTGAAGGCTTGGATTTAATGTGATCTGAAAACTTTTTACGACAGAAGTATTGAATAGCTATGCAATATTTTGCTTGGCTTCTTTTACATTTCATGTTTTGGTGGGATTTCATTTCTTTTTTGAAGGTTTTTTTTCTTTTCTTTTCAGGTCACATTATAACTTTTCTGTTCTTAGCTTAGCACCCATTCCCTATCTCCTTTTATATATTTTTTCTTTGAGGCTTCGTTAGTTCTTAATAGGTGGACAACGTAACGTAAATACTTCTGAGTTCTGAGTCGATTTATGTTCATAATATATAATTGACTCTTAAGCTAATACTTGAAGGTGGTCATGTTTAGCATTACCGTTGAATACATAGCAGCACTGTTGTAAGCGTCTCTACGTTCTTCGCAGGAAAGGAGCACACCTTATTTCATGCGATAACTTAAAACTCCCATATTATATCGAGCAAGTAAGGAGTGTACATATCTCATAAGTGATTAGTGATTACATATTTTATAATATTTAAATCGAATTTAATTATTGTTTCATTATTAACGTTGTTAATATTATTTTTTATTTAGTTTATACCAAACTATTAAGTTCATAACTAACTTAAACTTAAACTTTGTACGTCAAACAAATATGCAGTCAAAACTCATACTGTTCTTGCAAAGTTACAAACATAAAAATCTTTTATTTATTTAATACTTAAAGTATTATATTATTATTTTTCAATTTTAGTTTTTAGGTTTCCCCGCCCAAAGGATGAAAACGGGGCACTATTATTAATAAGTCTTCGCTGTCTGTCCTTCGTGCATCCGTATGTCACTAGGCTGGATCTCGAGAACCGCAATAGCTAGATAGTTGCGATTTTTACAAATTATGTATTTCTGGTGTCGTTATAAAAGCTAATAGTCTAATCAAAATAAAATAAATTATTAAAGGGGGCCCCAAATACAACAAACACGATTTTTTCAACTATTTTTGCTCTATGTCCATAATGGTAAAACTAAGGTTTTTGAAATTTTCAGAAAACGCTCAATTTTACGTTAACTTGTTCTCAATTTTAAGTTTATTTAATTTTTAATAATAAAAACTAAATAAACTTATTATTAAGGGGGGGCTCCCATACAAATTTACGGTACGGAACCCTATGTACGCCAGTCCGACTCGCACTTGGCCGGTTTCATAATTTTTCCTCTCATTGTGAATAAAGATCTATCCGGGTACCAAATTTCAAGGTTCTAAGTCTGCTAGAAGTACCTTAGAATTTTGATGATCTATATGTCAGTGAGTGACAAAATGTAGTAACTTTGACCATCCGTAACTATTAAACTATTTATCGAAATTTCATGTAATTTGGAGGTTAAGCTAGTTTTAATACTTGCTCCTAGTGACCAAAATTTAAAATCCCTAGCTTTGTTAACATCGAAGATAAAGGGGGTGTGAAATAGCCGTGAACCGCTTCGAGAAAAGTATGGTACGGATCTGGGGCACTGCCGTGCCCCCAGATTCGAGCCACGGAAAAGGACGTAGGACAGCTTTTATTACGAAAAAATTCTCATTTCTAAAGCTGGGTATTCTAGAGGCAGCCTCGGGCTGAGCGGGCGCCTCGACCCAAGGCTGCGCTTATGGAGACGTTGTCACGAGTCGACGCTGCTGCGATTCTGAGGCAAAATGTGCGGCCGCGGCGCGAGCCAAACTTTGTCGGTAAACGGATGTCGCGGTAGGCTCAAGGTGAGGCTGCTCAGCCCGAGGCTGCCTCTAGTGGATACCCAGCTCTATTCAATTATTAGATGACGGTTTTCAAATGCAGGTAATGAGAGAAAGTAAGAGAATCTTATATATATTGTCTTACACAACTCGGTTACGGGTTAAAGGCAATAAATGTCTGAAGACTTGTATACTTTAGTTTTAATAAAATGAACATCGGAGATAGGCAGGGCCCCTGCTACCATATGTGCAATGTATGCAATGCACACGGGCGTCATCCTCTAGGGGCGCCAAATCGCCATCTTTAGGGGCGCACAAAACCAAGGAACCAAAAAATTTGCCTAAAGGGGCGCCAAAATCCTTTTGTTGCACACAGACGCCAGTAGCCCTTACGGGGGCCTTGGAGATAGGTAAACATTGTGTTCAAAGATTCTGTTACTGTATACATATAGCCCAATCTAATAAAAGCGTATTAATAAAATATAAGTAAGCAAAGTACTCAGAGCCCGCTACACTGCCATAAGCTGAAACGACACTTTGATAGTTACTTAACAAATTAAATTGAAAAATTCTTTCAGTGTTAGATAGCCCATTTATCGAGGAAGGTTATAGGCTATATTTTATCACGCTAAGACTAATAGGAGCAAAGAAATAGAGGAAAATGTGGAAAAAACGGGGAAAATTATTTGAAAGGGCTAACTTGAACGCAGTAATCTCAGGAACACTGAAATATTTTTTCAAATCGGACCTCCTGGTCCGATTTGAAAAAATATTTCAGTGTTAGATAACCCATTTATTGAGGAAGGCTATAGGCTATATTTTATCACTAAGAGAATAAGACTAATAGGATACTGTGGAAAAAACGGGGGAAATTATTCGAAAGGGCTTATCTCGCGAAGTACTGGAGCAATTTTTATTTTATTTGGCACAGATAAGAAGTAGACCACGTGAAGGATCATAGGCTATCGGCTTTAATCATTTTTTCAGTGGCTATATATTTTATACCCGTGCGACGCCGGGGCGGGTCGCTAGTTGATCAAAATTTTCAAATCAAAATCATTCAAAAGTTTTTGATCAATTCTACCCCCAAAAGGGATAAAATAGGGGGTGAAAGTTTGCATGAAACTTTATCAATTTTAAACCGATCGGACTGAGACATTGCATGCATAATACTATGACGTAGGCATTCCCTAAGAAAGGATTTTGATAAATTCCACCCCCAAGGGGATAAAATAAGGTATGAAAGATTGTATATAATAATAGTTCTTAACGCAAGCAAAGCCGCGGGCAAAAGCTAGTTTTTAATAAAATTTGGTATCAACAAGTTCTCGGTCCCCAGACAACGATATAGTATAGAATTTATACCGGCAAAAGTGTACGGTTTTTAGGGACAACTTGTAGTAATTCAGTACTCGATATATTTTTTTATATGAGGCTATATAGTATCAATCCGCTTGGGTTGGCTCATTCGTACCGAAGCACTGCTGTGTTTTAATTTTTATATAACGCGTACGTTCTATTATTACCAACTCTACGGTTAAAATTCCTCTGAAAGTTGGAGTTCCATCAATACTGATATCGCGATACAGGTATGTGCGGTTGGCATTCTTGATAATGTGCCACCGATCCTTAGGTTGGTTCATCATGGAAAACCATAATAACTAACTTCTTCAGTATGCACAGCGTATTATGAGTAAGGAGAGTTTTTAAGGTCATGACATAATATGACACCATTTGATACGAAAGACCTTATTAGTTTCAAACTACGAATAATAAAAACTAAGGAAACCTACTTCAATCGTTTTGAATTTGGCTCTCAAGGTTATTTTCGCACACTAAAATAATATTATGTCAATAGCTACGAAACACTACATTCAAATTGACAAAATAAAGCCGTTGACAATAATTGTCACTTCTATAATTATACAAACTTCTTGCATGTATTAGGGCCTCTTTTTGTTTTGCATTAAAGTAATCGGGTCACATTTTGTTTCTACAGCAAACAATTTTTTTCACTTGTCTTGACATTTTCTATACAAGACCGCGGCCCGCGATTGACAACATTTGACACGTCATTGTCAATCGCGGTTTATATAGAAAATGACAAGTTTTTGACAGGGAGTCAATGACCGCTACCGCCATGTTTCGCCGAGTACAGTATAGAACTGTTATTCAATTTTAGCATAGCTTTTTACAAAATGAAATATATTACGTTGATGCGGGTGACTATTACATTATCGGTTCCACAGCAAAAATCAATAGGCTGTATTTGAGTTAGATAACGTATTACGGTAGTATCGCTATCTGTATTGATGTGCACATACAATGTGATAAAAATTGGATATAGTTTTACTATAAAGAAACAAAAACTGTTTATAAAAACTTGAAAGGTGTCAAGGGAGACCCGAATGGAACGAAGTTATTTCTTATGTTCAAAAAAACCTGTTTCAAATGTTCAAATTTTGTAGTAAATTTAGTAAAAAAATTTATACACAAAATTTTTTTTTTAGTGTTTAAATATTTTGAAGTTAATTTTTGTACAGGAACCTAGGTAATTACTATTTGAATCTGAAGAATAACTCAAACATGTTAAATATTTTCGTATGAAAAAAATATTTTGGTATTACGTATGTATGAGAATTTCGAGGGTAGCCCGGCCCCTTAAGTATCAGCTATGTCCTTTCCCGGAACTCAAACTATCTCTATACAAAATTTCAGCAAAATCGAATTCGGTATCCGTATTCGGAAATCCGAATGCATGGCAGCAGTAGAAAATACAATAAGTGCTTTTTCCAAAAGGGACGAATTCCACACATACGTTTTGAGTTCAAGCCAGCGCGCTCGCGAATGAAGAAAAAGCACTATAGTCAGGACAATTTAAGATGGCACCAGCGGTCAATGACTTTTCTAGTCTAGGAGCTATGTGAAAAATACTCGCACTGCATTCTGTTAACTTAAGAGTCCGTATACGAAATTTTACCGATTTCGCTTATTTAAGAGACGTGATTTAACAGTTAAAATACAGTATTACTATAAGTTTTAATGCAAAACATGTAAGATCATTTCAATTATAATATAGTGTTGGAGCTAGTTTTTTTTTTAAGTATCTTTAAATAATCCAACTCAAACTCGCGACAGTTTTGTGATTTTTGCTGTAAAAGGGTTAAGAATATCACCTTTTTATCGATTGACGTCTTAACGGTATGAAAAAAATACAATGTACTGTTGAGAAAGTCGTCTATACAATGTTGGAATTACTTTTTACCACTTCAATATAAAAAACCCTTTAAAAACAGAAAACCTCTATCTGCCCGCTAACTTGGCGATCGTCCTTTTCACCTGGCATATGAAAGACGGGCGTGAGTGTGAAGAGAGCAGTAGAAAAGAGAGGACGGGCTCTTAAGAATAAAATTTAATTCTTGTAAAGAAACAGACTACAATAGTTTCATCGGAAAACGTCTTGGTTACCTCTTCGTATGTTAATCTCCAACCTGTGTCTCCAACTATTTATGAGTTTTAATGATATAATTTATACTGTGTTCACATCTTGTAGGTAAGTATGCAAAATACGATATCACCCAACTAGAAAAATCTGTCACTTCATTGTCAATCGCGGTTTATACAGAAAATGACAAGTTTTTGACAGGGAGTCAATGACCGCTACAGACAGAATTCCGCGATTTGCGTATAGTCTCACAGAATTCCAAATCAAAATTCCACATTAGGAAATCAAAATGGAAAATATGTTTATACGGATAGCCTTAAAGTCCACATCAGTGGATGTTTTACCTTATATGTTCAGTTCAAAACATTGTAGGTACGTAAATTCATATTCGCAAATATCCCTACTCACTGGGTTAACCATTTTCCTTAATTTATTTATATTTTATAACGCATGAGCCAATGAGTAAACAACTAAGACACGAGTTACTCTATGTATCTAGTAATCTAGTACATAGATAAGGAGGATTAGCTCTGATAACGTATATAAATATAGATATTGTGTAATATTATATACGCGCTTCATATTTTGCTGATTATTATCTGTAATATTAATCTCACTGGGGCAAGAACTTGATAAAAATATTGTAATTTAACAACAGTCTAACTGCCGCACTCAGAGATGAATATTAATTACTTAACTGTAATTAAGAGCCTGCTGTCAGAAATATTAAAGCACGCTAGCCCCGCCTCCACACCGAGATACCGAGCATTGTGCTTTGCGTAACAACGTTATAGCAGGAAAGTAAAGGTCGTAAGTCCCAAAAATGTTTTTGATGATTACTTAAAATTAAATACCATACTAATATTTCCTTTAGCCATTATTTTATAAAGAGTGTGATTGTAGTAGTGCAAGTTATTTAATGATACTAACTCAATAAGTGTAACAGATATTTGTTGAAAAGCCCAGAAAGATTCATAATTTCAAAAAATATAACTATCGAGTCAAAATAAGTGAATCGTGTTTTCCGTTATAAATTTACAATGATTCAATAAATCTCAATTTCATTTAAGTCAATCGTGTTCCGGGATCGTAATACTTATTAAAAAACACACCAGGCAGCCCGCTTTTAAATGAAAATTATGACATAAGTCTGATACATTCTCTGTCACTCTTCTGCATCTTTCTCTGCGTGCGGCAGCCTCTTATGTGATTGACTAAGAACGGAAGTATATCCGTGTGCAGGGGTTTTTGTGGGCAAAAAAGATAACATTAATGCCTGTAAAACCGCACATTCTTAACCGACATCCAAGAAGGAGCATTCTATGTTCAGCCATGTTCAGCTGTAATTAAGTGTAACTTTTTTAAATTACTAAAAAGTAAAAATCGGTTGGGTTTCTAGTTATTAGGACCTCCTAGAAACCGAGTACTCTGATGTTTTGTCCCAAGGGTTTTGTGCCCACTGGGACCAATGACCAGATATGAATTTTTAACATTTTTTCATCTAGCGATTGGTCCCAAGTAATTATTTTTTATGACTATCGGGTTTATGTCCGTAGGGCTAGCAAAAAAAGTTGTAGATTTGAATAAAAAAACAAATAATTACTTTGTATGAAAACATTTACCTATTGACATCGGTCAAGGCTCAAGACAAATTAAAACTTCAAACAATTAGTAAAAATAATCAGATTATGATTTTTAGTAAATAGTACTTCTTTTGTTTGAAAACTTTGAAATAAAAGTAAAGTAGGTAATTATCTTATATCAATTAAAATCACAGGTTTTATTATGAAATAACATCTCAGGTGTACCTTGTAATAATTGTGAGCTTATTGTTAATAATGCAATTTACTAAATTTTTAAAATACTAGAATTGCCAGTTGGTCACTCAATATTATTACTTATGTAATAATATAAAATTATCGAAGTATAAGTATCACTTTTCCTCAATTATTTTTTCTAATTTTCAATAATATTACAATTTTTTCATACAAATAATCATATGTTACATTAAGTAATTTCTGTGGTTTTAAATTTTTATGTTTTTCTCTAATTACAAATCAAGTATTAAACGCCTTAAATGCCATAATTTATCACAGACCGGGCAAATTTGTTTAATTAATGCCATCTCTTTCGCACATACTAAACCTATTGTGCAAATTATTGCACTTTTTATGTAAGGCAGGCAAACAAGTATAATGGGCATGGCGCGGGCGCCCGCGCCGATCGACTAGTTAGGACTTTGACCAATGATATTATATGAATACTTTAACAGTAATTAACGTTAGTACACTAAGTATGTACTTTAAATATTATTATGACATTTAAGAATATGTATATAGAGCAGTATTTTTTAAAAACCCAATTCGAAGAGTATGTTTAGGTAATAATAATATTAATTGTAATATACGGTTTAATGTGAAAAGTGGTCTATGTTTTAAATGTACAAAACAATATTATGGTTACGTATAACTGATTATTTTTGTGTCAACCCTACTTCAAAATTTCTTCCCAGAAAACAATGGATCATAAAAGTGGGACCAATCGCTAGATGAAAAAATGATAAAAATTCATATCTGGCTATTGATCCCAGTGGGCTCAAAAACTTTGGGACGAAACACCAGAGTACTCTAGAAACCTACTAGAAATCCATGTTATTGTTGTATAATGTGTAAGCCAAGTACCACAACATTATGTACATTTTTGTACGCAAACGTGTGTGAAAATTAGCACCCAATTTAGGAGCCTCTTACTAGTGAGAACCGTGTGATATACTTGTAACAATTTTGTAGTGCTCTATGGTAGTTTAGTTTTGTGGTGAGGGTGACCATAGAGTAAAATAAAAAAAATAATCGGCTAAGTGCGGGTCGGACTCGCGCACGAAGGGATCCGCGTACCGTTATAGAGAAAAAAATAGGCCAATTGTGTTTTTGTATGGGAGCTCGCCTTAAATTTTTATTCTATTTAAATATTATTATTATTTATTAAAGTAGATTTATACCTAAGGCCTTTATAAAAATTTACAAGTGCCTAGCTATTGCCATTATTGATTACGAACAAAAAAGGCCAAAAAATAACGTTTGTTTAAGCCCTAAATATTAATTTTATTTTGTTTTAGTATTTGTTGTTATAGCTGCAACAGAAATACACAATCCGTGAAAATTTCAGAAGTCTAGCTATAGCGGTTATTGAGTTACAGCCTGGAGACAGACAGACAGACAGACATCGAAGTCTCAGTAATAGGGACACGTTTTCACCCTTTGGGTACGGAATCCTAAAAACGGGTTTTACTCCATAGGCATAGATTTTCTTATAATATTGTCATACGAAATGTTACAATACTTATTTTGATACTTTTAAAGTCTGTTAAGTTTTAAAACATAACTCTTCTACCTCACAAATTAAGAAAGAGAAGAAAAGTATATGTAAATTTAGAAATAATCCCTTTTGCACCAATTCTAGTTAAAACTGTAGTATAGTAAAATGTCATTCTTTTTCTTTTATAAACATTGGGAACGAGAGAAACAACATGGTATTATTATGCTGATTTTAGGCTCACGCCGAAGGTTGTCAGTGCTGATGGCTTGAGCCTTTAGAGGTTGAGTTGTATGAAATTATACTAGTGTTTTTGAACAACGCGTAGCGGTCTGCGCTGAAATTTCATGCATTATTTAAGATGACAATAACATTTTTGTATGACAAGAACCCAGCTGACAAGAACTTTTCAAGATAGATAATATAAGAGTAAGGGCCTGTTTCACCGCTTCCTGATAAGGTTCCGGATAGGCTTATTTGACAGATTCTTCATACTCCATCTGTCAAGTTAAGTGGTGGATAGCCTTATTAGGAAGCGGTGAAACAGGCCCTAAGGATAATACAGAGCTACCAAGTTATCTGTGAAACGGCCGTTATTGGAACTACGGCCGTCGGCCACTAAAAAGGCCTTGCATGGCTGCAGGCCTGCGACAGGTCTGCAATCACCATTCACTATCCTGCATAAGCCCTGCACGGCGGACTGCACGGCGAATTGCAATGCAGGATAGTGAATGGGTCTTTTAATACGGAAATGTCAAATTCTCTGCTGTGATTGGTAGAAATACAATTTTGTATTACTGCTAGCGCAGCCGTTTTCACAGATAAGTTGGTCTGTCTATAACAATCTTGTATCCCAGCTGACAAGATCTTTTTAAGAATTTTGCAAGATAGAGGTGGGTATAACGCGCTGATTTTTTATACTTTTTCCGCACGGAAATTTCATAAATTTCGGTGTAAGCATCCGACAGCGAGCGGTCTGCGCGACATTAAAATATGAATATGAAACAATAATTTTAAACTCACCATCAGAATCAGTATCAACGTCCATCATTTTACATTTTTTATATTTGATACAGCCAAAACACGAGAGGTACACTTTTATCACTTTTCACAGCGCATAGCCATCTGGATGTTATGTCAAAACGTGAAATGTCGGTATCACATTCCTTTTAGCAGGTTACTCAGATGTCGGCGACTTACTGAGAAGTAAGCTGGTTACTGAGAAGTCAGCAGGCTACTGACAAGTCAGCATTCTAGTCATTCAGCCTGACCACTTTAACCTGGGACTTCAAAACTGTCCAAGAACGATTGACTGTTAGAAAAAAACTTAGCACTATTTTTCTTTACCCTTTCCAAGAAACATAACACTATCTAACTTTGCACTGCTATATACTTTAACTGCGTTATAGTTTCACTATTTTCTTTCGTTCCAGGTCATCCACATGGTTAATCTTAAGACTTAACCTTGACATTGTCAAAGGCATTCACTCACACATATAAACTTTTAACAATATTTTTTTTTTGACACTTTTTAAACATTACTTCACTAGTTTTTTCCTATGAAAATTTAGATTTAACCAACTATATTTTTAACACGCATATCACGACTATCACGAAAAATCCAGTCCACATAGCACGGCGACAACATTAACACTAGATGAAATAACATACATAAGTCATATAACATAAAATACGTATGCTGTATGACATAGTGCGAACAAGACTGGAGGTCGCTGATAAGGTGCGAGTATATACCTAATAATAGGCAACTGGCGACGTCGTTTCGACATTATGTCTACTATTTTTTACATTCAATTAATTTGTTTTATTGATTTAAACGAGACGATTTTGTATATTATTCACACGTAGTCGATTACTAGTCAACGTCTGATATTGATTCTAGAGTAGGTATATAGGGTTATCGGAAAAAAAACAATATAAATGATATTAATTAAGGGAAATATGACCATTTCCAGGGGTTTTTTTTTATTTGGGTCTCTGAGCAATGCTGGTTAGCCTATATTATATGGAGTAACAAAACTAAGTGATAATACTTTAGGTGTACGTGTTCCGTGTAGAGAGTTCACTGTGAAAGTAGCAGCGCTGAAAGACAAAAAATTACTTTTGTATAGGGAAACTCGTAACGCTCGGGCCCTTGCCCATACAGAAGCGAAAAAAAAATTGGTCTTTAGCGCTGCTACATTCACAGTGAACTCTCTACAAGAAACACGTACCCACCCTAAAGTATTATCACTTAGTTTTGTTACACCCTGTATACAACAGTCTCTACAACAGTTGCTTTTTACCTACTTTGTATGTTGTTAAACCTTCTTTACATTTTTTTTTTTTTCATTTATTTAAGGTCGCTTAGAACAACTAGGTTATCAGCGACCACAAAAATAATTACATTAATTCAAATCAAAGTATAAATATTACAACATTTTAGGAATCGTAGAACATTATAACACATATCGAGATCACTTAATATAAGATATCTGTCACTGCTAAGGTTATACATTTGTCTTTCAGAAATATAACTAGAACATTCAAATAAGATATGATTGACAGAGAAGGGTGAGCTACATCTAAGGCAAGTCTTAGGAGTGCTTTTCGTGATATAATGTACATGAGATGCGTTGGTATGGCCTATTCTCAGACGCGTTAATACACATTGATCTTTTCTGTTGAATTTTGAGCCATATTTAGTTTCACCTTTTAAAACATCTCGTCTAAAATAATGCAATTTAGAGGTTTCGGAATTCCAATTTTGGTTCCACGTAAGATTTATTGAATTGTATAGTTCTCGTTTGGCGTCGAGAAGAATGATAGGTATTTCATTGCTAGTGTAGGGCATCAAACTAGCTTCCCTAGCCACTTTGTCGGCTTTTTCATTACCGTCTATTCCCTGGTGAGAGGGTAACCATATAATTATTACATCAACTGATAGTTCTTTCAATTGAAAAACGACAGAGTGTATCAATTGTATAAGAGGGTTTTCAGTAAAAGGGTTCTGAATGGCTAAAAGAGAAGACTTAGAGTCAGTAAAAATAGCGTATTTTGAGTTTACAGGGTTTGATAAAATCTTTTTTACAGCACAGTAAATTGCATAGGCTTCACAGAGAAAAATGGAAAATTGTTTAGGTAAACTAATTGCGGTGGAATCTGATTCGTGAATAATGGAGCAGCCTGTTCCGTTATCAGTTACAGATCCGTCTGTGTACATTACTTTATAGTCACGGTAATTTTCAAGTAGATCTAAATATAGTTTGCGGTAAACTAAAGCATCGGTAGATTCCTTAATAAAATTGCAGAGGGATAAATCCACATTAACATTGTTTTTCATCCATGGGGGAATAGGATGAATATTTCGAGCAAATAATCTAGGAAAGGAAATATTTAAAGTTTCTAAGTATTTTTTAACACGTAATCTTAGTGGAATCGGCAATCTTATTTCTGCCTGGAATATGTTATGTAGATGTTCGACCGATATAATGTCATTAACAGGATTTAATGGAGTAGAAGTAACATTATACGTATAAGAAAGACAGAGTTTAATTCTTCTAAGCCACAAAGGAAGTTCACCCGATTCTACAACTAAGCTAAGAGAGGGACTAGTTCTGAATGCCCCTAAACATAACCTTAAGGCGGTATTTTGAATCGAATTTAGACTGTTTAATAAATTTTTATTGGATGCGTCATAAATTATTGATCCATAATCCAGCTTAGATCTTATTGTAGCCCTATAAACGTTTAATAAACAATCTTTATTAGAACCCCACGTAATAGACGATAAAACTTTAATAACATTTAAATTTTTCAAACAGTCGGCTTTTAACTTCTTAATGTGGGCTTTCCACGTATGTCTACTATCAAATAACATACCGAGTATTTTAATAGAATAAGTTCTAGTAAGTGGATGCCCATCAAGATGTAGTGTCACATTATCAAAAGTATTGTTCTGTCTAGAAAAAATAATAAATTCAGTTTTAGATTTAGAAAATTTAAAACCATTTTCCTGAGACCATTTCTGTATTGAACTGAGAGCATTTTGAACCATTTGTATTGATGTATCAATATTTTTACTAACGCAATACAAAGTCAAATCATCAGCGAAAAGCAAACCCTGGACTGGAGACATTATGACAGTTAGGACATCATTAATGGTTAAAATAAATAGAATTACACTGATTACAGACCCTTGTGGAAGTCCATTATCTAGTTCAACAGGAATAGAAATTTTATTATCAATTTTAACTTTAATTTTCCTATTGGACAGAAAATTATTTATGAACATAATAACATTTTTATCAAAATTAAGACGTTTTAAGGCATGAAGCACGACCTTCTTGGAAACCATTTCGTAAGCCTTCTCAATATCCATTGAAACTGCTATTAAGTGACCTTTTAGAGCTAAAGCATCACAAATAGCTGAATCTAGCAATACTAAATGGTCATTAGTTGAACGAAATTTACGGAAGCCACTTTGAAAAGGTGATATAAGTTTTTCATGTTCTAATTTCCACCGAATGCGATTAGCAATCATTTTTTCTAAGATTTTGCATAGATCACAAGTCAAAGCAATAGGCCTGTAACTTTTAGGAAGGGTATGATCCTTGCCTGGTTTTGGAATAGGAACTACAATCGATGTACGCCATATCTCAGGAAATAAATTATTTTGCCAAATTTTATTGTATAACATCAAAAGATATGAAATACCACTTTTTGGGAGACTCTTAATAAGACAATTAGGAATTCCATCAGGGCCAGGAGAAGAATTTTTACAGTTCCTTAACACAAAATGAAGCTCCTCAATTGTAAGTAAACTGTTTATTGTGTTTTCTTCTTCTAAAATCGTACTATTAGCTATATTACTTGAAAAATCTACGTGAATATTTGAGGAATGTGAGATAAATTCATTACTATAATTGGAGTCAGATGAATTTTTTGCAAAGTTTTTGGCTAAAACGTTACATTTATCAACTGTGTTTGTAATTTTATTTAAATCATCATCAAGTAAGAAAGGGGAAAGTGTGTTAATGTTACGATTTCTTAACCTGTTTATTTTATTCCAGATTTCGGAAGACGACGTTTGAGGAGTAATCGAAGAAGTGTAATCATGCCAGGATTTTAGCTCAGTTTCTTTTAAGAGTCTTCTAGCAAATGATCTTGTTTTTTTATAATAAATTAAATATTCGATCGACTTAAATTTTAAATATTGTCTATGAGCCCTTTTGTAATGTTTTATCGCATTTATACAATCATTTGTAAGCCAAGGCAATTTTTTACGTTTATTTTTATTACTACGTGACATAGGAATGGCTTGATTTGCGGATTCAATTATCAAATTATTAAACTTCGATAAACATAAATCAATTGTAGTTTCATTAATTAAATTAATATCATACAATTCTCCAATCCCCTTGTCTATAAGCAATTCATATAAATCCCAATTCGCTTTTTGAAAAACCCATTTGGGAACATTAGAACTATTTTCTTCCGAAGAAGATAAGTGACTTAATATAATCGGATAGTGGTCACTATCATGGGGGTTATCTAACACATTCCACTGAAACAATGGAGCAATCGTACACGATGATAACGCTAAATCAATCGCGCTAGTTGTAGCACTAGCGACATTTAAATGAGTGGGGCGATTTTCATTCAATAAAGTTATGTCATTATGTGTATCTAAAATGTTTAGGACAATTTTACCACGAGAGTCCGTTTTATAACTTCCCCATGATAAACTATGGCTATTAAAATCACCAATCAAAAGAAAAGGCTTCGGTAGTTGATTAATTAAATCAATCAAATCTTGCTCAATTAAAGCAACACTATTTGGTAAATAAATATTACATAAAGTAATTTTGGTAGGAAAATTTATAATACAAGCAACGGCTTCTAAATTTGTATTTAGATTTACTTCTGATATAAAAATATTAGACCTGATGTAAGTCACTACACCACCACTTGCACGGGAAGTATTATTTCTATTTTTATGTATAGCATTATATCCTGCAATTTGGTGACAATAATTATTTTTAAAGTTAGATTCTTGTAAACAAATACAACTAGGGTTCCATTCAGATAATAAAATTTTTAGTCTTTGTTTACGTCGATAAAAGCCGTTGACATTCCATTGAAGTACATTAAACCTAGACATTTTTATTTTTATATAGTAATTTAAGTTTTCGTTGTAAACGAGTTATACGACTCTTAATACTCCTATTAGTGAAGTGAGGATACAGATCCGTTAACATTTTAACTATAGTGGAAGAGTCTTTAGAATACTGATCACAAATAACACTTATGTCTTGAACTCCGTGGGTATTTTCTAGAAAACTCTTGAATTGCAATTGATCCATCGGGTAGTTCTGAGGCGACGAAGTGATAATAGAATTTATCTTTTCCCAATCAGCTACCACCAGGCCACTAGATGTAAATGAGGATGTTTTCTTCTTTTTGCGCAAATTCTTAGATAGATCTTTTGATGATAGCGAGTCACTTAAGTAGGTATTGTCCTCAGACATATTTTCTGACTCTGTATCGCTCATTGAAACTTGTTCCGAATCTAAGGTTTCAGTAAATTGGGTTATCGGGTGACCAGTAGTGTGGGACGACTCAGTTGTGGGTGGGTGAGGTCTTTTGAAGGAGTCCAAAGTTTGAAAATCTGAACTAACTATGTTTGCTGTGCCACTTACTTCGGTAGGTAAAATTATATTTCCGGAATTTATATTTTCCGGACATTTACTGGCTACATGTCCCTCTTTTTTACAAATAAAGCAGGTCATGGAGTCCGAAGAGGTGTATATCCGGTATGTGCTGCCATCGAACTCTATTTGCATACGATCAGGTAATTTTTTCAGGTCCTCTGGAGGTATGTACGTTTGACGTCGAAAACTTAAAATATGACTAAAGCCGGGTTCACTTATGCCAGCTTTAATAAAAGTTACTGGAGAGACTAATTTAATATCCAGTTCTGCCAATTTGTTCTCCAGTACGGTGTGTGGAATAATCGGACAAACGTTGGAAAAGATTATACGTTTGTTCCGAGTAATTAGGGGCCGAATAGGTAACTTCTTATTATTTATTGTAATGCACTGATGTTTGTCTACTAACTCATCGGCAATGTCTTTGGAAGACACATAAGCGCAGATTCTGTTATTCGACATTCGACTCAGGAATCTTATTTGGGTGGAATCAATTATTTTTGCAAACGCATACGCGTATTCTTTAATCGGGGTGTCGTCAACTGCATCAATGATAACGGCTTGTTCTTTGGTGGGGAAAGCGACAGTTTGGGTAACAGACGAGTAGCTCGGTTGAGATTCCATCGTCCCTGTAGTCAGAGACGACAGAAGGTTCATTGTCAACAACACTCACACTGCCTCGCGCGAGCGCGGGCGCAGTTCGCTCGATAGGTACTCACTAAGTAAACACGTAGACGATTAGTACGCGCACGTGCAATCCTAGCGGCGCACCGATCTTCTTTACATTTTAGTTCTCTAAAGACTAAAAATATTGTGTAAACTTTAAAGTAAGACTAAAAATATTTTTTACCACACTGACGCCATTTTTAAGATATATATAAATAAACCAGAAAAAGTAGTATAAGAAATAAAGTTAAAAACAAGTTTCGTATTATTCGAGTATTATTTGATAAAAAACTAATTAAATAATAATAGTAATTTTATCATGGACTTACATCTAAGATGTGTCGATACGTAGGTATATTGATAAGGAGGTTAACATTAATTGTGTTTTAATTTTGATAAAATCGGTGATAATACCAAAACGTGTAGCCTTTAAGTATTTGGTAATATTTCGCCACCGAAAATAAGACGCTCTTGATACTGGATGTAGCGTACCGTGTGTCGAGACGAAAATAGGGGTAGTATTTTGTCCGGATTTTTTTTTGGGAAAAATAGGACATATTGATAGCAATAATGTAGAATCTAGTTATAGACTAAGAAGATGCCATGTGGTGTAACCAAGGCAGATGTGATATTAATGTGAATAAAGGTTTATAGAATAGTCAACATTTCTTCAAAAAGATACTACACACTTTTTGTATGATGTTCCAAGACATTCCAAGCATGCCCGATTATAATATCGATCCTACAAAAAATATGACGTGGAAGAATTAAATTGAAAATTTCAAAGTAGAACCCATAATATTTTTAATTAATCATAAAATATTTTTCCTTTTAATGTTGACTCTAACGCTTGATCTAATTAATTTTATCGCTATATATTTCTTCGTAATTAAAATGCTTGTTTCAATAAAAAACAGAAGTTAAGCTATCAATTAATTAGCCAAAAATAAATAATTATGTTCCTGTTTTATGACCCAGGAACTTTTTGAAAACTTTTTGTTCCGTCGGCGGGATTCAAACCCACGACCCCCGGTTTAAGCTACCAACAGCCCACCAACTGAGTCACAGAGGTCGTCATTATTGGCCTATTTTTGCTCTTTAACGGTACGGAACCCTTCGTACGCGAGTCCCACGCGCACTTGGCCGATTTTTGTTAAGCAACTTTTTAACCTCCATTTACAGCATTTTCAAAGAAACTTAAGACGACTCCATGGTTAGAGCGTGGCTCAACTCGAAGGTCATTTCTGATTTCCACGTTGGAAACGTGTTATTTCCAAGTTTGGTTAGGGCAATGGAGGCTGATCATCTGATTGTCTGTCAAGTAAGATGATCCATGCGTCGGATGGGCGTGTAAAAAGTCGGTCCTACACCTGATCACTCGTCTGTTATGAGAGTAAAGGAAGAGTGATTGCTCTTGTGAACTGCGCACACACTTGGGCACTATAAAATTACTCCTGCGTAACTGGACAAACCGAAACCGGCCTCAGTCAAATTCAGAGGTAGAATAACTTTGAAATTCGGTAGGTAGATGGTAGATACAAGCAGTTAGTATGTTACGTAGGTTGACGTAAAAACTCTAATCCGATAAGATAGGTGACATCATGATCTGAGCACAGTAATACCACTTGTTCTCTCGACTCTCGAGTGGTGTCTTGTATTTTCCAATGATATAGCAGGTATTATTTTGATTATTGTTAATGGGGGGTGATTATATAACCGATAATACCTATATGAACCTAAGGCACAGAACACAATATATTAGTGCAAGTACCTAAGGGTCAATCAGACCGCAACGCACGTGACGAAGCGAGGCGAGGCGCGGGGCGGCATTTTATATGTATTTGAAAGATTTCAATAGCGTGAGACGTCTTGCAAATCTGTTAAATCCATATAAGTTTAGAAATGCATCTACGCGTCGCGTTGCGGTCTGAATGAACCGATAGGTTCTAAACACACTAGGCTGAATTACGCCAACGTAAATTCCGCTGCGTTTACGCCGCGTTTCAAATCCATACAAAATATGGGCGGAACGCGACAGACGACACACTATGCCGAAATTCCGTCGTGAGCCGAATTTCCGTCGAGCCAAGTCGCGCGTAAAGTTCGGCAGCGATTCGGCGGTAATGTTTTGTATAGCAATACACTATACGCGACGGAATTATCAAAACCGAACATAGGAAATCCAACCTCAACTCCAAAGCGTTAACGCACACATTACATCTGAGAATATTAAATACGCGCGCGTTCCGCAACGGAAATTACGCCGCGAAATTTCGGCACTTCGCGTAATTTATAGTGTGTCGCATCAGACGTAAGCGGCTGAACGTTATTTAGGCCACGTAAATTACACCGGCGTAATTCAGCCTAGTGTGTTTAGACACTAAGATTGGTCATCTATCTAGTCACAACGTGGCTAGATAGACACGTGTCCTTAAAAGTTCATTAATCTATAATAGTATATGCAGTTTAGGGTGTGTATGTATCCCTTGTATAGAGCTCACTGTGAAAGTAGCAGCGCTGAAAGATCAAATTTTATTTTGTGCTTTGTATGGGCTAGCCGCCCAGCGTCATGAATTTGATACAAAAGCAAAACAAGTATAGTACTCCCAAATCAATGATGCGCATGGAAATCTTCGCTAATTATCGTAGAGATCAACTACGATAACATGGCGCGCCCCTCCAAAATTCAAAACGTGCGAAGTACGTTGTCAAAACGCTTGAAGTGCGTTGTCTTGCGCGGTGGCTAGTTATGATTAGTTGACCAACAAATCTTGGTAATAAGTGACATTAACTGAAATATTACGAGTACTGTGATTGGTTGAATACTTACTACATACAAACTCTTTCATAAGGATGTGACTACACACATTGAAACAGTCATTTGGAGGGGCGCGCCAAGTTATCGTAGTTGATCTCTAATCACGAAAACACCCGAATCTATGAAACGTAAGAGCCCCAAACAATGCACTTGCATTTTGCACCTTGTTCAAAGGAAATAGAAGTAAATATCATAATATAGCCGGTATCATATAGATAAATTGCATTATATATGTAAAAGTGTGTCTGTCTGTCTGTCCGTCTGTGTGTCTGTCTGTCTGTATGTTACCTCTTCACGCCCAAACCCCTAAAACGATTTTGCTGAAATTCTGTATGGAGATATTTTTAGTCCGGGCAAGGAAGGACATAGGATACTTTTCATCCTGGAAAAATGTACGGAATTTTGGCGCAACGGAGTTGCGGGCGTCGTCTAGTTTCTCTATACATTCAATTCTGTTAAAAACACTACAGTCTACTAGCAATTCAATACAACGCTGGATCGCTAGGGAAAGTCAAATGTGAGTCGTGATAACGAAACAAGCTGCAGATCCGTCGCCATGCCACCATTTTGTTGTGGACTTCCTTATTTTGATCACGTTTCAACTAAATTTATGCCGTGGTTTTACTCGCACGAATCCATACGCGATTATGTCTCTGTCTGTCTGCCTCGCATTCACGCCAAGACTACTGAACCACTGTAAACTGAAGTCCACGCGGACGGAGTCGTGGACAACAGCTAGTAACGAATATTACTCAAAGATCAGAGCAGACAGTATTTTCAGAACGAAATAACCACTCCTCAAATACTGTAGTGCTTGGGACAACATTTTTAATTAATGTCCGTATGGTTGCCCAAGCGCATACGGCATTCTCGCAACATAGTCGGCTTAGTCCAGAAGAAAGAACTAGTCAATACGTCTGGGACCAACTATGTGCGGGTTTCCTCACGATGTTTTCCTTCACCGTACGAGCGTCCGTATGTACTTGAGATCAGAAAATGTCTCATCGGTACTCGGGATCGAACCTGCACCCTCTGCGAGTGCGAACCAACGGTCTACCCACTAGGCCACGGAAGGCGCTACTAGCATGTACAATAGATAGTCCGGCATATTGTACACGTAATATCAGAATTTTGACAGAAACGTTGTCACACGTCAAACGAAACTTTTTTTTACTGTCTATGCTGGTGCTGCCGCCTAGCTTGAAAACATGGCAGTAACATATTGTACTAAGAAGCAAATTATCCCCTTTTTCACCTTGAAAAATTCTTTAAATAGTGTTTTTATAATGTTTTAAATATACATATAGGATATTTATTTTAAACTAGCTGTCCCGGTGAACTTCGTGTCACTTAAAAACCTTCTTTCGACTTCCAGGATTGTTTTAAGACCAACATTAGCCAAATCTGTTCAGCCGTTATCGAGTTATAGCGTTACAACTGAAAATCCATTTTTGACTGACTTCCAAAAAGGAGGAGGTACTACGTTCGGCTGTATGTATTTTTTTTATATATGTATATAGATAGATTTTTTGGATTGCATGAAAGCTAACAAACAAACTTACATAGACATTTTTATTATTAGGCGAAACATTTATTATTATTATTATTATTAGGTATAAACAAGATGGCGCCCGTAATTTCATTTCGAAATTCGTTTACTGCGCGGCAACTGTACTTACATGTTTCAAGGGCGAAAAATTTTCTCTCCCGAGTCCCGGTTATCAAATCAATTATCAAGGTTTTTAAGAGGGCGACTAACCAAAAAATCAAACATCGTCCTTCTCTCTTCACACTCACGCCCTTCTTTCATATGCCAGGTGAAAAAGGACGACGCAGAAACATCGCCAAGTTAGTTTTTTCTCAATAACTCGATAATTAAACAACATTTTAAAAATTCGCCAGGTCAGTGTCTCAATAATAGAATTTTATACATTGTGTTAAAATATTTAATGCGTGGTTAGGGAAATATATGAAAAGTTCGTGAAAATTAGATGCATCTTTATGATTTTTTTCTATCGAGAAAATTTTAAGATATCGTGTTTTCGCTCAGATCAAATTCTTGGAAATATAATGTAATATATAGATATTTGAATGTTATTTTGAAATATTATAATTAAATATGAAATAAATAGGGGTGATAGACTTATACTCAGAGAAACCAAAAATCAACTAACATCAAAAAGGGCGTAACCGAAACAAAAACAAAACATAGGTTTAGAAAATAAAACAACTCGGGGCTTATTTTCAAGTTTAAAAATGAATTACAAAATCGTCAATTTTGGGTTAGACGCCCACTTAATATTAGCATAGAGAAAATACGTATGTCTACTTGTCTAGTCTCTGATATTAGGTATAAACGAGTTTTAACAGAAAATCATAAAAATGATTAAAAATACACTGTAAGATAAAGCAAAGTAATTTTAAGAGTACAAAAATATTATCTTTTATTTAAATTCATTACAGACATAAGAATTATTATGTGCTCTGTGGACTACGCCGAATATTTTCATTATCGTTTTTTTACACAGATATAACAAAATATTAGACAAGACCAAATAGCATTTTTCACTAACTAGTCACTAGCATTTTTAATGGCAAAATAATTTAACCGATCAATAATTCTGTTGACAATAAACTCTGCATGATTTTTTTTTCTGATTTTCCCCTTCGGTCCATTTTCTTAATCGACATAATATGCAGAATGAAAGCGAACATGGTGTGCTTCTTGCACTGTGCTGCTAAAAGAAGATGTTTTTTTCTGACACATTATCATTCTGAAAATAAATTGAGGCATATCTTGAGTTTTCAAATCTTTGGTTGTAATCACATTGTAATTCTTTTTAGAATTTAGATGAACATTCTTGCTTCATTGAACTTTTGATATCAGTCGGTTTCTAACATTGTTCTGACGTGAACATTGTGAGCCAAAACAAGCGATCGCGATATTACAATATTGCTGGGCTTTTATTATTTGCCTTAGGGTTAATTTATACTAGCGCAGAGTCGAAGCGAATTACCAAAACTGAATATCGCTGGCCCCGGGCAACAAAGCGGTAAACGCCGGTTACGCCCTTTTTAATGTTATTTGATTTTTGGTTTCTCTGAGTATAAGTCTATCACCCCTATTTATTTCATATTTAATTATAATATTTCAAAATAACATTTTGGGTATAATAAATGACAAAAGCTTTATTGAATGGAAAATTCTCTTAGGAATAAAACTGTATTCTTGCATTACTCTATGAAACATAACTAAAAAAAAAACCGGTGAAGATACGATACATCTAAGTTTTCGCTGTAAGATTCCCCAGAAGAAGGGAGTAATCGGCTGGCACGCTCGACATCTAAAGCGAAAAATACGTCGTGTTATGTTCTTACAGCCATAAATCTCAAGCGGTTTGGTGATTTTATAAAGTCAATAAATAATGTTACAATTGAAACAATATCGCTTATTAGTTGTTTTATACATTTTTTCAATTATTTCAACTTACACAATTAAAATTATTTTGATATGGTTAAATAGGTAAAAAATTTAACTTTCATATGACACTTCAAACTTTTGTTTTGGACCACTGTACGCTGCACTAAGTATATACAAATTAGCTTATTTTGTCTCTCCTGAACAAAACGATTTTTGATATTACGCCTTTATTGCCCGTGGCCAGCGATATAACAAATTCAACCTTAACTCCAAAACATTAACGCACACATTACTTCATTAGTTCAGTTTTCGGGAGTACCCTTCAATGTGCTAGTATAAATTGACCCTTAAAATTAAAATGTACGGTTCCGGTGTATCGTGTAATCAAGCCTGTAGGAATTGAAGACAATATGAGAGGATGACGTGGGTATAACTAACAATTTGAAAACTGTGATTTTTTGCATAAATGGACTCTTGTGGATTTATTTATTTTTATTTAACAGCAGCCCTACGAAGAGAGATGATATGTTAGAAAATGGACAGAGCGTGGACAATCACAAATTAATGCTTTAAGAGCCCGTACTCTCTTTTCTACTGCTCTTTTCACACTCACGCCCGTCTTTCATATGCCAGGTGAAAAAGGACGATCGCCAAGTTAGCGGGCAGATAGAGGTTTTCTGTTTTTAAAGGGTTTTTTTATATTGAAGTGGTAAAAAGTAATTCCAACACTTTATAGACGACTTTCTCCACAGTACATTGTATTTTTTCATACCGTTAAGACGTCAATACAATCCATAAAAAGGTGATATTCTAAACCTTTTACAGCAAAAATCACAAAACTGTCGCGGGTTTGAGTTGGATTATTTAAAGATACTTAAAAAAAATATTAAAAATCTAGCTCCAACATTAGATTACAATTGAAATGATCTTACATGTTGTGCATTAAAACTTATAGAAATACTGTATTTTAACTGTTAAATCACGTCTGTTAAATGAGCGACACGGCAAAATTTCGTATACGGACTCTTAAGTCTATATGTACAAGAAAATAATATTGGATTGTATGAATAGCAGCTTGATAATATATCTATCATCTATATTATATAATATTTCCATTTCCCAAGCACTTTTCTTAGAAATAATTCATAAGTCATAACATAATGATAAAATGAGATATGATTTGTTGATTATGTCTGCTTGTGGTTTCCTTGTATCAATCGGACACGCAATCGGAATTACCGGTAGTCGCTTCGATAACGATCACAATTTTCGGTGAATCCCTGCAAATGTATAAAATGTGTAACGACTAGTCAGCTTCCCATATTTTGCGTTTAAAATTATTATGATAATATCTGTGAGCTTTGTTTGGAGTTCAATGAACATTAATTAAAAAATTCAGGTTTATCATAGATAAGCTAGATCGTTCTTTCTATCTAACGTCCTACACACAAAGTATTTAATTACGTTGCTAAGCTTGCCAAAAAAATAAGAAATAATTTTGCCCGCAACTCTGTTGCTTCAAAATTCGTTTATCGCGCTGGAACTGTACATTTTTCCTAGATATAAAGTATCTAAATTCTTATGTTATTTTACGAGACTACAAAGTATCTCCATACAGAACTTCAGCAAATTCGGTTCAGCAGTTTGGACATGAAGATGTAACAGACAGACAGACACACATTCGCATTTGTAATATTAGTATGGATTAAACAATTTTATTTCATGTAATAAGATAAACAACAAAATATAACATGAACTTCATAATACAACAGCATCTTGAAGTTATTGCCCTGAAATGAAATGATCAGTTGTAGCAGCGGCTACGTCACGTAGCAGTGCTACGGTTCTCGTAGCACTGCTACGCGGCTTATTACTCCTGAGTTCAATGACCCTTGTTAAAACACTGATTGACAGGTGAGTAATATTATATTATTCAATATTGTTAAGATAATAATTATTATGTGAATGAAAGTATTATAAGTAGCACATTTAAGAAATTATTGTATTTAAGGTCTCTGACACTACTTAAAATTAATTGTAGATTAGGTATCTGCTTTGCTATATGCTATATAAAAAAAACTAGATGACGCCCGCAACTTCGTTGCGCCAAAACTCGTTTATCGCGCGGGAACCGTACATTTTTCCGGGACAAAAAGTATCCTATGTCCTTTCTCGGGACTCAAAGAATCTCCATGCCAAATTTCAGCAAAATCGGTTCAGCGGCTTGAGCGTGAAGAGGTAACAGACAGACAGACAGATAGACAGACAGACAGACAGACAGACAGACAGACAGACAGACAGACAGACAGATAGACGGACAGACAGACAGACACACTTTCGCATTTATAATATTAGTATGGAAGTATGGATAGCAAAAATACAGTAAAAACGACTAAGCTACCATTCAATTTAATTAGCTCAAAAATTTTAGCGTTACTTAATACATCTCGGAAAAACAGTTTTTCCCTCAAAACTCAGAAGAAACGTCAAAACTTATTTATAAATCATGAGGTACAATGGTCTCCGAAACCTTTTATCTACAGCCTCCAGTACATTAACAAATACAGCCCTTTAAGAGGGCTATTAATTTTTTACGACCCCGTTAAAAAAATGTTTGCAAAATAAAAACGCAATTTGCCAACGGAGCGAAGCAATTTATTGCAAAACGCTTATTTAGATCGAATCCATAACTTTACATGAAGGGGAATGAAACACGCGAAATAGGCAGTGTGTAGTCACCGTTAGATAAATACAACAAATCCATATCTACATTTTATCTATACTAATCTATACTTATAATATTATTATAATTGGGAAGAGTTTGTTTATTTGTTTGAACGAGCTAATCTCAGGAACTACTGGTCCGATTTGAAAAATTCTTTCAGTGTTAGATAGCTTATTTATCGAGGAAGGCTATAAGCTATATTTTATCACGCTAAGATAAATAGGTGCGAAGGAATAGAGGAAAATGTAGAAAAAAAGGGAAATTATTTGAAATTGCTTATTATCTTAAAGACTACTAGAGAAATTTTTATGTTATTTAGCACACAAGAAGAATTGACCACGTGAAGGAACATAGGCTATGTTTTTTGCAGAAAAATGTACGGTTTTCGGGAAATTGCTAAATTACGCGGGCGAAGCCGCGCGGAACATCTAGTAATATTATAAAGCTGAAGAGTTTGTTTGTTTCAACGCGACAATCTCAGGAACTACAAGCCCGATTTCAAAAATTCTTTCACCAATGTATAGCTAAGACGTTCCTTAGTGCTATAAGGTATGTATGTACTACGGGCAAAGCCGGGGCAAATCGCGAGTTACTAATAATATAAACTAGAACACGCCCACAGCTCTGTTGCGCTAAAATTAGTTCAACGCGCGGGAACCGTACATTATTCCGAGATAAAAAGTATCTAATATCCTTTTGCGGGACTCAAAGTATTCCATACCTCAGAAACCGATTTTTCTGAGGTATGGAATACTTTGAGTCCCGCAAAAGTGTGAAGTGTGCGTGAAGAAGAAACAGACACACTTTCGTATTTAAATATTATATTAGTTTAGATCAGAGGTTCCCAAACTTATTGAAGTGAAAACTTCTTTAGCGGCGTTGAGCACTTGTGGGATGGGTAAAAACTGTGAAACTCGCGATAGATTTTCGTGTTGATAGAAAAACCATACAAAACGCGTAAGACGGTTGGAGAGTAGTGTTTAGTGTCAAACTCGAACTCGAACTCAAACTCAATTTGAAACTTGATCGAAACTTGATCAAAACTTGATCGAAAATTGATCGAAACTTGATCGAAACTTTATCGAAACTTGATCGAAACCTTGATCGAAACTTGATCGAAACCTGATCGAAACCTTGATCGAAACCTTGATCGAAACTTGATCGAAACTTATCGAAATTTGATCGAAACTTGATCGAAACTTGATCGAAACCTTGATCGAAACCTGATCGAAACTTGACGATTTTTTAAAAATCGATTCTCATAAAAAAATGGGTTAAAAAATGCACAACGGTTTTCACTTCTGCCGACACTCCCGGAGTGCGACCAGTCTTTTTTTTTTCTGCCTACTTTGAGAACAAATTATTTTTTAGCGCCCCCCATTGTTTCAATTTAAAATGCATCCAGATGAAATAAAATTACAAATCACCCCCCAAGCCTCTACACAACGCCCCCATTTTTTTTCTGGGGCCCATACCGCCCCCTTTTAGATCTTTAGCGCCCACAAGGGAGCGTTATTGCCCACTTTGGGAAAGGCTGGTTTAGATTAATGTTAATGTCTTATTGAAACCTCGAATTTAAAATTACCGATCAACTAACCTAACCTCCGTTTCGTGAACTTGGAATTTGAAACTTATAATTAATGCATTAAGATTCAAACACGAGCGACGTTTGGAAGTTTTCGGTTACTCGAGAATTAAGGCCTTTACATATTTAATTAAAAGTTTTGGGTTCGTGCGAGGGCTGACCACGTTTTGATGTAACTATTGTAGGATAAGTAAAGACAGAACGAAAGTTATACAATATACAATCCATAATAATTAGTAATAATACGAAAGTATGTTTTTGTCACATCCTTACCGCTAAGGCTTTGTCAACATTTGTATCATCATCGCGTATCATTCGCACGCTTCGATGCTACGCGACGGAGATCTGATACGCGATCATGATTGATCATCTACGATAACATGGCGCGCCCCTCCAAAATTCAAAACGTTTGAAGCGCGTTGTCAAAACGTTTGAAGTGCGTTGTCTTGCGCGGTCAGCTAGTTATGATTAGTTGACCAACAAATCTTGGTAATAAGTGACATTAACTGAAATATTACGTATACTGTGATTGGTTGAATACTTACTACATACAAACTCTTTCATAAGGATGTGACTACACACATTGAAACAGTCATTTGGAGGGGCGCGCCATGTTATCGTAGTTGATCTCTACGCGACGGAGATCTGATACGCGATCATGACACAAATGTGGACAAAGCCTAAACTGATTTCGATGAATGTGTAGATAATGTAAGTCCCAAAAAAAGTACGGTTAATAGGTGATAAAACAAAATCAGAACGACTTATTCAGTTGCCCAATTATGTGTGCAGTACAAAAAAATCACTGCTCTCTTATAACCGACATGATTAACCATCTTTCTCATTACATTGCATCGTGATCGTCTAAGTTTCGATCAAGTTTCGATCAAGGTTTCGATCAAGGTTTCGATCAAGTTTCGATCAAGTTTCGATCAGGTTTCAATCAAGGTTTCGATCAAGTTTCGATCAAGTTTCGATGAAGGTTTCGCTCAAATTTCGATCAAGTTTCGATCAAGGTTTCGATCAAGGTTTCGATCAAGTTTCGATCAAGTTTCGATTCTTTGAAAAACTTTTATGTAGTGCACCTAGAGATCTACAGATTTCTATGTAGTTGTAATCTATACTTCTATACTATATTATTATAGGTCGGATTTGAATAATTCTTTCAGTGTTACACAGCCTATTTATCGAGGAAGGCTATAGGCTATACTTTATCACGGTAAGACTAATAGAAGCGAAGAATATAGGAAAGTGTGGAAAAGCGGGGGAAATTATTTGAAATTGCTTATAATCTTAATAATTATTTACTACAGCAATTTTTATGTTATTTGGCACACATGGAGAATAGATCACGTGAACACATAGGCTATTTTTTGCGGAAAAATGTACGGTTACCGTAAAATTCCTAAATTACGCGGGCGAAGCCGCGCGGAACATCCAGTAGGGATATTACTCAAAGGTCGGAGCAGAGGGCGCTACTAGCACATACAATAAAAAATCTGACCAAAATCCGACATGTTGCACACGGCATATCAGAACATTGACAGTACGTTAACAAAGGCCGAACAAAATGTCTGTGCTCGTGCTGCCTCTAGCGCGTAAACATAGCAGTAATCTATCTTATTAATAACAGAGCCTGTAGACAAGTGGCAAAGCGCTAACGCTAACGCTAGCGCTACAAAATGTATGCGATTTGACATAAGTCATCGCTTCGCTAGCGAAAACTAATGTCAAATCTAATACATTTTTTAGCGCTAGCGTTAGCGTTAGCGTTAGCGTTTTGCCACTTGTCTACAGGGGCATGTCTGTTAATACGTCATAATGCTAAACTTAATATTAATTACCTGCAAATGGTTTAGTGTAGTTTAATGAGTTACAGCTGTTTTAACATGGAACTTGTTTAAACTCAGTTGGATGCTGTTTTACTTTATTACTGTAATTACTTTGTTTGTTTGTATATTTTACCAGTTAAATAAACTGAAAAACTAAATTACTGGTAACTAAAACTTATAGTAAATTAGGTTTTAGGCAAATGTTATTTCTAGGTTTCTAGGCCTTTTATTTTGTACCTATTAGATGACGTCCGCAACTCCGTTGCGCAAAAATTCGATTATCGCGCGGGAACCGTACATTTTTCCGAGATAAAAAGTATCCTATGTCCTTTCCCGGGACTCAAAGCAACTCCATACTAAATATCAACAAAATCGGTTCAATGGTTTGGGCGTGAAGAGGTAACAGACAGAGAGACAGGCAGACACACTTTCGCATTTATTATATACCTAGCTATTTGACCGAGCTTTGCTCGGTATTCGATAAAACACGAATAAAATGACATTTTCTAAAAATGATTCCTAGCTAGATCGATTTATCGCCCCCGAAACCCCCTATATACTAAATTTCATGAAAATCGTTGGAGCCGATTCCGAGATTTCAATTATATATAAATATATGTTACGCTCAAAGACCGAAATCGCTCAGTGAGCGAAAAAATGGCTCACAACGCGTTGTGGTCACAGTGAAACGGCCACGACGCGTTCTGGCAATCAGAAAAAGGCCATAACGCGAAATTCGTGTCGTGGCTGATATGCTATTGGTTTTTCTTGATTTGTTCTTGATTGATTAATCATCCATAGGTATGGAAGATAATATTTGAATTACCACGCGTACTACGTTTTTTTCCTTTTACTTAATCACTGCATAACGTATTTATCATTATTATTTATAAAATATCCATGATAGTTTTATACTACTAACAATAATTATTATTAATATCTGTCTCTCTGTCTGTCTGGCGCGACGTAGTACCTACTAGCAGACATCAACTAGTAGTATAATATTATATTTATATTATATTAATTAAAATAAAACCATATTTTTATTATTTATTGAGATCAGATTACTTTAATTATACATATATTTTTAAAAAAAACAAAAAAAAACAACAACACGTTGCGCCAGACAGACAGACAGATAATATTAGCTTGGATAGTATGGAACTATGGATATTTTATAATATAATGACAAGCAAGTTATGCAGTGATTTAGAAAAAGAAAAAATATTTTGTAGTACGCGTACGCGGTAATTCAAACATAATCTTCCATACCTATCATATGGATGATTAATCAATCAAGAACAAATCAAGAAAAATGAATGGCATATCAGCCACGACACGAATTTCGCGTTATGGCCTTTTTATGATTGCCAGAACGCGTCGTGGCTGTTTCGCTGTGACCACAACGCGTTGTGAGCTATTTTTTCGCTCACTGAGCGATTTCGGTCTTTGAGCGTAACATATATATGTTGCAGTCAAAACTCTTAATCAGTCAAAAGTACTATTGACTAGCAAAATCAGTCAAAACTACTTTTGACTGTATCCTTCAGTCAATATTACTTCTGACTAAAATAACAGTTAAAAGTACTTTTGCCCAATGAAGCTGGTCAAAAGTACTTTTGACTAAGTGATTCAGTCAAAAGTGGTTTTGACTGGTTGTATCAGTCAAAACTCCTAAAAAGTGAGAAGCAAAGAGTGGATTCTATTTTAGTCGGAAAATGTCTGTCTGTCCGTCTTACTGTCTCCAGGCTGTATGTCAAGAACCACTATAGATAGATTTCTGAAGTTTTCACAGTTTGTGTATGTCTATTATCGCTATAACATCCGGTACTAAAAACAAAATAAATTAAATATTTAAGGGGGACTCTCATAAAACAAATGTAATTAGCTATTTTTCGAGGCACTCGAGTCTCTCATCAATTCTATTAACGTGCTGTTTCTTTTCCCTAGTGAACTCTCTCTTAAAGGACCTAGACGCAAGGATTGGAAGTCAGCAGAAGGTCCAACAGGGAAGGATTCTGACTGCCGACATCTGGAATTCGCGTAGGCGTAGCAACTAATTGTGTTAGGTTGTTCGCAAGAGCAAATATCTCCCCACATTCACGTCCGATTTACCCACTCACCCTCGAGTACAAAAAGCGCTATTCGCAGACGACACGGCCCTTTTCTTTGCTCATCGCCAAATAGCTTTCGCGTCCAAAAAACTCCAAGAAGCAGTTACCGAACTCGGTAAATGGTTCGCAAAATGGAGAATCGAACTAAACCCCGACAAAAGTCACGCTATATTATTTAACGGACTAAAACGTAAGAAAATGCAACCTATTAGTCTGCACGGAAAATTAATTCCCGAAGTCACGGCTGTCAAATACTTAGGAGTAGTACTAAACAAGTCGATGTCATTCACGAACCATATATCGAATACCGTACGTAAAGCGAAATTTGTATTATACAAATTATATCCTTTACTCAACGCGAGTAGCAAGATGTCCTTAAGACATAAGCTCACCTTATACAAAACATGTATAAGAACGATACTCACTTATGCGTGCGTCTCTTTCGCACACATAAGTGACAATCAGATGAACCAATTGCAACGAGTTCAAAACCGTTTTTTGCGCATGGCAACAGGTGCCCCCCGTTACATGCGAAACATCGACTTGCATAGAGACTGCGAGCTTATCACTATCAAAGCCTATATCAAAGAACTCTCAGAGAGATTCTTTGAGAAAGGCAAAGTACATCCCAATCCGCTCATTCGTAAGGCTGTGGACTATGAACATGACGCACGGACATTCCGATACCCCTTCAGGCGGCCTAAGCATATCTTAGCCGACCCTGTAGACCCCATCACAGAATACGTAACGTACTGTGTACAGTTACGTAAACACAAATCACACTCACCCGCGTGGTTAGTACTGCACCGGGGACGACGCCGGCGCCTTCCCCGAGGACTTAACACGACCCGAACGACAAACAGACAGACCGACCGAAATCCGGTGCCGAGCTCGATCCCGGGTTCGAGTTCGCATGCGGATAGCATAGGAACACACCTAAATCATGACCGCGACCGCGACATTGTCGTAGAGAGCTCTACCAATTACTTTGACATTAGAACATACACGCGTGTGTCACCCCAACCGGACTCGGAAGGGGAGAGGGACGGCCCTCTTTTATGCAATAACATTAATAACTTGAGCTCATCTACCGCGATAACTCGTACGCAGCTAGTTTGTGCTATCGCGCGCGAGCAGCCTCACTCGTCAGAGAGTGAGTAAGGGGTCGGACCCCTTAAGAGCAGGGGGGATCCGTGTCCCCACGTCAGATGAAAATAGCTTATTTTCGTAGCTCTCCCCAATATTGCCCGATTAGAATGTCACACGTGTGACTTTAGGGGAGGGGGCCAGGCCTCCTCATTGTTTATCTCCAAACCAACTAGCAACAGACTAGTTATAGCCACGATTAAACTACCATGGTCTTAACCAGACCAGTAGCTTAGACCCTTTCGAAAAAAAAAAAAAAAAAATCCCCACATGATCAGTTGAGGCATTTAGCCAGTCGGCGTTTTGGGCATTAAAGTAGTAAGTATGCCAATATAAAGTCACGTAGAAAATATAAAGCTATCTCTGCTATATGGGATCTGCTGCTGCACTAAATCTGAAGCAGTTTGCGGGTGTTCAAAGAGTCGGTCCGTCTCTGGGTCACCAGTCACTACTATGGACTCCTTACAGAGGACACGCACAGATGCGAGGGTGTTCGTTACAATCAATGAGGAGCCATAATTTTGATAGGTCTCTGACTTCAGGATTGCTGAAGCGGCGAGAGCTGTTATCATCTATGATATTATACACACACACTCCAGCTTTGGACAGAAAGAAATGCTCGATATCTGCGTCTTGGTTATAAAGAGATAAGCTGGGTTTGTCATCTCAACTCTCAAGGTGGCAATGGACGGGATAAAGATTGGACTGTAATACCCTGTTATTACTGAAGTCCATGTTTATACGCCTACAACTCTACAAGGCGCAGGTTCGGCCTCATATGGAATATTGTTCTCATCTCTGGGCAGGGGCGCCAAAATACCAACTGCTCCCTCTGGATCGTATCCAACGAAGGGCCGCTCGAATTGTTGACTGCCATAGTGTTTCAAACAGCTTGGACCCCTTGGAATTACGTCGAGATGTAGCTTCACTCTGCATCCTCTATCGGTTGTATCACGGGGAGTGCTCTGAGGAATTGTTCGGAATCATACCACCTGCAACTTTTCGCTATCGTCCCACGCGAAAAACATACCATCCTCATCACCTTGATGAGTGGCAGTCTTCCACAGTGCGTTTTTCGCGTAACTTTCTGCCGCGCACTGTAAACTCTGGTATGAACTGTCACCAGCAGTTTTTCCGGACCTATACGACCTGCAAACCTTCAAGAAAAGAGCGTATTACCTCTAAGGCCGGCAACGAACCTGCAGCTCTTCTGATGTTGCGAGTGTCCATGGGCGACGGTAGTTGCTTACTATCAGGTGACCCGTTTGCTCGTTTGCCCCCTTATTTAATAAAAAAAAATGTTTACGCAGTTGGGAACCAAATTCTTCTTTTTTTCCTGGGGTCACAAATTGGTTTTCAACTGCGGCATTTCTAGGAGGTAGTAGGATTTGGCTTCTGGTAAACTCACTCACTTGGCAAAACTAAGAGCCAGCGCTGTTTCAGGCCGGTTTTCTGTAAGTCCGTGGTATTTCTCAGGTCGAGCTGGCCCATTCATGTCAAAGCGTGGCTCTTCCACGTAGTAATTTCGGAATAAAACGGTTGTTCATATATTTTTTCTAACGAAGGAATTTACAAAAGGCGTTAGCTACTGAAAGAATGGTGTATAGGACATGTCATACTTTATACGTTTGTAAGCCACACAGTTATATTATGTTAGGCCGAGATCATTTCAAACAGCTCCTGTAAGAATGAAATGCCAAAAAGTACACTAATGTTACAAATAGTGCTTTTGACTAATGCTTTATTGCAGTTAAAACTACTTTTGACTAAGAACGTCAGTCAAAAGTACTTTTGACCGCCAATTTTCAGTTAAAATTACTATTAACCAATAATATTCAGTCAAAATTACTTTTGACCAACCTGTTTAGTCAAAAGTAGTTTTGACTGATTTTGTTAGTCAATAATACTTTTGACTGGTTAAGATTTTGACTGCAACATATACAAGAATTGCTCGTTTAAAGATATAAGACTAGATGCCCGCAACTCCGTTGCATCAAAATTCTTTATGGCGCTGGAACCATTTCAATATAATATAATAATAATAATAATATGTATAGACGCTTCACACCACGTCAGTCTGGCCCCGTGGTAAGTACCTGAAGGACTTGTGTTACGGGTACCAGACAACGGAAATATATTTAATATTTTTATACTATACAATATATTTAAGATTTTTATTACCTATATATGATACGTACATATTTAATACACATCCATGACCCAGGAACTTTGAAAACTTTTTGTTCCGTCGGCGGGATTCGAATCCGCGACCCCCGGCTTGAGCTACCAACAGCCCACCAACTGAGCCACAGAGGTCGTCAAAATTTTACCACACATTATACACATTTTACTAGGATAAAAGTATCATAATACAGGGTGCAATTAAACCTTCCTGCAAAATTTTTTCCAGGGCTTAGGTATCATTAGGAGAATCTACGAATAATATAACCTAACTCCCGTAACGGAAGTAGTTAGTTACGGAACGGAAGTAGTAGGAAACGTAACTCCCATACTAATACAGTTTTAAATTTGGTTCCATTCGAACTGTTATGTAACGTCAGCCTTTATACCGCTCAAGGTCACCTAAATATTGCAAATGTATGAAAAGTGAACCTAAGGTACACTTTTTTGACAAGTATTTTGGAGCATGTTTTTTGACGGAGTTACTCTTCCTTAGGTTATATTATTCGTAGAGGAGAATCCATTTAACCAAAAAAAAATTGGTAGTTATTTTTTTGTTAATGACATATTTTATCCCATTTAAAATTGTTGCAGAATGCTCACTCACGGCGGTGGGTATGATCGGGGGTGACGCGGGGCGAGGCGCGCGCGCGGGGGCACGTCACGCGCGGGCGACGCGTAGTGTCCATTAATTATAGTGTTTTTTAGGATTTTAGAACTGAGTGACTATAAAAGAAAAAATACGTGTATTTTTATTCTTATCAAGGATCAATATATCAAAATTTGGCAGGAAGGTTTAATTGCACCCTGTATATCCTTTCCCGGGACCCAAATTAACTCCATACCAAATATCAGCAAAATCGGTTCGCTTTGGGCGTGAAGAGGTAACAGACAGACAGACAGGCAGACACACTTTCGCATTTATTATATTATTATGGTTGTTGCTGAGGTAGATTCTCATCGTACCCGCAACTCTGATTTAAGCGGGGAGTGGAGCACTACGGGATTTTACCTGTTTAATCTACCAAATCTCCCAATGCCATTATTTCCATTAAATCATGCCAGTATTTTTCCAATTAAAAAAGGTCTTATTTATTTGTTATCAGTTATCACTTATCACATTTTGCTATCTCTTCAACGGAGACAAACTAAAAGGAGGGTAAGTGTCGCCGCACACGGGCCACACGCGACAGTCACAAACGCAGCCGCACACAAGCAAGAAAAGGCACAAGAGTAGCGATCACCGGCATCAACCGCGAGTCCATATTTAAACATGTATGAAAACTACAGAAAATATGCCGGTAGCGGCGTTTTGTGGTTGTGGCTGGTGGCTCGTGTGCCCTTAGGGTTATTTGTTGTATTATAAATGCAGTATTGTTCTAAACGATCTAAAGAACAAATCTGCATTCATAAGTCAATATGTAATTTTTTGTGGGATGATACACAATATCAAAGCGCACGGAAGTGCGCAGGCCAAGTTCCAGCAGGTATGATTAACAGCGGGCATTTATTGTAATTTATGTACGAGTATGATCTGTTCACCTTGCGTCTGTAGAAATAGGAAGGTGTAAATATGAAAGAAATATGTCGCATTAAATTTAAGATTAAAAGCAATTTCAATGAAATCGCAAATCACATTTTCATTCTCACAAGCGACTGTATACGTTTTCAATAGCACCTAATGATTTCCATTTGAGCTGTGCTATTGTCAACTTCTCTTTGTACTGTCGACTCGTTCGCTCACACAATATACACCTATTAATGTCGTATTGTTTTATTAATTAAACTATGATAGCTAGACGACCTCTGTGGCTCAGTTTGCGCGTCGCTTTAGTCTGAGGTTACGGGTTCAAATCACGATGGATCAAGGATGTCTGTCCGTTGCGCCAAAATTTATATATCGCGCGAGAACTTTGCCGGGACTTAATCCTTCAATGGCCTATTCTTGAAAATCTATTGTTCTCGCGGCCACATGTGACCGCTTGGGAGTTGAAGCGAGTAACTGCATACCTTTCAGTAAAATTGGTTCGGCGATTTGGGAGTAAAGAACTAACAGACAGACAGACACACTTTATCATATATAATATTAGTATGGATATACTGAACGTCTGTATGTAAGCAAAAGAACCCAAGTCATATATCTATTTATATTAATATTATAAATGCGAAAGTGTGTCCGTCTATCTATTACCTCTTCACGTTCAAACCTTCTAAGGGCGGATTCGACCAAACTGGAGTAAAATTTTACTCGAGTATAACTGTCTCCTAATCTAGTAAGGTGGTTTTGCGTTTTTCCAACATCTAACCCAAGAGTAAAGTAGTTACACGGCAGTAAATATTACACGGGCGATTTTGATGGAGTAAATATTAAGGGGCCGGGCTACCCTCGAAATTCTGATACATACGTAATACCAAAATCATTTTCTCATACGAAAATATTTAACATGTTTGAGTTATTTTTCAGCTTAAAATAGTAATTACCTAGGTTCCTGTACAAAAATAAACTTCAAAATATATAAACACTAAAAAAAATTTTTGTGTATAATTTTTTTTTACTAAATTTACTACTAAATATTTAAACACTAAAAAATACAGTAAAACACTAAAAAATATATAAATAAATAGTAAATTTACTACAAAATATTTATACTCTAAAAATATTTTTTAGACGACGGCCAGACGCAAAAGCCCTCTTTAAAGATGTCTCCAAAAGACTGGTCGCCAAATCTAATGACCCCAAGGCTGGCGCCTACCTCGGCCAACGTATTAGTTTGGCCATTCAGCGAGGTAATGCTGCCAGCCTAATTGGTACTTTGCCCGCAGCCTCCGATTTAGATTTAATTTTTTATTTATAAATAGTGTTTATTTAAATTAATTAATTTATTTATAGTTGTATTTTTATTGTCTTTTAGTATTTAAATATTTTGGAGTTAGGGTCGATAGAGTTAGGCCGCGTCGATTCAGAAACTTGGCTCTACATTAGATCTGATCTCTTTTTCACAGGGAAAAGCTTTTGTGGTCGTCGAGGTAACTTTTATACATGAAATGTTTTTGGTGGGATCATTCTAATACAAACAATAGCACATGAATTTTTGTCGGTTTATACATTCGTTCATTGTTCATTTTAAACCAATAATACCAAGCATTGCATACTCTTCGAGTAACGTGGTAAAACGCAAACGAAGATATCGGAGAGTAAATTGAAGGAGTGAAATTATTTTCAGTATAGTTACACTCGTGGAACTTCAAGCTTGGTCGAATCGGGCCTAAAAATTAAAACCGATTTTTATGAACATACGCACTACGCAGTCTATATTCATCAAAATAGCATTTATGGTGATATTTGGTGACCCGGGAAGGGATATATAATAGATTTTGTTGTAGAAAAATGTACGGTTCCCGATAGCTATAAACAAATCTAGTATTTGATATAATATTATTTTTCCATCCGTAATTTTGCAATAACCGTAGACCTCGTTTAGAATACTCGAACGTAATCCAATAGAGTTTTAACAGCGCAGTAGTAAATCACGCTCAATAACCGTAAAAAGCCGATCGAACGGGCGAAACCGAGTGGAGAAAATCCAATACGCAATACGCGTGTACCCTTTACGTTTGTACGGTTACAAACGGTAAAATTACAGAAGGTGAATATGAACATCATGGGCGTACCCAGGTAGGGGCAGGGGGGGGGGGACAGCTGCTCCCTCCTAGAAGATAAAATAAACAATTTTTCTGGCAAGTGGTAAAACGTATTACTACTCTGCGCAAAATGAAGTGTTGGAAACGTAGGTTGGAAACAATAGTAAAATCGCCTCGGCCAACAATTACATGTGATCTGAGATATTCCTGCCCTAGGCGCGTAATGTACTATTATACCTCATCATTTGTCAATGCCCTTCAATATTCGATTTTCATGTAACAATTGACGAAGGATTTTTGCCATATTTTATTAATATCTGCAAAGTTGCCAAGTCGTTAAGTCGCAAAGTTTGACGTATCCGGTAAATGCATCTGTCTCAACTTTTCCCGACATTCAGAGCAGTTAAGAAGATCACGTCGCCGTACATTTAAAACTTTTGCCGGCTCCAGAATATATTTTCTGCTCTCCAGGTTCACTATCAAATGTTTAAATTACTCAAAAACTAATTTAACTTTGTGTACTTTGGCGGTACGTCCGTCCACCCATTTTTGACATTTTCAACAGTCATACAGTTGAAATTTTGACATTTCAACTAATGTCAAAATTTTAAAATTTTGTAAAAATATTTGATAAATACGAAAGACTTTCTGTCTGTCAGTCTGTTAGTACTTCTTTACGCCCAAACCGCTAAACCGATTTTGCTAAAGTTTGGCATAGTCATTTGTCCCGAGAAAGGACCTAGTATAATACTTTTTATTCCGAAAATTTTGTAAAATGTAGTACAATTAAATGTAGGATTATTAAAAAGCTCATCTGATCATTCTAAAGCTTATAAGATAAAGTTAATTTACGAGATGCGATTCAGAATTACCCTGGGAGTGAGATTAAGGACTTATATTTGTCTAAATTCGTACGAGCGATGAAAAACTTTTGTAATCCCTCGGTAGGTCTTCAGCTATCGCCAGACTTAGATATTACACTTTGATTATGCTGTAACATGTTACAGCTTTATCGCAATAATTAATGGCATTTCTCGCTAGTGTGGCCCAAGCATTAGAGGTATTCCTTGCATCAAAGTAGGGGGTCATGTACTGGCCGCACTTTATGGCACAGAATGGTACAGATTACTAAATAGATATTACGTAAGTTAAGAGTTACATTGAAACGTGACGAAACAACGATACATTTTTAATTGGGGCATTCAAAACTAAACTTTATTTACTACATAAAAAGTTGCACATTGCACATTCAATTATTATTGTCCACTTTCCCCTTCATGGTGTGCCTATTCCAAATTGCTCATTTAAAGTTACGTGTCACATTGCAATGTGAACTTACCCTAATCATAATCACCCTTAAGCTGTATATAATCGACATTTAACGGTAATTTACTTGAGGCGAAATACCTATCTGTTATCTGGAATTGGCTTCTACAGAACGCGGCCATATGTTCAAGTTACTTTGATCGCTGGAGGCACAATAATTGACACGAAACGTCTTCATTAATTCACATACGGTTCCGGTGAAGAGGGACTAAATTAAAAACTGTGCCTATTAATCGATACCTATATTATAAAAGCGAAAGTATATCTGTCTGTCCGTCTGACCGTTTGTCCGTCTGCCTGTCTGTTACCTTTTCACGCCCAAATTATATATATATATGTGACGTTATCAGCGTGAAGGGACCTTATTGTCGGTATTGAGTTATTAGCATCCCCATAATCTACGTTTAATAAGCTATCGAACCATGTAAATAACATGCATGTAGGCCTGGCAAATATTTTTTAAAAAAATGTTGAAACTCGAAAGTCGTAAAAGGTAATATTGAGAAAATCGCATTCAAACTTCGAAACCCAAAAAAAGTACTTATGTTATTGTGGGAAGTTACATAGATATTATGTTTTTTGAGAAGTACATTATATAGTCTTTTAGATTTTAACTTCAATTATATAATTTTATAACTCTATTCCTGTTATTTACCACGCCAAAGTGCATGATGTAATGAAAATGCCCAAGATGGTTTTTACTAAATATTTCACTTATACTATGTTTTATATTGAATTTTATAAAAGAATAATATAAAACGGATCAGTTTTTACTAAATAGAGACGTCTTCGATATTAAACAACATTGTTTATTGTATTAAAAAAAATTTAAACAAATAAACATTGTGCTTCTACTAATCATATTAATCAGTCAAAATCAACAAAAATATATATTTACTACAGTTAAACATAGTCAAATGAGATCAAATATATAAACTTCTATTTAAAAAGTAACTTTTTTCCGTCTTAAAATTCAAGGTAAAGTTTAGTAAAAATCTGGTACAAACACTTAACACTTTTCAAAAGGGACCTTATTGTCGGTGATTAAAAGTTTAGTAATATCACATAGAAATAAATATACATTTTTATTAACATTGAAGTTCTTATTTTTTAAATAACTTTAATTATCCTTTAGTAACAAGACGTGTACAAAAAACATGTAATTTCTCATAGTTACCATAGAAGTATTCATAAATTTTAAAAGGGACCTTATGTCGGTCGTTACATTTTTAGTAATAAAGTTAAAAGAACATACAAAAATACTATTAATTTCGTAGCTGTAACATTATTTTTTATTTTTATTTTATTTTTTATTTTATTTAAATATTTATTTAATTATATTTTTCATTATTTAATTATATTTCTGAGATTTCTTTATAAAAATAAAGGAACCTCAGACTTGGTACGACTTGGTTAGATTTCATTACTTTTTAATCCTTCAGGCCCCGCGCGAGCACCGGTGATCGCGACAACAATAGAATACAATAGCAATTCCTGGAAATTCCGACTGAAGTATTAATAGGGTTCCGTAGTCAACAAAGAACCCTTATTAGAGATAAACAATCAGCTCCATCGAGATTCGAGACTTGGCTAGTTTTTTTACAGAATGTTTTTGGTGGGATTTCACATCTTTTTTTTTAGAAACATATTGATTTTTTAAGCTGAGCCGTAAGTAGTGCGTTTCATCATATCGCTCGTGTAGGATTGCGCGCTCATGTAAACGTCACCATCAGCATCACACGTGTTACATACGCCTCCGTGGTCTAGTGGTTTAGTGCGTGGCTCTTGACTCGGAGGTCGTAAGTTCGATTCCCGAGTTATTTATTTATTTATTTTATAAACTATAAGAATACAACCAAAAACTTAATCTAACACAGTGTAACATAAACCATTACTGGTTTTTCCGTAAACGTATTATTTCCAAGTTTGGTTAGGACAATGCAGGTTGATCACCTTTGATCAGGATTAATTTGAAATTAAAATTTAAGGGGGCTCCCATACAAAAAACCTAATTTCGAGTCCGACTCGTACGTGGTTAATTTTTATGGTTTTTCCTATAAATGGCCATTAAACCCTAAACTGTGCTAAATTTCAGCTCTCTGAGTCTATGGGAAGTACTTCTTATTTCATTGGAAATACTAGTTCTATTTTGATGATCTTGAGTGAGTGAGTGAGTGTCATAAATTAGAAACTTTGCTTTAGCTTAAATTCGGAACTTAATGACCTCTAGAGGTTCTCAAATAGGGGCCTAAAATGTGGTGAAATGGTTCCTGTAAATGATGGTACTGCAGTGTTTGCTTCGCGCTCTACTTGGCGGGGGCACTGCCGTGCCCCCAGATATTCTAATCAATGTTACCGATTTTCAGCTTGGTGCAAATTAATAATAGTATAACAGTAGATACCGTGCCGAAAGAAAGCCGCAATCGACTCTCGATGCAGCACCGACAATAAGGTCCCCTTTTCACTAAACTTTAAGTTCAATTTTAACCTATAAAAAAATCGTTTTTAAAACCTGTATCTTTGTCATATCAAAATTTAGAGTCTGTTTATTACCATGGAGCAAAAAAAGAAAAAATGATTTTTTCGACACTTTACTTTAAATGTGATTATCTCGGAAACTAAAACCCTCCATAAGGTCCCTTTTTAACCGACTTCCAAAAAACGAGGAGGTTATATGTTCGGCTGTGGATATTTTTATTTTTTTTTTTTTTATTTTTTTATTTTTTTTTATTTTTGTATGTTCAACGATTACTCCGCCGTTTGTGAACCGATTTTCGAAATTTTTGTTTTGTTGTATTAGGTTTCACTCCAATTTGGTACCATGTTCACCAAAGTGGTGACCTGATGATGGGATCCATGAGTAATCGAGGGAACTCCTCAAAATTTATATGGAAACATATGGTGATTTTGGTTTTATGTGAAGCGTATTAAGAATATGCTACCAAAAAGTCAAATATTGGGTCAAGGTATACCATGGTTTCGAAGATGCTGAGAGAACTCCTGACTCCTTATAGATACACGTTTGGGAGTTTCGGCGTTGTTTTAAGAACAGAAGGCATATGCTACTATGCAATTTATATTCATCATCATAATCATCATCATCATCATCGTCATCATCATCATTACCACGTCGTGTTAAGGTCACCAATGTCTCATGGCACAGACTAGATAATAGTACAAGGCATAGGTATGGATATACTAATAATAATAATTATGTACTTACTGTATAACAACACCTGTTTATTTAATACATGACGGCGGTAGGCGCCGTAGAGGCGACGGCGTCGCCGCCGCGCGGCGCATGGCGGCAGACGACAGATCGAATCCTTTACTAACTACTTTATATACAGATCGAATACTTTATTAACTACTTTATAAAATTTAAATAGACAAATAGAATTGAAATAAAGTTATTTTAAAAAGAGCATTTAAACAAAACAAAGTCATTAAGTCTTTTTAATTAGTTATACTTATTAATCGATAGATGGCGCACTAAGTATCGATTTGAATTCTTTATTACAAGAACAGCTGTCAATAATTATGATAATATTAAATATTATGAGTAGCTACGCTAAATTGTTAAATTACGTGCTACGCTTGTTAAATTACTCAGCACAATATGTTCACTTCACTGATAATATATTATTTTGTGAGTGTGAGTTGTGACTCTTAACAAATTGTAATAAGATACTTAGGTAAAATATACGCGAAGGTTTATCTACTAGTGTAACTAAAAAGAGTGAAATTATTATTATTTTTAACAAAAAATTAAAACCGACTTCCAAGGTAAAAACAATAATAACATTAATATGAACTAAAAAGTATTAAATAATTTCTACTATCTAATAGTGCCTTTTTCCGAATTCGGCTAAACCTCAACTATTTCTGTACTCAATCTTCATAATTTTGAAGTCGGTACCAGATAGCTGAAACTTCAGTCCTCTGACAGAATATTTGAAACTTTTGGAACTGGCACCGACTTCAAAATTATGAAGATTGAGTACAGAAATAGTTGAGGTTTAGCCGAATTCGGAAAAAGGCACTATTAGATAGTAGAAATTATTTAATACTTTTTAGTTCATATTAATGTTATTATTGTTTTTACCTTGGAAGTCGGTTTTAATTTTTTGTTAAAAATAATAATAATCTCAGATAACGTCACATATACGTTTACGATATATTACGATACGTTTTAGCCCGGCAAAATGTACGATTACCACTGGACGGCCGCTGGCGTCATCTAATATCGTAATATTTATAACTAGATGACGCCCGCAACTCCGTTGCACCAAAACCCCTTTTATCGCGTTGGAACCGTACATTTTTCCAGGACAAAGTATCCTATGTCCTTTCCCGGGACTCATAGTATCTCCATGCCTTTCAGCAAAATCAGTTCAGCGGTTTGGGCGTGATAAGGTAACAGACAGACAGACAGACACACAGACGGACAGACAGGTAGACACACTTTTGTATTTATAATATTAGTATGGAAGTATGGATTATAGTATGCAAGTATGAATGTGATTATGAAGAAGATTAGCAAAATAATTTCAAATTGCTGTATTCTGTAAAATCCTCTAAGTACAATTACCACAACTTGTCAGAATATAATTTAGCTTCTAATTATTTGCATGAAACAGCTTTAATGTTAGTTCAGTTTAAATGAAGATTGAGAAATAATTTTGTCAGTGACATCTGACGCCTTGATCCTAAAACTTAGAAATGTCTACAATATAACACAAAATACGTTGTAAAGCACAAAGTTGACTTTAATCTATAAATAAACTAGCTGTCCCGGCAAACGTTGCTTTGCCATAATATAAAGTATTTCGCCCATATTATTTTATTCAAGTGACTAAATAAGTATGTCGCCATGGCAACGTCGATCGCTATCCCGTTGCACAAACAATGGTCGCCGTCAGTCTCAGGTTGTAATAATTTACTATTATTTATTCAACAAATGCACTTATCAATACAAAAAGTACCCAGTAGCCGATTCTCAGACCTACTGAATATGCATATAAAATTTGGTAAAAATCATTAAAGCCGTTTCGGATGAGTTCGCTGACTAACATTGTGACACGAGAATTTTATATATAAGATACAGTGATTAGCAAACTAATCAACCTCTTATATACGATTAGAAAACTATATATTTACTAACAATAATTAAATAATATGAATCATAAACTATACTTATGAAGATTCATATTATTTAATTATTAGTTTTATTTATAACAAATAAAAGGTACCCGTAAAGGAATAGTCGGAATACTGGCAAAAAACCGTTTCTTTTAGATGCAAGTGAAAAAACGACAAAATTCAAATTTCGAGCATAAAATTCGAATCGGAATGCGAGCGCACGTATCTCTCTGATTTGATTGATGGATTAACAAATCTCTCAATCCAAAGTTAAATTCGTTTTTTATGAGTTCATTGGAAGTAGCCTTTCATCCGAAAGTACGTGTGTTTTGGACTTTGTGTTATATTTATAGGTACATTTTTTGGAGGTAACTGATTTAAGAGCCCGTATACGAAATTTTGCCGATGAATATGAAATTGCAAAGGTTCGCTACATAAATATTATTTGGTTTTTTCCCCTTATTAGATTTTAAAAAATATATTATATTAATTATTAGATTTAAAAAATATATAAGCGCGGACTGCCGACTCGAGCCTTGCGGCGAGTAAATAATGTGAGATTTAGGTTGTTTTGAATCGTGTTTTTTGGCACAATTTGTTTTTTTTTTTCTTTTTTCTCGAATTGGATAGAATTTTATCTATATAGATTATTTATGTCGTTTTCTTTTATGAATTACAGCTCCAAGTTGCCGAAATTAACAGCAATTCTTTGCCCATTTTCTCTAAAATTTTGCCGAGTTACATATTTTTTTACTCAACTACTTATTTCATATTAAAGTGGTAAAAAGTAATTCCAACATTGTATAGACGACTTTCTCAACAGTACATTGTATTTTTTCATACCGCTAAGACGTCAATACAATCCATAAACAGGTGATATTCTAAACCTTTTACAGCAAAAATCACAAAACTGTCGCGGGTTTGAGTTGGATTATTTTAAAATACTTTTTAAAAAAACTAGCTCCAACATTAGATTATAATTGAAATGATCTTACATATTGTGCATTAAAACTTATAGAAATACTGTATTTTAACTGTTAAATCACGTCTGTTAAATCAGCGAAATCGGCAAATTTCGTATACGGACTCCTGAGGGCAATGTACATAATATGATTAAAATAAATAAACTCACGTAGGTTTTTTATTTATCATAAATTATATTTACGTTCAATTTGCTGAATTGATTTTATTTTGTGAAAAACCCGATGCCATTATAAAGTAGGTACTCGCAGTGTCAACCTCACAACAGCTAAGGCGAATCTAATATGATCATGCCGAAAGCTCAGTGTGACTGTGAGCCGGCTTAAAAGATATAATATTGTATAATAATTCCCCTTTAAAATATTTACGCAGTGTAGAATTATACATCATATAATATCTGGCATATCTAAATAAATCACATGACAGAGAGAGCGGATCCTGATTTCTCTGCAAAGTGCTTGTCAAAGGAGAGTAGATGTCTAACATAATTTTTAAAATCACTTAAAAAGTATAAGAATCTTTTTATTAAGTAAATCAAATAGAAACGTGTGAGGGTGAATATATATTATAGGGTGACGCCAAACGAGCGTAATTTGTGAGTTATGAGTCGCAAATTTCGGTAGCGTAATTCATATCTTTTCATACAAATCATGACTCACAAAATTACTATTTAATAAAATGTTATTCAAATTGTTTATAAAAAAAACACTACTACACAATCGATGAATACTTAAATGACAAAGAAATGAATTATAGTACCTAATGGAATTATTGTAATGACATATTAATAAATTAATTAAATAAATGAAATTGATACAATGATGACTACTATGATTACTATTATTATTAATAATTATTGACATTAACTTTGAATCCTTATTATTAAGTAATATGCTAATGACATATTAATATCTATTAAAAAATAATAATTATACAGAAATAAAACAAGATGATGTAATTCATGACATTACTATTATTCATTGACTAAAATTAAGATTGTTTATGTTAGAAAAACACACGAATTGACATTTGACATACTATTGTATTAAGTTTTTAATAATAATTATTTCTTAAAAAATAGGACAATTGAAAATATAATAAGATAAAGCGATAAATTATAAGTAATATTAGTATAATAGTAGTATTAGTACCTATTAGTAAAATAGTAAGGGATAAATTATAAGGAGATAAATTATAATCTGAAAAACTGTATAAAATTTTCACGCCGCCCAAAGGCAAAATAAGAGAGCTTGATCACATAACTTTAACATCATATTGTACCTTATTTGAGCAAATAAACGATTTCTATTCTATCTATTTCTATTCTACGCTCGTGTGAATCAAACAGGACTTATGTTTGAAACTGAATGCAGCAGAATTTTTGCCAGCCAAAATTATGCGACTCACAACTCACAAATTAGTGAAATTACGCTCGTTTAAACGTTTTCTGTGAAAATACGAGGCGGATAAACCACGATTCGATCACGATTACGTATGGAACTTCAGCCTACTCATCCTTGACAAGTAAATACTACTAAGACACTTACCAGATATCCGCTTGATGTGCAGCTGGGTGGCGAAGTTGTTCCCCATTTGGGACACATAGCTGTCCTTCTTGCTGGACAGTTGGACACTAAAGCCGTCGGACTCAAGCGAGGCTCGCGGAGCCCTGGCCGCCTGCACGGCCTTGTTGCAGACCGGCGTTGGTGCCACCTTCGCCAGGGCAGCCTCCTGCGAGCCGCTGCTGTGCCGACTCTTATGGAACAGCATGCTCGGAGTGCAACCCATCGTTATACGTTAGCACGCATTTTTAGCTGGAACAAAAAAAAAAATAATGTCTATGGGTCACTTTACATCGTCGTGAAGGGTCGCGATCTATTTTTAAATGAACCATTTAAATTTGGAAAAGGCAGTCGAACACCGCGAGCGGAAATTAGTCAGGTCAATGTGTATCTTCGGGGCAGTTCTAGCTTGTGTAATAAATAAAAGTTCAGTTAAATTATTCAAATAGCCCGGTCTAATTAGACGCAAAAAAAAAATCGTGATCTCGGAATAATTCGCATAGAGCTGAAAATTTGTAGAGACGTTAAATATACCATTACAAATAAAACCTCTAAAGTCCCCGGGGATCCTCTTTGGTGCAAAAAATTTTATTCAAGGTCAAAGGTATGAAAATGAGGTTTTTCCTGGTTTTTTTCCAAACCGTACATTTTATCACAAAAATAGGTAGGGCAAGAGTGTAGATAATAGAATCCTCTACAAAAAATATTCAGACACATTTTTCATACGACTTAACATTCCTTATAAATGGCGGGCTTAAAGTTTGGGAAAATCATATCTAATACTTATATGATAAAGCTAAAGAATTTGTGGAGCTACTGCTTTGAATTGAAAAATTTGTTTTTTGTTGGATAGTCTTATTTATCGAGAAAGACTTGAGCTATATAACATCACGTTGGCACCAATAAGAGCATAGAAACAGAGGAAAATGGGGAAAAACGGGAAAAATTATTTGGAAGAGCTTATCTCACAAACGGCTGAACTATTTTTATGTTATTTGGCACAGATATAAAGTGGACCACGAGGAAGAACATAGGCTATTTTGTTTCTCGGGAAAATGTACGGTTTCCGTGAAATACATAATTAACAGGGCGGAGCGGAACTTCTTGTACTACAGCATACGAGGGTTGTTCACAGCCAAACATAGTTCTGTGTGACTTATTACCGTTACCAAATCTAAACTTTTCGAGTCGCGAAGAGCAAGAGTATGCATGCAAGTCACTCAGAAGTATGTCAGGCCGAGAACATTTCAATTTTTTCAAACAACCCTAGTATGTAGTACTAGATGTTAAGCGTGGCTCCGCCCGGCCGCGTTAATTATAAATTTCAGGCAAACCGTAAATTTTCCTGAAAAACAAAATAGCCTATGTCCCTCCACGTAGCCTATTCTATATCTGTGCCAAATAACATAAAAATTGCTTTAGCCGTTTGTGAGATAAGCTCCTTCAAATAATTTTCCTCGCCTTTCCCCATTTTCCTCTGTTCCTTTGCTCCTATTGGTGGTAACGTGATGTTATATAGCTTAAGTCTTCCTCGATAAACAAGAAGTTATCCAACGAAAAACGAATTCTTCATTTCAAAGCAGTAGTTCCACAAATTCTTTAGCTTTATAATATAAGCATAATATATATGATTTTCCCAAACTTTAAGCTCGCCATTCATAAGGAATGTTAAGTCGTATGAAAAAAGTGTCTGAATATTTTTGTAGAGAATTCTATGGTCTACACTCTTGTCCTTATGTTCATACCTTTGACCTTGAATAAAATTTTTTGCACAAGGAGGATCGCCGGGGACTTTTGAGGTTTTATTTGTAATGGTGTATTTAACGTCTGTACCAATTTTCAGCTTTATGCGAATTATCCGAGGTCGAATGTTTAATTTTCCTGGGGTAAAAAATGCCCCCATGCACCGACTATCGATCCTAAGCCGTTCAAAAAACGTTTGCTAGGGTATTTTTGCACTACGTTTTTATTTACGTGTATAACATTATTTTTCTTGTTGTGGCCACGTTTTACTTTTAATTTTTTTTAATTCAATCTTGTTGAAATGTCTATAATGTATATATTATTTAGCACACTTTTACCGTTGCTAAGGCAACTTGACTTGCCTCTTAATGCCGTAACTAAGATAACAATCTTAGTTATGTCATTAAGAGGCAACTAAAATTAATTTAATTATGAGTTATAAATAATTATTAATGTTTAACGTTAAACAACTGAATCCAAATAATAATTTGGATTAAGTTGATTAACCCCATATCGGGTTAAATTATCAGCACTGTAGATTTTTGGATTTACGGATTGTGGATTATTACTTATTAGTTATTAGTGATAGGTTCCAACGTTGTGAATAAATAATCGTTCTAATCTACATCGACGTAACATATTTAGAGGAAAAAAAATATGAATATGAATAAAAAATTAAATTAAATGGACCTATCGTTACCCCTGTCTTACTTTCATATAATAGGTCTATATTGATATCAATCCTCTTTTGCATACCCGTAGAAATTACATCCAAACTATACTGTACTATGTGAAACATGGCATAAGCGGTCATTGACTTCCTGTCAAAATCTTGTAATTTTCTATATAAACCACAATTGACAATGAATTGTCAGATGTTGTCAATCGCGGCTTTGTATAGAAAATGACAAGTTTTTGACAGGGTCAATGACCGCTACCGTCATGTTTCGCTGAGTACAGTATAAAATATTATTATTGCGAAAGTGTGCCTGTATAATGCTGCGGCCGCACATGCGTAGTGCTTCGCGCTTGAGACGATACCATTGGACGATCTGCGTGTATCGTCCAATGGTATCGTCTCATAGCACGTTGCTTCGTTACGATAGACGCATGTGCGGCCGGGGCCCAAACCGACTTTGGTGTGGCATGAAAATAATTTGAGTTCCGAGAAAGGATACTTTTTATCCCGGAAAATTGTACGGTTCCCGCGCGATACCAACTTTCGCTCAACAGAGTTCGGGACGCCATTAATATAAAAAAAAAGTTTTTAGGAGTAGTAATTCACAACAAATTGACACGGAAACCACACATAGAATTTATAAGTAAAAAAAATTAATCAAAGTGCATACGCTCTATATAAACTTAGACCTATCAACACTGTTAACAGCATACCATGGATATGCTTCATCTATTATTAGATACGGCATAATGTTCTGGGGCAACTCCACTCTATGGTTAACGGTATTTAGGGCCCAAAAGAAATGCATCAGGGCTATTTGCAATATTGGTAAGAGAGATACATGTAAACCGAAGTTCATTAATTTAAGCATATTAACAGTACCATCAATGTATATTCATGAATGTGCTTTGTATGTAAGGAAAAATCTAGAGAAATACGAAACATAATCCTCGGCTAGACATAAATGTAAACTGTTAGCAATACAAGCTACATCCGAATTTAAAAGAAAAAGTATAGTTTGTATGGCACCCAAAATATACAAAAAGCTACCTACAAATATAAAAAATATTAAGGAATTAAAACACTTTAAATATAAATTAAGGAACCACATAATAAGTAAATGTTATTACACTTTAAAAGAATATTTAAACGAAAAAGAGACATAATCTGTATAAATAAATATTAATTTTACATTTTGTTAGTCTGGCTAAAACTCAAGAACGGGTTAATTCGGCTAATTTGGCTCTTCACGGAAGGTTTATATTAGGAAGGAAGTTATGGAAAGTTCATCGGGTCAGCTGGTAATAGTGAAAAGGACCATTAATGTTTTGAGATTGGTATTAACACCTGTGCATAAAATTAAAATAATAATTGTTAGATTAAGTTTGATAAAATATTATGACTTATTATTATTGCACGCCTTACCGGCTAATTGTATATAAGTACTGACATCTTTTGTAACATCTTATGTAACCTACAATTGCAAAAATAAATGATTTGAATTTGAATTTGAAAAATTTATTTGGGAGCCCTTATAAGGAAAGGTAACTTTCGCACGTGGCCCGGAGGCCCCGTATAATTGATACGGCAGATACGGCGGTAGCTACGCCCCTGTCTAGTTACGTAATATCTGTGCATGAGGAAAATTGAGAAATAAAAAATTAAAAAAAATATTAAGTGCCTTAAAAAAATAAAAGACACTGTGCGAATTTACTATTAAACAAACATTATAAATTATAACGTTTGCGACATCCCTAGTGTACATCAATGTCAATTTATTCAGTATCGATAATTTCGTTTTCACAAGGGTCAGTATTAAATATTTAAGTTACTTAACCGCTGTTATCCATCAGAATACCGCTGTCTAATGCTTATCCAAATATACAATTTACATTAATAATGTAACAATTCAGAATACCATGAATAACTTAGGTAAGGTTTTGAAAATAACGTTCTTATCGTTTAATCTAAAGAACCATATAACGTCGGTAACCTGTATGTAATATGCAATAAGTGTGCATTTTGCAAAATATCATACCAATTTACCAAAGAGTTTTAAAGACAAACACAAAACTCTTTGGTACATTTTATTCATAAAATCGTTTTCTTCACCTCACCGGGGGCGGTGGAATAACAAACAGAACTCGACAATGGCTTCCTAAAACTTTAACAACCAACATTCACCAACCTTGAAAATAACGTTTTGTACACCGCTTGTACGGTAGTAACCAGTGAACTTTATGAAGAATCGAATGGAACAGAAAATTTAACTAAACTTAAACCACAAAACAGGAAAACAGTTGACAGACCTACGTCATTTGGTCGGCTTATGTGAATTCAATGTTAGCTGTGATTATAACGCGACCAAAATACGTAGATCCGCCATCTGCCTATCAATCAACTTCTCTGGTAGTACAAATAGGCTCTCTACTAGAAAAAATTTAAAGTACATTTTCCGATGATAATGAGCAGCCTACTGTTATGTCCTGTTCCATCTTTTGGTAGAACAAGGGGTGTTCTACTCTGGAACGGAGTTCCGCTGTAGAACGGCCCCTGTAAAGAGATAATAAAGCTAGATGGAGGCTGTAGCTTAAGTTACCACAGCTATCGTTGAAAAATGTATGGTTCCTATGGGAGACTAGAATCTTGCAATTCAATATTTAGTGAATTACAAGATTCTAGTCTCTCATGTTAAAATGAACTCAAGCAGACGATGAATTCGTTTCATTAAAGATTTAATTAACTTCAAAATGAAGACATGTAGACATCTTACATGAGTTAGGAATTCCTACAAGTCTAGATCTCTAGACCCGTGTGAAGTGAGACGTTAAACATGTGAATAGCTCCCGTCTAGACGTGTTTTAGGACCTAGTATTTTATCAAAGCTGAAGCAAAGCAAAGATTGTAGACAATAATTAAATTGTATTTTACGGAATGTTAAAGAAAACCCACAATAATAAAACTAGTTATTCTTAAATCTTTCTACAACTCTTACGCGGGAATAATACTTTTTTGGCAATAAAAACTAATAGAGCCCTAGAACTAATTACATAGTGACAGTAATATTTCATTTGTATATAATACAGTACTACTGTTGCAATTCTAAAACGTTGAAAATTAAATACTAAAAAGTTTTCTTCATTTTAATATTGTGTTCATATTTTTAGTAGTTTAATTCACCTTTAAAACAACAAAGGCTATAACTTTTTAGTATAAAAACAAAACATAAAATAATTTTATGATGTTTCATTCGTTTCTATAAATTGCTTATTATATCAGAAGTATTTGCCCTGTTCTTACTTACTTCACCTCTATTTATACCAAAGACTTAAGAATATAATGGACCTGCCCTATCTGTCAAATAACTAATAAGCTCGTTTTTCAACTAATGATGGCGGCCATGCAACGGTGTGTATTAGAAAATTCTTATTCAAAGAAAAGAGCCTTAGTTTCTACAGTGTACATTATTCAAGCTTTTAGTGGTAAATATACTTCTGAATATAAGCAACTTCTGCTTTGGAGTTAAGTTGGAAAACTTGAAAAAAAAATCTGCTGTTCATAGAGTTAAGCGAGTAAGTAGAGCTAAGAAGCTGAGGCGTTTTTGTATAAAACAGCTTAAAAAACTACAGAACCCTAAAACACTATCCATACTAATATTATAAATACGAAAGTATGTCTGTCTATTACCTCTTCACGTCCAAACCATGACGAACTCTGTGGCTCAATTGGTTGAGTGTGAGGCAGCTCAAGCCGGGGTCGCGGGTTCGAATCCCGCCGACGGAACAAAAAGTATTCAATGTTCCCGGGTCTGGATGTGTATTAAATATGTATATGATGTAAAAATTTTTTAAATATATGTATAGTATAAAAGTATTAAATATATTTCCGTTGTCTGGTACCCGTAACACAAGTCCTTTAGGTACTTAGCACGGGGCCAGACTGACGTGGTGTGAAGCGTCCATGTTATTATTATTACTGAACCGATTGTGCTAAAAGGTATGAAGATATTTTAAGTCTCGGGAGAGGACATAGAATACTTTTTATCCCGGAAAAAAGTATGGTTTCCCCGCGTTAAACGAATTTTGGCGCAACAAAGTTGCGGGCGTCATCTAGTGTATAATATTATCTCAATGGTTGGTCAAAAATGATTAACAGAATTTTTTTTTAATTCACACTATTATTATTAGTAATTCATTTATTTCAGATTTCTCCATAATTTTGTTAGTATTACTTACACTTACCTTACAAACTATGTTAGTAGGTACCTACATTATAACTATCTCACTTAAACCTATAGCCTATTAACATTAAAATAATTCTCAATTAAGGATCGTCTTTCCTGGATCTCATGTATGGAATGTGATTCCGGGATATTCTCGTACGTTACATTTGCATTAAGGCATGGAATGTCAATTTCAGGCTCCGGCTCAAATCCAAACTCATTTTTCTGCAAATATTGTGTAGCACTTGCTGTTGTGATGACTACTGCCTGAGTAGTTTCTAAGCAAAGCCTTATTTTCAAGGACAGTACTGGGAATCGTCTTTTCCAGACTCCAAAACATCTGTAAAAGATTTTTGCAAATGTTATCTCCTTTTATTTATTACAATATCTATTGTACCAAATGGCACCTAATATTTTAATAGAATTTATTAAGACTTGATTATTTACCTTTCTATAGTGTTTCTAGTTTTGATATGAGCTCAGTTCTAGTATATTTAATTCTCAGATTCTGGATTGAGTAATGGTGTTAACAGTAGGATTCGCAAGGGCCAATCTACCACTATCGCCAAGTAGCCATCGATTGCCATAAACACTATTCTCACATTGAGCTAGAAAGTTAACATACTGTTTAATCAATTTTACCGAAGACACAAAACTCTTTTTCTATTATTTACTATAACAAAGACAGTGATTGAAAGCTCAATATATTTAATAACTCAGTATAATTAAAGATGGTAGCATCATGATTTGATCCAGGCCATCGGGCTACAACATCCATAAAATACAGATTTACATCACTGACATGAGGTTTTAGAGGGAACTAGCTTTCTTGCAAACAATTTCTCCCGCAGTAAAATGGGAATGAGGTTTATTACAAGTTTTGATTAAATACTTATCCCAACTTTTACATCATATTTACTTACAGCTAATATTACGCACTATTTGGTGATTGCATTAGAATATACGTGTGCCATCAACTGCACCTAACGCACGAGAAAACTCTGTAATTTTATAAAAATCTTCTGCCGTATTGTTGTGTACAATATTTTGGATATAGTCTCGCAATACCCTGAGATACATGCATATATATCTCACAATAGAATGACATTGTTTAATTCGCGAAACTAACTTATTTTATAAAAAAAAATACGTGTAATCTTCGGCTGATCTCAGAAAATTGTAGGATCAAATTTTAGGTTACTAGAGATAACCAAACTCAATGACACTGACAGATAATATTGTTATTGGGACGCGCCAACTGACAGTTTCATACAAATATCTAACTCTAGTAAGCTGTTGGCCCTCCCATCGATACAAGGGCACCGCGGATAGGATTGCCTATGTTGGATAGACATATTGGGACAGAAAAATTAAAGATAGAGAGCTTTTTCTATACCTAGTATGTCAAAACCAGAGATAGATCGAATATTGGGAACGGCCGTTAATGTCATTTATTACCAAGATTTGTTGGTCAACTAATCATAACTAGCCTACCGCGCAAGACAACGCACTTCAAACGTTTTGAATTTTGGAGTGGCGCGTCATGTTATCGTAGTTTATCTCTACCCCTTAATGTATTCGTTGCACTCGTCTCCACAGATTTACATATTTATTGGTACAAATCACCGTTTATGGCTCGTATTTTACATACTTTAATAAAATGTTCAACTTTTATTTTTATTTTGCTCTTGATTTTTCGCTAAAAATATGATTTTTTTCATAGACAGATTAACTATTTCATAGACATGGCGTATAAATAAAGGTGGTTTGACTATTTTAATATATTTTGATGCCATTTAAATTGACATTTACGTACTTGACTGCATTAAGATTTTTCTGAAAATATATTTCGTACCAACCTGAGTTTTAAATATCTCTAGGTCTATGACTTTCAAGTCAAGAGAATATTACAAATGCGTCACTGTATAGAACTACCTTTCTACATGATAACAGTCTATTGATAGGACTGACGTCGATATCGAGGCAGTCCCATTGTGACGAGTGACAGGGGACTGTTTAGGGGAATCCGGGGACTGACGGGGGTTAGACAATGATGGAAACAGATAGAGGTATTTTGAGGTGTGATTACATTTGCTTTGGTATGTGGAGCTAAAAGGTGACCTGAACAAATCAGAGATAAAATTATACTTTTTGCAACGCGACTCGTCAAATCACATTCATTTTTTTCTAATTTTACCGTCTAAACTCTAAGCAATAGAATGCGAGTTGTCTAAGTATCCTGCCTCGTCACTTGACGCCTCGTGTAAAAAAAAGATTATTTAGAACAATTTGAAGTATTACTTGTCTAAAAATACGTTTTTTTTTAATCTTTATTCAGGACTTGGTTCACAAACAGAGGCGACCATGTCGTCTTCATAAGGCTACAAAATTATAATTTAACAATTTCTTACATCTAAATTGTAAACCAAACTTAGCTAACTTGTACAAACATATAGCAATCTAAAAATACATAGCAATTGTTTTAAAAACACATAAGTTATGTACCTACTTGTGTTATTCCTTAATTTTCTTTAAATCATAATTTAAATCAGAATGTATTTGGCTATTATATCGATACTTCCTTTGTTACTGAACTTTCGTTCAAAGTATTAGGAACTTAGAACTTGGACAAAGTAGGAAACAAAATGATGTTGACTTTGAAAACCGACGGGGGGAATTTTCCGATCTCGAAGTTTGTATCAAAAGAGGTTTGACTTTCTTTGTACTAATCGTAAGTCAAACATATCTTGTAAGTTTTTATTTGTTTATATTTTAACGCTTTGCTTGTGACCCGGACGTGCTGAAATTAGTTTTTTACCGTAATGTAACCGTAACGTTAAAAATGTGTTTAGGATAACATTAAATAATTGAAGACGTGAGTTGAATAACACGATAACATTTTATAACGTACGGTGGACATTTGCTCATTTTTTCCCTTATAATTTGAACAAACCTTGTAACTTTAGATAAGATATTCTTCTCATTTTTTATTCTTCATCACCTGCCTAATATATCCAGCAACACATAAAATGCACAGTTTTTTTTTATTTCAAATCATTTTGCCGGCTCTAAAGCCTCTATTTATGAAAAAATGGTATTTTTTAGGGTTCCGTAGCCAAGTCTGTGAACCGCATTAAGATTTTGATACAAAAATGGAAAAATTATTAAAAATTTTAGGGGTCTCCATAGGTACAACTGAAACAAAAAAATAATTTTTCGTCTAACCTATGCGTATAGGGTATCTATGGATAGGTCTTCAAAAATCATATTGAAGTTTCTAATATAATTTTTTTCTAATTTGAATAGCTTGCGAGAGAGACTCTTCCAAAGTGGTAAAATGTGTCCTTACCTTACCTTATTGCTGCTGCGGAACCCTTCATGGGCGAGTCCAACTCGCACTTGGCCGGTTTTTTACTGTTAGTTATTGCGATCTTCCACTCACGTCTTCAATTATTATTATAAATAATTACTGTTTAAGTAAACAGTAATAAATTGGGGATAAAATATTAGAATATTTTATCCTCAATTTATCACTGTTTTTACTGTTTTTATGTCAATCATTCGAAGAGAAGAATAATAAATAAATTTATATTATAATACAAAATGTGCCGCCAGGATCAACAGTAGGGACCAACCACGAAAACTCTTTCATATTATCTCAGGGGGCCCGTGGGACAAGCTAAATCTGTCAATTCGCTACTTGGTTTCCCACATTTTCCTTAAGAAAAGTTCCCTATGGGAAAAATGTAATATTTGAAATGGACTAAATTTTAAAGGTTTTGCCCCGCAATATCTTTTACAGTGCCATAACGCGGTTCCTTTCATTGCTTTATAAAATTACCAATTAAGAGTTACGATCCTTTCCTTATTGCAGGAACAAACATCTCAATTATATTACGAAAAACACGAATTATGAAGCAAAATTCCTAATCTGAAAGGATAATAACATGGAAAATGTTGTTGGTAACTTATAAGTATGATTTGGTTTAAATATTTTTTTGCTCGACAAAAAGTATCTTATTGCAGGGTCTTATCTTCTGAAAGAAACATATTATTTTGATGTTATCTACTTCTTGCTATCGAAACGGTTCTAAGCTTATATTCATCATCACATCCTTTAAGCTTATACCCCAGGAAAATTAAACATTTGACCTCGGAATAATTCGCATAGAGCTGAAAATTGGTAGAGATATTAAGTACACCATTACAAATAAAACCTCAAAAGTCCCCGGCGATTCTTCTTGTGCAAATTTTTTTATTCAAGGTTAAATGTAAAGGGCCCCCGAGACGATCAAACGGTTTGATTCAAACCTTACGTGTTTGATGCAACCGTTTGATGTCGGTTTGAACGGTTTGTCAAACGAAACTGCGCAGTTTGGTTCAATACTCGCTGTGGAGTACACGTCTTGTGACGAATAAATATTATTTTTTGTACGAAATTGAGAATAAAATTCCCTATCTCAAAAACAACTAAACCTATTTTGATGAAACTTGCAGAAATCTCCCAAGTTAAACAATACCTATTATAGTACAACAAAAAAATATTTATATCGAAATTGTAGTTTCGGAGATATATGAACACAAACATAAAAACATACATACACTTTTGAAATTTTGCACATTTGTTCAGATGCTGATATAGACTAACATTATATACGAAAACTGGGCAATTCTGGAAATATTACATACATACGCATCGAATTGATAACCTTCTCTTTTTTAGTCGGTTAAAAATAATGTACCTACTCCAAAGAATGGTATAAAGTTTGTTCAAACGCATCGAAACACGATCAAACGGCGCGTCAAACACAACAAAAATATGAAATTTCATCAAACGAGCTTCAAACACGTAAATGTTTGACAAACCGTTCAAACTAGCTTTGTAAACGATCAAAATGGTTTGAGTCAAACCAAAATTTACGTATTTGAGTCAAACCGTTTGATCGTCTCGGGGGCCCTTTAGAAAATGAGGTTCTTCCTGTTTATTTACCGTTTGAAAAAACGGTACATTTTATCACAAAAATAGGTAGGACAAGAGTGTAGATCATAAAATTCTGTACAAAAATATACTTACACTTTTTTTCGTAACACTTACCATTTGTTATAAAAAGCAGGCGTATAGTTGGGAAAATCATAATTTCTATGTACTTATATTATAAAGCTGAAGAATTTGTAGAATTACTGGTTCGAATTGAAAAATTCTTTTTGTGTTGGATAGTCTTAGATATGGAAGAAGGCTTTAGGCTATATAGTATCACCCTGCGACCAATAGGAGGGAAGAAATAGATGAAGATGTGAAAAAAACGAAGAAAACAATTTGAAAGGGCTTATCTCACGAACTGCTAAAGCAATTTTTATATTATTTGGCACAGTTATAGAATAGACCATGTGGAGGGACGTAGGCTATTTTATTTTTGAGGAAAATGTACGGTTTCCGTGAAATTTATAATAAACGCCGGCAGAGCCACGCTTAACATCTAGTACTACATACTAGGGTTGTTTGACATGTTATCGGCCTGACATACTTCTGAATGCCTTGCAAGCGTACTGTTGCTCTTCTCGACTCGAAAAGATAAGATTTGGTAGCGGTAAGTATGTTTGGCTGTGAACAGCCCTCGTATGCTGTAGTACAAGAAGTTCCGCTCCGCACTGTTAATTATGTATTTCACAGAAACCGTACATTTTCCCGAAAAACAAAATAGCCTATGTCCCTCCACGTGGTCTATTTTATATATGTGCCAAATAACATAAAAAATCCTTCAGCAGTTTGTGAGATAAGCTCTTTCAAATAACACGTATATAATATATATACGTGTATAATAACAATAATAACGTTTTTCCACATTTTACTCTGTTTCTTTGCCCCTATTGGTGGCAACGTGATGTTATGTAGCTCAAGTCTTCCTCGATAAATAAGACTATCTAACGTAAAACGAACTTTTCAATTCAAACCAGCAGTTCCACAAATTTTTTAATTTTATAATATAAGTATAAGTAAGATTTTCCCAAACTTTAAACTCGCAAATCATGAGGAATGATAAGTCGTATGAAAAAAGTGGCTGAATATTTTTTGTTGATAATTCTATGATCTGCACTCTTGCCGTACCTATTTTTATGATAAAATGTACAGTTTGGAAAAAAAAAACGGGAAAAACATCATTTTCATAAATTTGACCTTGAATAAAATTTTTTGCACAAGGAGGATCGCCGGGGACTTTTGAGAGGTTTTATTTAAAATGGTGTATTTAACGTATCTACCAATTTTCAGCTTTATGCGAATTATTCCGAGATTACGATTTTTTTGCGTCTAAATAGACCGGGCTATTAGGAAAAGAGGAAAGAAAATGAATTTTGAAAAAGTTTGGGTATCATATTTTCCTCCATTCTTTTCGCTGCTCCATATTAATATGACGACGTACATATGAAGATATATATAATTTATATGAAGACATTATATATGGGGGGAAGTCCCCCCCCTTCCCCCCATATTAATATGAAGCCCCCTAAAGCTTCGTGCACATTGTGGCGGAATGCAGTGGAGGCATAATTCAATACAAGTTGTATGAATGAATACTCGATGGTAGAATCTCTAAGATAGAGAGGTTTAATGAATTATAAATATGAAAGTGTGTCTGTCTGTCTGTCCGTCTGTCTGTCTGTCTGTTACCTCTTCACGCTCGAACCGCCGCGCTGAACCAATTTTGTTGAAATTTTGCAATGGAGATACTTTGAGTCCCGAGAAAGGAGATAGGATAGTTTTTATCCTGGAAAAATATAACAAACTAAATGACGCCAGCAACTCTGTTGCACCAAAATTCGTTTATCGTGCGGAAACCGTAAATTTTTCCGAAATAAAAAGTACCCTATGTCCTTTCCCGGGACTCAAAGTATCTATATACTAAATTTCAGCAAAATCGGTTCAGCGGTTGAGGCGTGAAGAGGTAACAGACAGACAGACACACTTTCGGATTTATGCTTAGCACAAACCTACGCGTAAGTGACGGAGCGTCGAGTTTTTGTATACAAAAAACACAACTTGACGCAAATCGACGCTCCGTCACTGACGCGTAGGTTTGTGCTAAGCATAAATCCGAAGCATGAATCCGTGTGTCTGTCTGTCTGCTAAGCATTATAATATTAGTATGGATGCGGCCCGCCCCGCAGACCTGCGCCTCGCCACAATACGCGCGTAGCTAAAAACCATCTTGAAAATTCTTTGCCGAAGTTGTCAGAAATCGCGTAAAAGCCTTCTTTGTGGCCCCCTCTAGGGGCATATTCAGGGCCACTCGCAGGGCCGTAATATTCTTTACAGCCTCGTAATGACGGGCCCTTTATAACTCTTATAGCAGGCTTTTAGTTTACAGTTATAGAACGCGAAAAACTACCTACAATTTTGTATCTGGCTGCGTTATAAGGGGGTTTTTGAGTATATAATATCTAATATATAAAATTCTCGTGTCACACTGTTAGATAGTGTACTCCTCCGAAACGGCTTTACTGATTTTAACCAAATTTTATATGCGTATTTAGTGGGTCTGAGAATCGGCTACTGGGTACTTTATATATATTTATAAGTGCATTTGTTGAATAAATAATTTATTACAACTCGGGACTAACGGCGACCATTGTTTGTGCGACGGGATAGCGTTGCCATGGTGATTGGTGACGTATATTTTAGTCACTTCAATAATATAATATAGGTGAAATACTTAATATGGCAACACAACGTTGCCGGGACAGCTAGTGATGTGTATAGATTCATTATATTATTGTTTAAGCCTAGGGTTTAAATTCCTTCAATAAGATAGAGGCTAGAGACAGTACAAGTAATAGCAAACAAAAAGTTTTGTTCACGTTTGACAACGTTTCTGTCAATATTCTGATATGACGTGTGCAACAAGTCGGATTTTGGTCGCATTATATTTTACTGTATGTGCTAATAGCGCCCTCTGCGTTATTTAATATTACAAAACTTGTAATTGTTGTCTATGCTGGTGCTGCCTCTAGTAGTAAAACATTGCAGTAATATTATATCCTATTCGATACAACACTATCTCTAATAATTAGTTACTAATTATTAGTAATTACACCATATCTATGTACCTATGAGTATATGTACGCGGATGTAGTACAAATGTAATTTGGGGGATAAGATGAGATCTGTGATACGACTTCCTGATTGAGACAAAGGGACAACAGTATTAATTTATTAGTTAATCCCTGCGTGTCGGCTTACGACTTCAGGGTCAGTTCGCACTGAAGCTCGGTTCGACAGTTTTAAATGACGATTCGTTACTGATCTTTAAGCTTAAAACAAACATAAGCGTCAGTGACAGGGGACGCGGTACGCGATACGGGAGCGTCTGCAACGCGAAACTGGCCGTGCACACCTGCGCGACTACGGTGCGAACCGTCAAACGTTAATATCATGATACAATCTATCAAAACGTATACAAATCAAAAAATCATAAACTAAAGAGTTGTAGAAAATAATATAAAAAACCGGCCAAGTGCGAGTCGGACTCGCGCACCGAGGGTTCCGTACAAACCTGCAAGGTTTACAAAGTTCGTCATAGAAGTTTGATTTTGTTACAGCTTAAAGGTATTATAGACCTGAGTATTTGGTATGAATTTCAATTTAATACCTCTACGCGTTTATGAGGAAATGGGTAGTAAGTTTAAAATTATTATGTGATGTAACTAAAAATTTATGGTTTTCGTAATTTTTCCTTTATCTATGCTATAAGACGTTGCTTCGTACCAAATTTCAAGATTCTGAGTTCACGGGAAGCACCCTGTAGGTTTTGATTCCCTTGCAAGTGTCGAAAATTTGCGGCATAAACGGCTGTATCTTTTGATTGCGTTGGCTTAGAAGTTTGATTTTTTCACAGCTTCAAGGGACAGTAGACCTGAGTAATTGATATAAATTTCAGCGTCATACCTCCACGCGTTCCTGAGAAAAAGGGTCTTGACAGACGGACGGACGGACAGACGGACAACAAAGTGATCCTATAAGGGTTCCGTTTTTTCCTTTTGAGGTACGGAACCCTAAAAAGGTTTTAAAAAAGAAGTCTAGTTATGTACACTTCAAAACACGCGTCTGACAACTTGACGCGCACGTTCCGCTTGCCGACGCGAACATCCCGCGTCGCGGTCGTGCAGGTGTGCACAGCGCCATAAGATTACACGGGCAGCGTCCGCCGCGCGGTAGACGCTACCGCTTCGCAGTCGCTTTGGTCGCGTAGGTTTGTGCAATCCTTTATTTTTGAAGTAATTATTATATTATAATAAATTCCCAAGTGTATTTATCTGTCTGTTGCATTATGCCCCTGAAGCAATAATGACAAAAGGTATTGAGAAAATATTGAGTTGCGTTTTAAAGGACATAGGATAGATTTGTCGCTGAAAAAAGTATCAGTTTCCGGGCAATTTTGGGGCAACAAAATTGCGGACATCCAGTTCGCAGCAGGTAGTTCAACCTTCGAAATACAGTACGGTATAGAACAGTAATATACTATGTATATTACTATTCTATTTGACATTAACTAACACATTAATTATAAAACTAATACATTTGACCGCGCAAATATGGCTTCATTTACAAATTATACGTAGCTAGGGTAACGAAAATTATATGACCGACTGGACTCTCAAGAAATCCAAGCATTTTAGGGTTCCGTACCCAAAGGGTAAAAACGGGACCCTATTACTAAGACTTCGATGTCTGTCCGTCTGGCTGTCTGTGTGTCTGTTGTGTGTCATCAGGCTGTACCTTAAGAACCACTGTAGCTAGACTTCTGAAATTTTCACAGATTGTGTATATCTGTTGCCGCTATAACAACAAATACTAAAAACAAAATAAATTAAATTTACAATTTTGCTTAACATCAAGACCCAGAGGACAGATAATAAATAATTCTGGATCGAATTAAGTGCCTAGGAACCTTTTCTAGGAATATTTAAAATATGTATCTAAAGAAAGGCTCAAGTAAACGTCGAGTAAATATTAAATATGTTAAGTACGCGTGTCGACAAACTTGTATAACTTTTCGCTCATATTCCTTTAGCAATAAGGTATAAAGTTGCTAAAGGAGGTTTGGCAACGACTGTACACGTTATAAGACGTCAATATATCAAATATAGCCTTCGGGATCTTGTACCTTTATCTTGTAACATCTAAGACATCGTGAATTTTGAATATACCTCAGATATACATGACATGAACCTGTTATAGGTAGTCTGTCATGTCAGCTATGTTATGTTAACTATAACGTTATAGTTCTGCCTAATTAGGTCTTAGGGTCCAAACACACTAGGCTGAATTACGCAGACGTAAATTCCGCCGCGTTTACGCCGCGTTTCAAATCCATACAAAATATGAGCGGAACGCGACAGACGACACACCATGCCGAAATTCCGTCGTGAGCCGAATTTCCGTCGAGCCGAGTCGAGCGTAAAGTTCGGCAGCGATTCGGCGGTAATGTTTTTATAGCAACACACTATACGCGACGGAATGATCAAAACCGAACATATGAAATCCAATCTTATCTCCAAAGCGTTAACGCACACATTACATCTGAGAATTTTAAATATTCACTTACGCCAAATATATATTCTGTGATTACGCGTGTGTTCCGCAACGGAACTTACGCCGCGAAATTTCGGCTCTTCGCGTAATTTATAGTGTGTCGCATCAGACGTAAGCGGCTGAACGTAATTTCGGCCACGTAAATTACGCCGGCGTAATTCAGCCTGGTGTGTTTAGACACAGTAATGAAGATATTCACTATCCAAGTACAGTCTATGCAATGTTATAAAAGCAGTTTGAGAGACTAAAAACAATGTACATCTAAAGGGCTTTAAAGCTTAGAGTACACAATCCTAACTAACTATACTACACTAACTATACTTGTTTATATTATAAAGCTTATAAAGGGTTTGTTATTCTGTTTGTTTGAACGAGCTAATCTCAGGAACTGCTGGGTCGACTTGAAATTCTTTTTGTTAGACAATTGCGTTGAGGAAAGTATAGGCAATATAATCACGCAGTGACCAATAGAAGCGAAGACTATTAAGAAAATGTAGAAAAACATGGAAAATTATTGTTTGAACGCGCTACACGTACGAACTATTGTACCGATTTTTATGATATTCGGCACAGATATGGAGTAGACCACAGGGAAGAACATGGGCTACTTGTTCACTAACTTCCGCAGAAGCGAACACAAACATCAAAACATATATGCACTTTTGAATGGCACATTTGTTCAGAATACATACACTACATACGCGTCGATTTGACGACCCTTGTGGCTCATTTGGTGGCGCGTTGGTATCGCAAGCCGGGGGTCGCGTGTTCGAATCCCGTCGATGGAACAAAAAGTTTCAATGTTCCTGGGTCTTGGATGTGTAAGCTTCACACCACGTCAGTCTGGTCCCGTGCTAAGTACCTGAAGGACTTGTGTTACGGGTACCAGACAACGGAAATATATTTAATACTTTTATACTATACATATATTTAAGATTTTTATTATATCATACACAATACACATATTTAATACACATCCAGGAACCACAGAGGTCGTCATAATATGACGTATGATATAATAAAAATCTTAAATATAATAATATGTATAATGTAAAAGAATTTAATATATTTCCGTCGTCTGGTACCCGTAACACAAGTCCTTCAGGTACTTACTTAGCATGGGGCCAGACTGACGTGGTGTGAATCTCCATAGATATTATTATTATTATTAGGTCGAATTGGTAACCTCCTTTTTTAAGTTAATAAATAACAATCCAGATCTTTTTATGAGTAAGAGGTAATTTAGTGCCGGAAACGTACTCATAATTCAAAGTTAAAAGTGACCCATTTAAGGGTTACAAAGTTAACTCTATCGTTCACACCTCGGGACCGTTTCATTTTAATAACTGGCCCTTAAAAGTTAATTAGCCGAGGAGAATTTTAATTTATTAATTACTCATTAATATTTTGGGTGAGGGCGAAGGGTCAAGGCTAGGTTTTAAGTATTTCAACTTTTAAGAGTAGAAAAATTGGATAACTTGCAAAAAATGTTTCCCCGGAAAATGGTCCTCTTATGAAATGTTTTCGTATCGACACACATAAAATACATGTATGCACGAATATATTACCTCATATATTTTGGAAGTCGGTTAAAAATAATCGCAACAAACGTCTTTACACCATTGAATTCACATTACACACACCTAGATAATGTAAGTATTGTAAGTATATTCTACTTTCAGCTTTTGCAGTAAGTACTAGTGTCTAAGCACACTAGGCCGAAAAAACGCGGCCGAAGAACGGCATGATTAAGCCTGCAATGACACACCATGCTGAAATTACGTCGCAACTCCCATTATATTGTATGCGTTTTACGTTGCTGACGAAATCATGCCGTACTTCGGCGGTCGGCCGTATTTTCGGCCTACAGTAAAGGTATTTTTTAATGATATTTTTAAGACAAATGTAAAAATATTTTAGTACTTACCTAAACTGTCTAAGGGCCGGGACACAAAAACAGGGCACGACTCATCTTGAATTTCTACGTGAGTTTCTACGGCACGACGTCGTTGACGTGCCGTGGGTTTTTTACGACACGCGGCCGCACGGCGCCGTACGACGTCGTGCCGTGTTTTTGTGTCCCGGCTCTAATGGATATTATTATGTACTCACTGTTGGGATAAGAATTTACACCCACAATACGTTACCATCTAAAAGTACGGTCATGCCCCTAAATAAATACCGATATCCCCATACGTTGTGTTCGGAAAAGAGGTTATTTATATACAGTGTACGTGACCTACATTGCACCCCCGGATATGAACCGGCGATCCCGGACAAAGACAACAATTAAAGTAATTTACACTGTCACCAACATTATCCTCTTGTAACTTGTAAAAAGCTTTGGTGTAATTTGGTATTGTAGTTTTTAAAATAAGGCCTCCGTTGTTTTTTTTTTATGAAATAAGGGGGGCAAACGAGCAAACGGTTCACCTGATGGAAAGCAACTTCCGTCGCCCGTGGACACTCGCAGCATCAGAAGAGCTGCAGGTGCGTTGCCGGCCTTTTAAGAGGGAATAGGGTAATAGGGGAGGGTAGGGATAGGATGAGAAGGGAATAGGGCAGGGGATTGGGCCTCCGGTAAACTCAGTCACTCGGCGAAAGGGCCGGGACACAAAACGTCGTGCCCTAGAAACTCACGTAGAAATTCAAGATGAGGCGACATCGTACGACGCCGTACGGTGCCGTACGACGCCGTGCCGTGGTTTTTTACGACGCGCGTCGTGGATTCCCACGACACGGTGCCGTACGACGTCGTGCCGTGTTTTTATATCCGGCTCAAACACAGCGCAAGCGCTGTTTCACGCCGGTTTTCTATGAGAACGTGGTGTTTCTCCGGTTGAGCCGGCCCATTCGTGCCGAAGCATGGCTCTCCCACATTTAAAAAAAACGTTGTGGATGATTTATACAATATTTTCAGAGCGAAGTAACCACTCATCAAATACTGTAGTGCCTGGGACAAGATTTTTAATGTCCGTATGGCTGCCCAAGCACATACGGCATTCTCGAAACATAGTCGGCCTAGTCCAGAGAAATATCACAATACGTTTGGGACCGATTATATGTGCGGGTTTCCTCACGATGTTTTCCTTTACCGTACGAGCGTCCGAATTATGTACTTGAGATCTGAAAAAGTCTCTGGTACGCGCCTTCACCCCGGGAACGAACCTGCATCCTCTCGAGTGCGAACCAAAGGTCCACCCACTAAGATCCTCTTATCCATTCACCACACCAATAAAGAACACTGCTAAGTGATCCAGTCTAAGAACGTCAGAAAGCCGGTATTAAACTAAAGTTAAAGATACACATGACACAAAACAGACTACATCTACCATAGCTACTCCAGAATTGAAATGCTAAACGAAAACGAAAGCATACTACATAACATGACGTCAGTTAAAATATTTAATCACCTCCCAGATGCAATTAAAAATGAAACAAAACTATTATCATTTACGAGAAAATTAAAAAGCTACCTAACTGAAAAAAATTTCTACTCGCTAGAAGAATTCTTTTCTAAAGAAGATTAAAAGGTCTAAAGAATAATTTCATAAAATATATTACTTTCATTCATGTACTATTGTAATTGTTTATATAAGAAATTAAGAAACGAACAATATATAATATTATGTTAAATAAGGCATAGTTAAGAAATTACAATCCAAAATATTTGTTAAGTAGATTCTTATTTTATAAGCAACCGCCTGTACAAGGTGCTGAGTTTGTATATTGTATACTAGGATGCTAGTAAAGTCTTTGAATCTTTGAATCTTAATACTACAATAGACGGAACGAACCAGTAGGCTGAAAGTTCGTTCCATCTACTCGTATTAATACTTAGTGAAGGTTTTGTCACAAAGATAATAATACATTTTGTGAAAATCTTCATTATATCTTCTCAAACAATCATTAGTATGTGAGTGCGTAAATTGAATAATAATAATAATAGCTCCCACACCGGTTTCGGTGACGGTGGCCGGTTTCATTGAAACCAGGCCAGCTACGCAGGAGTAATTTTTTATAGTGCCAGAGTGTGTGCGCAGTACACAGGAGCACCCTCTATTCCTTTACTCTCATAACCCAATGGGACGGACGACGGACACGACCGGCGAGAGATCAGGCGCAGGACCGACTTTTTACATGCCCATCCGACGCATGGATCATCTTACTTGTCAGACAATCAGGTGATCAGCCTGCATTGTCCTAACCAAACTTGGAAATAACATGTTTCCAACGCGGGAATCGAACCCACGACCTCCCAGTCAAGAGCCGCGCTCTATACCACTAGACCACGGAGGCGTTGTAAATTGAATCAATATAAACGGTGCGTGTGGAGATGGAGTCATAAGTTCTCCTGGGTCACCGGGTATGTGTCCCGGGCTCCGGGATAGACCGGGGACACATTACGGTGTAGCTGATGATTGTACAATATATTGAAGATTGAAGGTACCTTAATACAAGTGTTATTACTTATTAGGTTTGATAAAACCAATAATGTTAAGGATATTTATAATATGGGTGTATATGCTGAATTAGACAGAAAGTATAATATTAAATGTTATTATTTAAAACGTAATTTAAATCTTTCGAGCAAGAAGTTTTTTTTATATATAAAATAAGGGGGCAAACGAGCAAACGGGTCACCTGATGGAAAGCAACTACCGTCGCCCATGGACACTCGCAACATCAGAAGAGCTGCAGGTGCGTTGTTGAAGTAAAGTTCGGTCGGTTATGACCACCCCAAAATATATTATGACCACAAAATGATTCTGCTACGTTATCGTAGACCTGCTACGGCGGCGTAGCATAACTTCAAATTTTGTAACGCTACCATTAAAATTATTATAAACACTTAGAGGCGGTTTTACTACTTCATGATAAGTGCCAGATAGGCTATCCACCACTTAACTTGACAGATAGAGTATGGAGAATCTGTCAAATAATTTGTGGAGAGCCTATTCGACACTTTATCAGGGTTTACGCGCATTTAAATGTACTATCAGAGAAGTTGATTCCCAGCCAGATGAGGGTACCGTAGTAAGATACCGTACCAGAAATTTTTATATACCTATATTGTAATAATTCTTGAAAGATTCAGTTTTTTACGACAAAAATATTATAATACTTTCCAATATATCACACAAAATGTTTGTTTCCAGTTGCGAAAATATAGAGAATATGTCCATAAGCTATATTTATTCATAACAGTATGAAAAGACTGTTGTAGGTAAGCCTGTGACGTCATTGTTGCTGGGGCGATAACGAAAATGTATGGAGAAGCATTGACGTACCATTTATAGACGACGCATGAGAAAATCGAGTGGAAAACAAGTGAATTTACTAAACGGTAATGAGATAAAATCTACATAAAATCCACACCTACTTAATTTGATACAGTTTGTCTAGATAATATTATGACTACGGGCCGGGACACAACACGACGTCGTACGGCACCGTACGGCGCCGTGCGGACGCGCGTCGTAAAAACCCACGGCACGGCGCCTTGCGGCGCCGTACGGCGTCATACGACGTCGTACCGTAGAAACTTATCTTGAATTTCTACGGGAGTTTCTACGGCATGACGTCGTACGATGCCGTACGGCGCCGCACGGCGCCGTGCCGTGGGTTTTTTACGACGCGCGTCGTATGACGCTGTACGACGTCGTGCCGTGTTTTTGTGTCCCGGCCCTATTACCTCTTCAGGCTTAATATCACTAAATTGATTTTAGATGTTTAGTATGAAGATAATATGTATTAGCGCGGTAAAAGACAAGCACTTTATGCACACGAGAAAACTGTATAAGCGATTTTTTTAGTGTGCATAAAGCTTTTGCTTGTCCTTTTTAGGGTTGTATTTGTTCTACCTTGCTTTGATTTTTCCAAATTTTTTCTTGTGTTAAAATGTGTTAGGTAGCATGTAGCAATAATTTTGTATGTATATTCAGTTATATATAGTTGTATACAGTTAGAATTGGACTGCAGATTTATATAAGTTGTAGTATTCAAAAATATGTTATGTTGGGTATAGTCTACACTCTACAGACTATAACCAACATAACATATTTTATTTGTTAAATACAGTGACAGGCTACAGCCTGTTACTGTATTTAACAAATAAAATAAAAATAATAAAAAATTGACTATAATAATAGATATTTTTTCATAAAATATACTATACTAGACGTTCCGCGCGGCTTCGCCTGCGTAAATTAGATATTTCACAGACAAATTAAATCACAAAAAAGCCTATGATTCTTCTCGTGGTCTACTTCTTATCTGTGCTAAATAACAGAAAAATTCAAATAATTTTCCTCGTTTTTTCCATATTTTCATCTATTTCTTCGCTTCTTTTAGTCTTAGCGTGATAAAATATAGCCTATAGCCTTCCTCGATAAATGGGCTATCTAACACTGAAAGAATTTTTTAAATCGGACCAGTAGTTCCTGAGATTAGCGCGTTCAAACAAACAAACTCTTCCGCTTTATAATATCAAGTATAGATTACTCTTAGTCACCGGCTACACGGTCAATTTTTCATCAATCTGATCCATCAATCCGGTACGGATTGATGAAAATTTGATCGTGTACGACTCGGATTGATGGATTGATCGTATTTTTAATATGAATTTTTTATAACCATCAATATTCCGTCAATCAGATTGATGGATCAGATTGATGATAATTTGACCGTGTTGCCTGTGACTTAAGAGTTCACAGCTCGTCACAAAGTCGACCACTTCTTTGACGTTGGACTGTGACGCCTAGACTATGTATCAAACTTTTGCAGTTAAAAATTGAATTTTAATCTGTGATGTCCAAGCCTAATACCATAATATGGTACGTCAATGGCTCAGTAATAATAGTCTTGTACATCGAAACTTTCCTAGCGCGACTCGCAATGTCTTGTATTGAAATGTTATGGGTTTTTTATTTCACGAAAATTTCCTCAATTCCAATTTTTTGGATACGTTTCAAATACGATACGACCCCACTGCTAAATTCATAGTAAATGCACACATCCTTATGTGAAAAAAATCTAATATTAAGTTACATTATTAATTGAAGATAACCACTACATCTACATCCATACTTCCATACTAATAGTGTAAATGCGAAAGTGTGTTTGTCTGTTTGTCTGTTACCTCTTCACGCCCAAACCGCTGAACCGATTTTGCTGCGTCATCTAGTATAATACATTGTAATTTATACAGTTAATATCCATACTAATAATATAATTGCGAAAGACTAAAGTACAGACTTTCGAAAGCCGAGCATTGCTCGTCGTTTGGGAACGCGATATGGCACGCGAAGTACATACACTTGATCTATCTTGATCTATGTCTGTGGTTCAAATCCTGTTATGATAAGCTGGAATTTGATTCTGAGAAGCTGAATCTGAAGCTTGGTTCGTACACAACTCATAATTAATAAAATATATTTAAAATTACAGTGTAGCAAATACCAACATGCCAACATTGATCAATATTGGCATTTCATCAGGTTATACGATCTGATATATCTATTTCAACCTTGTGGCTGTAAAAATAAGGTATTTGTGTATCAGCAACCGTTCAACATAGTATTTAATGAAAAGATGGAAAATAATTAAAATGTGTTCTCGGAAAGCTTCGATAATGTTTCACATTCGTGGATTTTTATAATTATTGCTTTTTGTAAAATCAATCAATGTCGAATAAACCGCGCATTTTTTTACTATTAAAAACTTTTTCTCTTCTTTCTCATGGTACACATATGGCAAAATTTATCGCAATCGATCCAGTAGACTCTATTCAATGCAGATAAAAAACCTATCAAATCTTTCGATCCTAATTATTATTATTAAGTAAGCATATAATATTTATAACAGCTACACACGCTCAAAGCCACTGTAATATAATATATTCCATTAACAAAAAATTAAAACCGACTTCCAAGGTAAAAACAATATTAATAGCATCCTTATAATATGAACTAAAAAGTATTAAATAATTTTTCCTATCTAATATGTAGTGCCTTTTCCCGAATTCGGCTAAACCTCAACTATTTCTGTACTCAATCTTCATCATTTTGAAGTCGGTACCAGATATAGCTGAATCTTTATTTCTTTGACAGGTTTCTGGCACCGACTTCAAAATTATGAAGATTGAGTACAGAAATAGTTGAGGTTTAGCCGAATTCGGGAAAAGGCACTACATATTAGATAGGAAAAATTATTTAATACTTTTTAGTTCATATTATAAGGATGCTATTAATATTGTTTTTACCTTGGAAGTCGGTTTTAATTTTTTGTTAAAAATAATAATTTCACTCTTTTTAGTTACCTAGTAGGTAAACTGTTAGTGCCAATTCAAATTGTATAAAAAAATAGTTTCATATTGTCTTCACTAGATGTCACTGAGGCGCTCCTGTGTCGCGCTATCGCTTGTACGTAAAAGTTTTATATAGGTAGTTGTAACTTGTAATAGATTTCTGTCATGTTGTTGAAAGTTTGTAAGCAACTGACAACTCAACAGTAAGCTTGCCGCTTGGTGTGAGCAGTGAGCATTGAATTGATAACATAAATCATAATATTGAGTGGTAATTGATCTCGTATAATTGTTATTAAGTTGACCTCCATCATATTCCGCGAATTTATAAGTGGTCGTCGGTGGTACTGCGTATATTCTACGTATCTTATTACAATTTGTTAAGACTGTTAAGAGTCATACGGCATACCCCAAGGCCCAAATATCAGGTAGATGCATTTAAGCAATACATTAAAACATACATTTAAAAAATACATTAAAAAAAATCTAAGTGAACACGTGCTGAAAAATGCTCGCAGCGCGGCATGCCGCATGTCCTGACATTCCGGTTAGAACTTAAATATGATGTTTACGCTCGCGCCGCGCGGCGCGCCGCCGTTGCCTCTGCGGCGCCGACCGCCGTGTATATTAAACACTAAACAGCCTATAATTGGTGTTGTTATGTATATAATTATTATTATTGTATCCATACCTATGCCTTGTACTATTATCTATTTTGTGCCATGAGACATTGGTGACCTTAACACGACGTGGTAATGATGATGATGACGATGATGATGATGATGAATTTAAATTGCATGGTAGCATATGCTTTCTGTTCTTAAAACAACGCCGAAACTCCCAAATGTGTATCTATAAAGAGTCAGGAGTTCTCTCAGCATCTTCGAAACCATGGTATACCTTGACCCAATATTTGACTTTTTGGTAGCATATTCTTAGTACAGTTCACATAAAACCAAAATTACCATATTATATTTCCATATAAATTTCGAGGAGTCCCTTCGATTACTCCTGGATCCCATCATCAGGTCACCACTTTTGTGAACATGGTACCAAATTGGAGTGAAACCTAATACAACAAAACAAAAATTTCGAAAATCGGTTCACAAACGGCGGAGTAATCGTTGAACATACAAAAAAAAACCACAGCCGAACATATAGCCTCCTCGTTTTTTGGAAGTCGGTTAAAAATGAATCAAGAGTGTGTGACGGCTATAAGATAACTCACGTGCCCTAGGAATGACGTATGAAATTCCACCTCTGTAAGGAGGCGTAAAAACTGGATTATGAAACATCACGTGGTTCGTAAAAATAGTATCGTAAGGGCCAATTAAAACCGCAACGCAACGCGTAGATGCATTTCTGTACTGAATTGACAGATTTCAATAGCTGTAAAATCCATACAAATTTAGAAATGCATCTACGCTTCGCGTTGCGGTCTGAATGAAGTATGAAACCTAAAGGCTGATTTACATTTATACAGTAGCTGGCGTCAGCATCACTGGATTCCGTCGCTGGATCAGCACTGTATCAATGTAAACATGTTTCAATCCAGTCCAGCACTTTAAACTTTATATTCATTATTGTAATACATTGTATCGCTTGAGAAGTTAACGGCCGCCCGTGGCCGCGATTTCTCAAGCGATCTATGTATTACAATTATGAAGATAAAAAAATCATAATATGACACTGAAAGTGCTCACCTCGCCGCTGCCATTTCGGCGCGGCCCTAACTCAAGTGCCAATAATTATTGGGCTACCATATCCATTTCAATTTTTATTCACCAGTTAATATAGCAAACTTCAAACGCAATAAACGTCGACATAAAGTTTGCAGTGGAACCGTAACCTCGCGACTTTCGCCCCCGTACGTACGAACGGGGGTGAACCGGGGGTGAGGGGGTGAAACGCGTGGATGAAACGGGGGTGAGGGGGTGAAACGAGGAGGAGAGGGGGGTTGTCACGCGTCGACCTGTTGCGTGCTGGCGTGTAGCCAAGGTGTATGGTGGGCAAAAAAATAACATGACTCTATTTTCGAGCGAAAATCTACGTGATTAATATGTGAGTAATTTTGTCTTGTCATTGAGAATATGGAGAAAGAATAATTACTGCTGCTTTTGCGCACTTGGTTACATTTATTCGCAGCCAGGTGTAATCAGGTATGAATTTCAGACATTTGTATAGTCGTATTTAGGTATTACGTCCCTATTACTATCTATGACCCTTAAAAATCTCTTGAAAAAAAACTGAGTCTATACGGCTGCGCTTGACTCTATCTGTATATCTATTGTAAAAATATATAAACTATTATTTTTAAATTATGAAAATTATTATGATACTAAGCACTTTTTTAATTTTCAACAATCTATAATATTATAATAGGTGGTGCTCTGCATTTTGAAAAGTCATTTCATACCGACCACATTTTTGTCCAGTAGTAGATTAATATTATTTTAATAACATAATGAGCGTCAGTCGCCGCACCCGTGGTGAGTTGTACATTGAGAGTATCTCAAAGTTGTCGAAAAATTTTTGCTAAAAGTAATTTTATACCGTATGAAAGTTTGATGGATGATTATTGAGGTCATGTTTAACCAAAAAATCACCGACAGCCGTATCTACTCGTACTTTTAAAATTTTATGCCTTAATTCTCCGTTGGGTTTTATAGTTTTGTTTGTTGCTGACGCTCCGTATGTTTGTGTATGTGACCGTTCAGCACAATTTATTGGACAGGCCATACAGGCCGCAGGTGGAGCTACATGGAGCTACATCACACATCACCTTCATATGCCTATGTACCTGTAACAAAAAAATACATGATCAATAGTAAATAGTAATTGATATTTAATATTAGTCAGTACTGTTTAATAGACAGTTATTAAATAGATAGTAGTATGTCTCTTAAGGGGCATATTATGATAGTTTTTGTGAAAAATGTACGGTTACTCTTACTCGTTACACTAATCTCGATAAATTCATGTTGTGAGCAACATTTTGTACAGTTATTATAAAATACGAGCTTGTGCCTGCGGCTTTGCTCGCGTTAAGAAGTATTATTATATACAAACTTTCATCCCCTATTTTAACCCCTTGGGGTTGGAATTTATCAAAATACTTTCTTAGCGGATGCCTACGTCATAACATCTACCTGCATGCCAAATTTTAGCCCGATCCGTCCAGTGGTTTGGGCTGTGCCTTGATTGATCACCATGTCAGTCAGTCACCTTTGAGTTTTATGTATAAAGATATAGATATAGATAACTCAATCTATAATATTATAATATCATCTCTTCACCTTTAAACCAATGAATTGATTGGGATCCCGGAAATGTAGATTGGATTTATTGCAGCAAAATGTACCTACTGTTACCACGAAATAAATATTTTTTCACGCGAACGATAATTACAATGTGTATCATACTCGCCAGTCGCGTCGATCTTCCATCCCACGGGGTTATGAGGGTAAAGGAATAAGAGTGCTCTTGTGTACTGCGCGCACACTTGGACACTATAAAATTACTTATTAACTGGCCTGATTTCAATGAAACCGGCCACCGACATCGAAACCGGTGTGGGAGTTATTATTATTATTGTCATACTTTGTAATTACAATGTTAAGTAAATGCTAAAAAAACATGTTCCAAATGCCCAATCCCCTACCCCCCTAGAAATGTCGCAGTTGAAAAGAAACTGGAACGAACTGTCACCAGCAGTATTTCCGGACCTATGCGACCTGCAAACCTTCAAGAAGAGAGCGTATTCCCTCTTAAGGCGCTATACGAAAGTAATTTTACCGCAAGGGCAATTTTATACTAATTTGTATGACGTGAATACGCTGCGACCAGAAGCTATCGGCTCGTTCGGAAAACATGCGACAAAACGTAATTATAATCATTTAAAAAATAACTAGGAGCATTTAAGCAAAATGCTTCTATACGATTTTGAGTTGCAAGGGTGTCTATCAATTAGACTAATTTCCTACAATAAATTTCGTTTAAAAATAATCTTCCGTATTTTAAGAGGTCATTTCGAAAATTAAATGTATCGAGGCAAAATACATTAATCGTGTTTCTAGTTCTTCTCAAACCTAGATAAGGCTATGAAGATATGTATATCTCATTACCAGATTTGTAACATTTCTGAGGGCCCTATAGTATTACGTCAAAAAGGACAGTTTTTTCAATATAGCGCCTTAAAAGGCCGGCAACGCACCTGCAGCTCTTCTGATGTTGCGAGTGTCCATGGGCGACGGTAGTTGCTTTCCATCAGGTGACCCGTTTGCTCGTTTGCCTCCTTATTTTATCGACGGATGTTATAAGACGGACAGACATCGAAGTCTTAGTAATAGGGTCCCGTTTTTACCCTTTGGGTACAGAACCCTAAAAAGTGATTTACAACTTTGCTGTTTAAATACTGCAGTATATTTCAAAAGTACAATTTAAAATATTAAAATCTACTTTCAAAGTCTTTGCTGTGAGAAAAGACAATTTAAATACTTTCTTAGTAACTTATTTTGTATTAAATTATATAAGATGAATCTTGGTTTTATGCTGTGATTTTATTTTTTTTATTATTACTTTGTGAAGAAGATTAAAAGACTTTCTTAATATCAATTTTTTTTTTAAATGACTGTAAAGTGTAATTTAATTTTCCTTACTATACAGGGTGTAACAAAACTAAGTGATAATACTTTATGGCAGAGGTTTCCCAAACTGTGCGCCGCGATTCCCTGGTGCGCCGTGGTGGTGGAACGGCAAGAACACTTGCCGTGAGTCGATGTTCCTTCATTATCTAAAGCCACAATAAATATTATAATATTAATTATGTAAATCAGGTAGAGGATTAAATATATTTTTTTACTACTATTTACCTAACTATAATAGTTAAATGTGTTTATTTTTTGTATCTTTTTGTAATAGATAGGTAGATTGGGCGCCGTGACAAAATATCGTGACGTGTAACTGCGCCGCAGGCAGAAAAAGATGTGTAAAGATGTGTACGTGTTTCTCATTATTAGAGAGTTCACTGTGAAAGTAACAGCGCTGAAAAAGTAACTATTTTTTTACTTTTGTGTGGAAAAACTCCTGACGCTGAGGCGCTTGCCCGTACAAATCACAAAAATTGCTCTGTCAGCGCTGCTACTTTCACAGTGAACTATAATATAAGGGACACTTACATACCATCAATTAGTATTGTCACTTAGTTTTGTTACACCTTGCATTATATTATACGACCGTTTGTCTTCTACCGACATTGATCTAACGTACCATGCTGTCGCTGCTTTGCAAATATATGGCTATAAGAAATAAATGAAAATGGTAATATTATTTCTTATTAATAATATTATTTCTAAGTTTTAAATTTTATCAATTAAAAACGTCGAAGAAATAATGTTGCCGTTTTTATTTATTTCTTTAAAATAAACGTTGCCACTTAATATTTGTTTCACGAGCGAAACGAAAAGACGAACACAAATGCACAATTTTCACGACTTCACAAAAAACTATTGTTGTATATTCTGAATGCTTATTTTTCGCTCCATACATAAAAGTGTACAAGCAATATTACGAAATACTGAAACACTCACAATGAGTATTTAAGCGTCAATTACAGCAATTCAATCTGCAGGAACAATTTAAAGAAGGTAGAGTGAACTGCTTTTAACTTCATTCTTTCCCATATATAAAATTCTCGTGTGATATGTTGCTAGATTCCTCCAATACTACTGGACCGGTTTTGCTAAAATTTTGTGTGGTAAGCCCTATGCTATAGGGCAGCGGTAGGCAACAGGCGGACCGCGGTCCTTTTGCGGACCGCGAAAGGTCGAATCACGGACCGCGAAATATTGTAATGTTGTATTTTATACCAAGTATCAATTAATACATAGATAAGTTATACGTATACCTTTATTATTTAAAATAATATTTTTAAGCTACATAGGACAAACTTGTGTTTCTTTTTTCTGGACCTCGTTAAAATTTTCCCACAATATCCGGACCCCACCTAAAATTACTTGCCGACCCCTGCTATAGGACCTATAGGGTTGAGAATCGTTCAACATTGCATAGGGAAGGTTTGTTTGCATCGAATAAGCTCAGAAACTACTGGATCATGAAAGGTGCTACGTTGAAAGAACATAATATCACGGTTATTTTCATTGTGTTTTCATTTTATTATGCGTATTTCCGGACATTCAAGAGATATACATTTCAGCAATAATTTTAAATTTAACAATTTTTTGGTCTAAGGGCTCCCAAGTCCCACACATAAACACGATACGACGTCGCGTTGTGGAAATCTACGACACGACGTCGTATTGTGTTTATGTGTGGGAGCCTTAACTCTCTAGTGAAACGACGCTAAATTGTTTGCCTGCAAATCGTATGTATGTAACGACCACTTAACTCTTTAACCTACATTTTTGTGTGGAGCGTCGTTATGCAAATCACTCGAGCCGCCAGCCAATTACTTCGCTCTGTGATGTATTTGTTAAACATATTGTTGCTACAATTTAAAACTTCTTAGAATTTGCATAGAATTATCAGAAAATAGAACATAATATTTTTTAGATAATACTTGTCGCATGGTATATAAATCGTGTACATCGATATTTTATCGCACGGAAACCGTACACTTTTAAGGGATAAAATGATTCTGGGGCTCAAAGTGTCACCGACACACATCAATGTTCGAGAGTTTAAGCGAAACATTTTAAAACTTGAGAGGTGTCAAGGGACACCCGGATGGCACGAAGTTATTTCTTATGTACCTAGGTACAAAAAACCTGTATACACTCAACAAAAAAATAATCGTCACTACACCACGCTGTTCAATGCGAGAGAGGGAGACAGAAAGAGACTCACACGACACTTTTGTGTCGTTACAACTTTTCGTCTAGCCCCCTTTCGCAACGCGCGATAAAGAACTTCGTTCCAATAAAAGAAAGCTTCGACACATAGAGTAAGGAAATATTTCTATTATACCAAAGAAAACAGACAGCAGATTTTTTCAGGTTTACAGTTGCATAGAAAAAAAGTGGATTTTATTAAGAAAATATGTCGTTCAACTAAGTGTTTAAAAAATATATTCACCACGAACAACACACAATATATTCTACAAAGTGCTTTATAATGCAACATGCACAGTCCAAACTAATGCCATTTAATGAAATGCATGCGAGCGGCCAACATCGTAATGTAGCCACATGCAACCGTTTCTTGTACGGACGCGGAATACTAAAGTGATATCTAGACTAAGAATCGCATACCTTATCGCGATTCCATTAAAATCTTTGTTTTAGGGCCTGTTTCGCCGCCTCCTGATAAGGCTATCCACCACTTAACTTGTCACATAGAGTACCGTATGGAGAATCTGTCAAATAAGCCTATCGGGCACCTTATCAGGAAGCGGTGAAACAGGCCCTAAGTATAATGTTTTCAATCGCTTTATGGGTATTTTTTTCTGATTTTTTTTAACCCATCAAGCCCCGTAAGGCCCATATGGGCCGCGATAACAAAAGATTTCCAGGAATTGGCGATCGACGGATAGGTTATAATATTACTGCAATATTTTTAAGTGTAGACTGTAGAGTAATAATTTTAAAAGTCACAGGTGCAGTTTTCGTAGACACCTGTAAACTTTTCGTAGACACCTGTACAGTTTTTGTAGACACCTGTAAACTTTTCGTAGACATCTGTACAGTTTTCGTAGAAATATGCGCAGTTTTAGTAGACCATTATTTTGGCATAATAATTCAGCTTTTATCACTCACTTTCCTATTAAAACATTGAACTGTTACTATTTCTGTATTTCTCATCATGTACAAAAACTTCTGTATAGTCTGTAGGTCAAAATATTCGAGTCAAGTCACGCGCCTCCCTCAGTTATCCACTTATTGCGAGTGCCGTACTTAATAAAATACTAGCTATTTGACCGAGCTTTGCTCGGTATTCAATAAAGCACGAATAAAATGACTTTTTCTAAAAATGATTCCTAGCTAGATCGATCGATCAAAACCCCCTATAGATATACTAAATTTCATGAAAATCGTTGGAGCCGATTCCGAGATTCCTTTTATATATATGTTACGCTCAAAGACCGAAATCGCTCAGTGAGCGAAAAAATAGCTCACAACGCGTTGTGGTCACAGTGAAACAGCCAACAGCCACGACGCGTTCTGGCAATCGCAAAAAGTCCATAACGCGAAATTCGTGTCGTGGCTGATATATGCTATTCGTTTTTCTTGATCTGTTCTTGATTGATTAATTGTCCATAGGTATAGAAGATTATATTTGAATTACCACGTGTACGTGGTAATTCAAATATAATCTTGTAAAAGTATGGATATTTATAAAATATCCATTCTTCTATACTATCCGTACTATTATTATTACTGTCTGTCTGTCTGGCGCAACATAGTTGCGGGCATCAACTAGTAGTATCATATTTAAATTATATAAGTATAAATAAAAATAAATACTTATTATTTATTAAGATCAGATTACCTTATATTAAAAAAAAACAATAACAAACAATAGTACGTTGCGCCAGACAGACAGACAGTAATAATATTAGTACGGATATTATGGAACTATAGATATTTTACAAATAATAATGAAAAACTTGATATGCAGTGATTTTGTAAAAGAAAAATATTTTGTAGTACGCGTGGTAATTCAAATATAATCTTCCATACCTATGGATGATTAATTCAATCAAGAAAAACGAATAACATATCAGCCACGATACGAATTTCGCGTTATGGCCTTTTTGTGATTGCCAGAACGCGTCGTGGCTGTTTCACTGTGACCACAACGCGTTGTGAGCCATTTTTTCGCTCACTGAGCGATTTCGGTCTTTATATATATAATTTATATCTTATATCTTTAAACGATCAATTCTTGTAATTGTTCGTTTGAAGATATAAGATATAAATTATACTAAACTTATAGACTCGTACAGTCAGTCAAAATATTGCAGCCTTGGGAGTACTATAGTCTCATTAAACAAGTGCGAAACGCTATCCCAGGGGAATCTTACTTACTGCCGAGGAATACATCTCCAAGGTCCTATGATCTATTTCTAAACTCTTGCATAGCTTTTTTTTAACAAATTTAGCAAATATAATTCGCATACATCTAGTCGCACGCACACAAACAACATGCCGAATTCTGCCAAACTGAAACGAAGTTAAACGATGCACGCAGGCAACGCCGCACTGATCGGCACAGCGGTGCGGCATTGCCGAGCATCGTCGGAATGACGGGTGTTAGGTTTATTTTCGTTACGGAATTTCTTGATTAGGTCGACGAACTCAAAACCCGCAATAAAAGCTATGCAATAGGTAGATAATAATAAAGTTTGAATCATGAGAAATACCCCCTTTACCTTTTCGAATTTTGATTTCGTTTTATTACAAGTACAGTATACTGTAGCCAGCCACGCTAAAATCTTATACTGATTTTTACCAAATTTTATATGCATATTCAGTGGGTCTGAGAATCGGCTACTGGGTGCTTTATATAATATTGATAAGTGCATTTGTTGAATAAATAATAGTAAATTATTACAACTCGAGACTGACGGCGACCATTGTTTGTGCGACGGGACGGGACGGGACGTTATCATGGTAACATACATAACACTTAAATAAAATAATAATAAAATGCTTTCCGAAATACTTTATATTATTATGGCAAAGCAACGTTTGCCGGGACAGCTAATAATACAATATATATTTCTGCCCTTCATTAAAATATTATTATGAAGATTGAAGACAAAACATTCACTTTCATATCGTTTAATATTCTTCTCCTGTGACACCTTACCGAAATAGGAGGTCTGATAACATCTTATGAAAGTTTGATCGTAACGGGCCAAGCCATAATATAATCCATTATAATTTATAACATTAGTTAAATGGAAAAGTCTGTCTATTTGTCACCTTTTCATGCTTAAACCGCTTAACTGTTTTTATGGAATTTGGAGTCCCGGGAATAATTCATGGAATTTGTCGTAGCAAAAGTAAAAAAAAAATAGAATTTTGTAACAAAATACAAATTTACGGAGTTACGGACGACATATTGTAGTTCAATGATATTCTATGTTACTAACGTAACTAGATTGGCAGTTTACGGCAGCAACGCGTTGCCACTTCGAAGATGCCTGCAGGCATATCTGACCTACATAATGACATAATAACATTATGAATTGACATTGTCTTTTGAACTATCAAGTGGTTACGCATTTCTGAGAATCTTTTGTAAGACGTTGCTACTCTAGTATTTTAGAAACTCATTGATCCCGCCAAAACATGAAATGTAAAAGGAGCCAAGCAAAATATTGCATAGCTATTCAATACTTCTGTCGTAAAAAGTTTTCAGATCACATTCAAGCCAAGCCTTCAACTTATTTTATAATTTAAATCAACATTCAGTAAATGTATCAATAGATTTCTTTATTTTATAATTATTATAGTGGCTTGGCAATGAACACTGGAGAAATAATCAGCTACTAATTGGATTTATTGGGTACCATCAGCTATATGTGTGCGTCGTTACATATTAAAACACTTTACGCTTGCCGTCTGTGTAAGTATGAACTCCTCCCAATATGCAGTTTTATATTTGTTTCTATTCTGCTCATTGCCATGCCACTATAATAATTATAAAATAAAGAAATCTATTGATACATTTACTGAATGTTGATTTAAATTAAAAAATAAGTTGAAGGCTTGGCTTGAATGTGATCTGAAACTTTTTACGACAGAAGTATTGAATAGCTATGCAATATTTTGCTTGGCTCCTTTTACATTTCATGTTTTGGTGGGATTTCATTTCTTTTTTGAAGGTTTTTTTTTCTTTTCTTTTCAGGTCAAGTTACAACTTTTCTGTACTTAGCACCCATTCCCTATCTCCTTTAATATATTTTTTCTTTGAGGCTTCGTTAGTTCTATAGGTGGAAAACGTAACGTAAATACTTCTGAGTTCTGAGTCGATTGTTATGTTCATAATATATAATTGACTCTTAAGCTAATACTTGAAGGTGGTCATTTTTAGCATTTCCGTTGAATACATAACAGTACTGCAGTTGTAAGCGTCTTGACGTTCTTCGCAGGAAAGGAGCACACCTTATTTCATGCGATAACTTAAAACTCCCATATTATATCAAGCAAGTAAGGAGTGTATACCTCAGTACTGATTAGTGATTACATTTATAATATTTAAATCGAATTTAATTATTGTTTCATTATTAACGTTGTTAATATTATTTTTTATTTAATTAGTACCATTTCATTAAGTTCATAACTAACTTAAAGCCTTTTGTACGTCAAACAAATATTATGCAGTCGAAACTCATACTGTTCTTGCAAAGTTACAAACATAAAAATATTTTATTTTATTTAATACTTAAAGTAATATATTATTATTTTTCAATTTCAGTTTTCAGGTTTCCCTGCCCAAAGGATGAAAACAGGCCCTATTATTAATAAGTCTTCGCTGTCTGTCCGTCGTACATCCGTATGTCACTAGGCTGGATCTCGAGAACCGCAATAGCTAGATAGTTGTGATTTTCACAAATTATTTATTTCTGGTGTCGTTATAAAACTAATAGTCTAATCAAAATAAAATAAATTATTAAAGGGGGACCTCATACAAGAAACACGATTTTTTTCCCTATTTTTGCTCTATGTCCATAATGGTAAGACTAAGGTTTTTGAAAATTTCAGGAAACGCTCAATTTTATGTTAACTTTAATATTTAATAATAAAAATTAAATAAACTTATTATTAAAGGGGGGCTTCCATACAAATTTATGGTACGGAACCCTATGTACGCCAGTCCGACTCGCACTTGGCCGGTTTTATAATTTTTCCTTTCATTGTGAATAAATACCTATCCGGGTACCAAATTTCAAGGTTCTAAGTCTGCTAGAAGTACCTTAGAACTTTGATGATCTGTCAGTCAGTGACAAAATGTAGTAAATTTGACCGTCCGTAACTACTAAACTATTTATCAAAATTTCATGTAATTTGGAGGTTAAGCTAGTTTTAATACTTGCTCCTAGTGACCGAAATTTTAAATCCCTAGCTTTGTTAACATCGAAGATAAAGGGGATGTGAATTAGCCACGAACCGCTTCGAGAAAAGTATGGTACCGCCTTGCCTTTGCTTAAAAGCTTGGCTGGGGCACTGCCGTGCCCCCAGATGTTGTTGGTATAGTAGATAATGTATTCCAATATTATCACTGACCCAACAGTGTTGACAAATATCAGATGTCCAAAAAATATTTGTCAAATAATTACCGTGTGTAAAATAAGATACCTCGATCAACACAGATACTAGATGAAACTAGTCGGAACATATTTTATAATCTTCGATATAATATGTATTTATTACTAGATGACGCCCGCAACTTCGTTGCAGCAAAATTCGTTTATCGCGCCAGAACCGTACATTTTTCCGGGATAAAAAAATATCCTATGTCCTTCCTCGGGACTCAAAGAATCTCCTTGCCAAATTTCAGCAAAATCGGTTCAGCTGTTCGAGCGTGAAGAGGTAACAAACAGACAGACAGACAGTCGGACAGACAGACAGACATACACGCTTTCGCATTTATAATATTAGTATGGATGACACTTGCAACTCCGTTGCGCCAACATTAGTTTATCGCGCGGTAACTGCACTTTTCTCCGGGATAAAAATTATATCTTCCCCGTTCCCGGGACTCAACGAAACTCCATACCAAATTCTATTCAGCGGCTTAGGTATGGAGAGAACAGCCAGACATACACGAACCCTATGTACGCCAGTCCGACTCGCACTTGGCCGGTTTTATAATTTTTCCTTTCATTGTGAATAAATACCTATCCGGGTACCAAATTTCAAGGTTCTAAGTCTGCTAGAAGTACCTTAGAACTTTGATGATCTGTCAGTCAGTGACAAAATGTAGTAAATTTGACCGTCCGTAACTACTAAACTATTTATCAAAATTTCATGTAATTTGGAGGTTAAGCTAGTTTTAATACTTGCTCCTAGTGACCGAAATTTTAAATCCCTAGCTTTGTTAACATCGAAGATAAAGGGGATGTGAATTAGCCACGAACCGCTTCGAGAAAAGTATGGTACCGCCTTGCCTTTGCTTAAAAGCTTGGCTGGGGCACTGCCGTGCCCCCAGATGTTGTTGGTATAGTAGATAATGTATTCCAATATTATCACTGACCCAACAGTGTTGACAAATATCAGATGTCCAAAAAATATTTGTCAAATAATTACCGTGTGTAAAATAAGATACCTCGATCAACACAGATACTAGATGAAACTAGTCGGAACATATTTTATAATCTTCGATATAATATGTATTTATTACTAGATGACGCCCGCAACTTCGTTGCAGCAAAATTCGTTTATCGCGCCAGAACCGTACATTTTTCCGGGATAAAAAAATATCCTATGTCCTTCCTCGGGACTCAAAGAATCTCCTTGCCAAATTTCAGCAAAATCGGTTCAGCTGTTCGAGCGTGAAGAGGTAACAAACAGACAGACAGACAGTCGGACAGACAGACAGACATACACGCTTTCGCATTTATAATATTAGTATGGATGACACTTGCAACTCCGTTGCGCCAACATTAGTTTATCGCGCGGTAACTGCACTTTTCTCCGGGATAAAAATTATATCTTCCCCGTTCCCGGGACTCAACGAAACTCCATACCAAATTCTATTCAGCGGCTTAGGTATGGAGAGAACAGCCAGACATACACGCATGTATAGTAATCAGGGCGAGCGAAGTGATACCTAGTATATCCCACAACCCTGTAGGTACATTTTTAACCGACTTCAAAAAAATGAGGTTATCAATTCGACGCGTAATGTATGTAATATTTTGAAATGCCCAGTTTTTGTATGTTAGTCTATTTCAGTGTCTGAACAAATGTGCCGAATTTCAAAAGTGTATGTATGTTTTTATGTTTGTGTTCGCATATCTCTGGAACTACAAGTCAGATATAAGTAATTAAAGGTACTAGATATTGTTCAACTTGGGGAACACTATAATTTTCATCAAAATCGGTTTAGTAGTTTTTGAGATAAGGCAATTTTAGTTCCCAATTACGTACAATTTTGAAGTCGGTTTTATGTTTTTTTTAAATAGTACAAAATACTATCACATTTAATACGTGGGAGAGCCATGCTTCGGCACGAATGGGCCGGCTCGACCGGAGAAATACCACGTTCTCACAGAAAACCGGCGTGAAACAGCGCTTGCGCTGTGTTTCGCCGAGTGAGTGAGTTTACCGGAGGCCCAATTCCCTTCCCTTCCCATCCCTACCCTCCCCTATTACTCTATTCCCTCTTAAAAGGCCGGCAACGCACCTGCAGCTCTTCTAATGCTACGAGTGTCCATGGGCGACGGAAGTTGCTTTCCATCAGGTGACCCGTTTGCTCGTTTGTCCCCCTATTTCATAAAAAAAATATATCACGCCTATTGATTTGTGCTTTAACATAGTAATTTTTATTTAATGTGTCATCATCGATCAGTCAAGGTGTGACGACGCGAGCCCTCACAGAGCTCGGCTTTTAGCTGCTATGTACTCAGTATTAATTTCCTTCAATGTTAATTTTTGCGGAAATTTCAGTGTTTTATATAACGTCTGGCCTTGTTGTTCACACTTCTGTGACAAACGAGTTCGACACGCGTCACGCCCACACAACAACGTGTTGACCGTGATGTCGACAATCCGACAAACATTTTACTACGGCTATTACATATTGATATTCGTAAAGATTTTTGCATCTATGCAAATTGCAAAACTTCTATATAAGAAACAATATTTTGACAAGGTTGCTATGGCGCGCGATGAGGATTAAGGCCCTATAGACCCGAAAATTAGCAGGTCGATGTCTGTCAGTGCGAATATCGACGTAAAGGACATTAAAATAACATTCATATCAGCGCGCCTTGTACAGTGGCGGTTGCGACCCTCGCCGCGTAGTTGATAGGGCGAAATAGGAGAAAAAAACCCTTTTTCTTTGATAATTAAACCAAAATGCAAAATGTAACCACAAATTATTCTTCTTTAAGTTATGAGCTTTTCGTAGATATGATTTTTGAAAGTGAAACTATCATAAGTTTCATGAAAAATAAGAAAAATATCACAAAATATTCGAATTTAACCTCCTCTTCGGAGTTATTTTTGATCGAGTGAAGTTTTCAATATTATGTTTCGAACCACAAATTGTCAAAGTAAATTAAGTAAACAACAATATGTTTTTTTTTGGCTTTTAAAAGTCACTATTTGTTTGTTTATTATTGATTCAAAGTCATGTAAAATTGGGTCTATAGGGCCTTAAGGCGAAACGCCTCTTCAACGCGCCTTTAATTCCATAGAAGTGACGTTTGTAAAACGTAGAATCACGTTTGTAAAACGTAGAATCACGTTTGTAAAACGTAGAATCACGTTTGTAAAACGTAGAATCACGTTTGTAAAACGTCAGTTCTATGGAAAGTGAAGTGTCGCGTTGTGACGTGTCACAAAGAGCGGTTTCTTTTTAACCGACTTCAAAAAAAGGAGGTTATCAATTCGACGCGTATGTATGTAATATTTCGAGAACTGCCCAGTTTTTGTATATTATTAATCTGTAACAGCTTCTGAACAAATGTGTCTTTCAAAAGTGTATGTATGTATGTTTTTATGTTTGTGCACGCATATCTCCGGAACCACAAGTCCGATTTTAGTGATTATTTTTTATTGTACTAGGTATTGTTCAACTTAGGGAATACTGCAAGTTTCATCAAAATCGGTTCAGCCGTTTTTGAGATAGGGAATTTTAATTCTTAATTACGTACAAAAATTTGAAGTCGGTTTTATCTTTTTAAAATACTATTTAGTCCATTGAAATGTTACATTTGCTTTGCATTTATTAGAGGACGCAATTCTATTTTTGGAATATGTTGGGAAGCTCAATAGAAGCTTAACCTCAAGTTTGTGGGGTTGCCACTCTTGTCCCCCGGCCGCCATCTTGAAAAAAGGGGTGACAACACTATTTTTGTGATATCTCAGAATCTACACGTCTTACAAAAAATTTGTAAGAACATAATTTGTTGCAAATTATTTTGCCTACAAATATGTTTATATAACTTTTTACCCTAAATTAAAAATTTAAAAAGTTATAAGCAAAAAAGTGAATTTTTTTAGAAGGTTTATTATCACTTTTTAACTTTGTTTAACATATTTTACAAAAAAAAATACCTTAGACCAACCTTATAGATAATCTTTTGAGAAAAAGATCCCCCGGTCCCATGAAATTAATTTTCTGCAGAAACAAAGGAAACTGTGGAACCATGTGTGGCTGCAGAAAAGCAGGCCTGAAATGCTTTATAGTATAGTAGGCATGTGCAGACTAGTATAGTAGGCATACTATGATATAGTTTGCAATTTGCATATATTTATGTAGTGTAGTAGGCATACTGCAGACTGTGGCTGCAGAAAAGCAGGTCTGAAAAGCTTTACAGAATAGTAGGCATAATGTAGAGCATTTTAAGTAAGACTGATGTTTTTGATCATTTTTCTGTCATTTGACAAACGATGTTTGCCGAATAGGCGCCGGTGCAATTTCGGCAACCTGCGCCGAAAATAATTCCCTACAACTAAATATTTACTCAAACAAGAACCTGGTTTATGCAATTTACCGCATGCATGGTCGTTAGTCCGCAGATTACCTAGGTATTCTGTAGATTATCTCGTTAATATGAGAATAGAATAAACTTTTTGCACGTTAAGTGACTCACCCAGATAATCTGCAGAATACCTTGTTTATCTGCAGTCTAACTGGTTTACGCACATTATATATACATATATATATATATATATATATATATATATATATATATATATATATATATATATATATATATATATATTATGTAAAACTGAGACACACTACTGTGCTACGAGTTACGACTATATCACCCAAGTGCCACAAGATCCTTGTAAGTCTATACCAGAGGTATAGGAATCTGATGGCAAACAGTGAGAAAATAAATTGACTCTAGCAATTCCTGGGTAATTGAAATAAAACATTTTGATCCTTTTTTAGAGTTCCGTAGTCATCAAGGAACCCTTATAGTTTCGGTCTGTCCGTCCGTCTGTCTGTCCATCTGTCTGTCTGTCCGTCTGTCTGTCCGCGGTTTTGCTCAGAGACTATAGGACCTACAAAGCTGTAATTTGGCATGAATGCACATATTAATGATGGCGACAAAATGGTACATAAAATCTTTAAAAAATATTTTTTTTAATGGTACCTTCCATACACATCAAGTGGGGATGAAAATATTTTTTTGCGTCCAGCCCATCGTGTGGGGTGCCGTTGGATAGGTTTTTTAAAAATATTATGAGTATTCATAGATTTAGGGATCCGTTTGTGAAATATTAAGTTTTAAAGTGGAAAAAATCGTTAGACTCCAGTGTCCCCCCTTCTACCAGCGAAACGGTTGCTTCTGGAAATGTGGAAAAATTCACGGGAGTAGGAAATATGCTGAATTTAAAAGGAAAACTATCACGGCTACGAAGTATCTATAAGTTTTTGAGTTATAGTCGATCAACTAAAAAAATGTATTCGGCGAAGTATAGGGGAACTTTTCGTTCAAATTCCTTTGAACGTAACTGAGATGATGTTGTTAGTAGTGTAAAACACGTTATAAATGTACATTCATTGACCATACAAAAATTATCAAAAACTAGCGGTACTACGGAACCCTATGTTGCGCGTGGCACAACACGCACTTGGCCGGTTTTTATTCTTATAGCGGCTTACTATGTGTGTTAAACATGCAAATATAAAAAAAAAATCCAGTGATCAAGAATATTTTTTGAAAATCTGCTGTCAAAAATTGCCATCAGATTCTGGTAGACCTATACCTACCACTCAAAGTAATAAATGTTTGTTACAAACTTGTCACTCATGTTTCTCGTAACGTACGATTCAAGTTAAGTTTGACAAAAGTTATATTGAGGGTGTCATGGGGTGTCACGGGGTGTCACGGTGTCACGCCATGACAGCAATAGCTTCCCCGTGTTGTTGGTAACTTTGTTACGTGTTTGGGAAATGTTCGTTTGCGTCGACTAGGTTCGTAAACTACTGGACCGTCGTGGCCCTAATGAAAACGGCCACGACGCGTTCTGGTAATCGAGAAAAGCCATGACGCGTTCTGAGCATTTAAAAACAGCCACGACGCGAATTCGTGTTGTGGCCCTAATGAAAACGGCCACGACGCGTTGTGAAACCAGGCCAGTTACGCTGGAGTTATTTCATAGTGCCCAAGTGTGTGCGCAATACACAAGAGCACTCTGGTTTCAATGAAACTAGGCCTGGTTTCGCGCGCCTAATGATCGCGTATCGCCTAACTGAACACTACACGTGTTCAGTTATTTCTGTGCGATACGCGATATTTTGTAAAATATTTACCTGAATTTTGTTTGGTTTCTATTTGTAGTAAATTGATTATATGTGGGGAGTGGGGGCTCCGCCCGCGCCATAATGTTTATTGCTTATTAATTTTTGCTTCCTCTTAGCATATTATTCTCAATTCGAGGAATATCTTTTCAAATGTTAAATTTACATTTTACAGAATAAAATATAATAATTAATCAAAACGCAAACTACTAAGTGCGTTTAAAATTTTAATGCGTAATTAACTTAATTTATAAAATATTTTATTGTGAGACACAAAGTAGCTACCAAGTTGATTTTGCATAATATTTTTTAGAAATACCATTTAACATTGTATTTCGTTAAATACAAAAAGTACGGTTCCCACGTAATCACTCACACGAAGACGTGGGCAACAAGTGTATGAATAACGCTGAAAATGTTTACAAATATTTTAAAAGAATCAAAGCAGAGTTTTTACTTGTAATAAAATAAAGTAGATTTTGTTGTTTCCTCTCATTGTGATTGACATTCGGGGACGATTCTTATTAGATGTTTGAAGGTCGTTTGCTCCTGTTTAAGGGCGGCCACTCATTTGCGATCAATCGTTTCGATCTGCAGCAAAAGAAATGGTGGGAACTATTTACTAAAAAAGCAATAAGAAACCTTCTGGAAGGATGGTTAGTCGAAGCTATGTGTCGCATTTTTAAATCAGTAATTTAACCTATCAAGCCCCGTAAGATTACCGGTGATCGCGACAGCCGACAACAATAGAAATAACAATAGATTTCCAACAATCCACGATCGAAGGATTAAATTTGGAACAGATCAGATACAGACAGAAAGTTTAAATATCGAAACGATCTAACGTAAATCAAGACGCTGACAACTGCCAATGAACTTGATCTCGCATTACTCTCACACCTGTGTCGATTTTCATGCCAGAGAGACAGAGATGTGAAGTGTTCACTCGGTAGCGTGGATACATTTTTCGATTGTTAGAGGAAAAAATATATATTATGGGAAATCTAGATCTCAGAACCGAAAATTAAATCCGGCAATCTTTGGATTTTTGTAAAAGGTATCAAATAAACAAATTTTTAAAGCATAGATTATATTATTACTTTAGTTAGAACTGTTTAAAGTTCCTGAAAGATGTGACTTTGGTATTTTTTTTTATCCAGTAGGAGTACATTATTTTATTATTTAAATTCGACAAGCTTTTCCAAATATAATCAAAAATTACACATATTTTTCTTGTGCCAATCAATGAAATACATACGTCTAGAAAACTGCACAAAGATGTCGAATTGGCAGCTGTCTTCACCTATTTTACATCAAATATAGGGCTCGTACGCACGTAATAGGACTAGGTCAACCAGAATCTGATGGCAATTTTTGACAGCAGATTTTCAAAAAATATCCTTGATCACTGAATAAATTTCTATACAATTTTCATGTTTCACACACAAATAAGCCGCCAAAAAATAAAAAAGGATGAAAATGTTTTATACCTATTACCTCGCCGGTATTGCTAGAGTCAATTTATTTTCTCACTTTTTGCCATCAGATTCTGGTAGACCTAACCGGAGGCCCGATCCCCTACCCTATTCCCTTCCCTACCCTCCCCTATTTCCTTCCCTTTCCATCCTTACCCTCCCCTATTACCCTATTCCCTCTTAAAAGGCCGGCAACACACCTGCAGCTCTTCTGATGCTGCGAGTGTTCATGGGCGACGGAAGTTGCTTTCCATCAGGTGACCCGTTTGCTCGTTATATAATAATAAATATTTCATAATAATAAGAAAACCTAGGTACTGAAAATGATATCGTGATGCGATGCGAATTCGCAGTTTTGTGTGGGAGTCCTATTATACACGTTAGTGCAGTTCTAAGCTTAAAGCTTAAAACAAACCTAAGCGTCAGTGACAGGGGACGCGGTACGCGATACGGGAGCGTCTGCAACGCGAAACTGGCCGTGCACACCTGCGCGACTACGGTGCGAACCGTCAAACGTTAATATCATGACACAATATATCAAAACGTATACAAATCAAAAAATCATAAACTAAAGAGTTGTAGAAAATAATATAAAAAAAGGTTTTAAAAAAAGAAGTCTAGTTATGTAAACTTCAAAACACGCGTCTGACAACTTGACGCGCACGTTTCGCTTGCCGACGCGAACATCCCGCGTCGCGGTCGTACAGGTGTGCACAGCGCCATAAGATTACATGGGCAGCGTCCGCCGCGCGGTAGACGCTACCGCTTCGCAGTCGCTTTGGTCGCGTAGGTTTGTGCAATCCTTTATATTCAACCATGCGGTTAGTGTAAGTTTTTGTGACTTCTTACCGTGTGGAGGTGAGGTATGGTCAGAGTCTACGTGATCTTACCCACCTAAAATGCCTCACGGCTCACGAGTCACACAATTTATGGATGGCCCCATATTTGCTTAAGACAAAAATTATGAATTTAATTTATAATTATGAATATTATCATAACTTTACACTCGTATTGCATTATTAATGAAATAATATAATAAAAGTTTAAAGCGTGTTTTAATTCGATCATGATTTTATAATGAAAGCCGAATTACACCAACTTTTAACGAGTCGAAAATTCAGCTGAAGTTCATAATAATTATAATAATAATTTACAATCAACAAACTTTGTCTTGTTCTTAGAAATCTTAAGCGTTTTTTATTTTATTTAGTTTAAGAAAGTAATGGTTTCATAAAATCAATAAATAAATAAAAAAACCATCCATAAGTTCACATTATAAGTGGGAAAGTGTGTCTGTCGGTCTATCTGCTTCCTCTTTACGCTCAAACCACTGAAAGCATCGGTTCAGTAAATGATTTTGCTGAAATTTGCTAGGAAGATACTTTGAGTCCTGTAAAAGGATAAAGTATAAAATAATATCCGATATCCTTTCACAGAGGGCGCTACGAGCACATACAGTAAATACGGTATGTGCTAGTAGTGCCCTTAGACTCCGACTTGCGTAATTTGATCCGTATTTTACCTTTCATTATGTAAGCCAACAAACCTTTTCTATTAATATAGAGATTTAACTCATCAAGACCCGTAAGCTTACTGGTCAGCGAGACACAATAGAATAACAATAGATTTCCAAGAATCCACGATCGAAGGGTTAAAGGTGAAAAGGATGGTATCGGTGTATCCCATTCGAGTTTCTAGCATTCTATAAAAGGGCTGTTTTCCCGCAATTAAAAAGGGCTTAGCAGCAGACGCACTATATTTGTGTGTGCATCATGCTAATAAGTGTTGTATAAAAATTGTATGTTCTTAAGGCAAAAGAGACTGCTAGCCCTAACCACAAGTTTCCTAACCTATATAGGGTAGCAGGCACTTCACCTCACTTGATTTTTATGTAGTGTCTAATAAATTTTATTTTATTTAGAAGATATTTTCAGCAGTGAAGAGGTTCAAGAAAATTTTATGATACAGTGCTCATTCATCAAATATTTTAAACCTACCCTTGGTTATTGATAACATGTGTGTATTTATATTGTTAAGATAATGGTAAATTTGCATGAATAAGCTACAAAACTGTTTTGCCTTTTTGATGTAATTTGATATGGAAAAAGCTTGAACAACGAGGGACTTACATGGGACTTACCATTCATAGTACATAATACAGGGTGCAATTAAACCTTCTTGCCAATTTTTTTCCAGGGCTTAGGTATTATTAGGAGAGTCCATTTAACCAAAAAAAATTGGGTGTTTTTTTTTTTTTCAATGACATATTTTATCCCATTTAAAATCGTTGCAGAATGGTCACTCGCGGCGCGGGGGAATAAGAGGGGGTGCGCGGGATGATGCGCGCGCGCGCTGGTGCATGTCACGCGCGGCCGACGCATCGTGTCCATTAATTGTAGTGTTTTTTAGGATAACTTCGGAAGTTATTTCTCAACATTTTAGTACTGAGTGACTATAAAAGAAAAAAATACGTGTATTTTTATTTTGAACAAGGATCAGGCAGGAAGGTTTAATTGCACCCTGTATAGTGATAAGATAAATCATGAGATTTCATTTTACGCGTACGTAGTCCTTACTCCTTCGGTACATTAGTTCAGCTGGCAGTTCGCTACGTGTACGTGTATTTTGTCTATAAAGTATGCAATCAGCAATGATAATTCCTCTGGAAGAATTCATGTTACTAGGAATAAGTATGAATTCCAAAAAAAAAAAAGTTCCCGTGACCGTTTATTTAGGTAATCTCTTTGGCATGAACTGTTACGCTTAGTACTCACATACGGTTTTGCTCGATCAAGCAATCACGTAGAGTAAAACCCACGGCTTGGCTTTCGTCCACACATTCAGCATTGCTCGAAGGAAGGAAATTAGATATACACACACCGGCATATTTAGCGGAACATAAAAAAAAGGTTTGATATAAGTATCATATAAGGTTGCTGGCTGGTTTATACGTCATTTAATTTAAAAAATAATAATTTCAAATTAGGAAAACAATTGAACATCACATTTTATGCAATTGTTTTAATTTTATTCGAATATACCTTACGTAGAGCGAACTTCGAGTATTTCTCCCTTCTGAATTTTATTTAAATTTTTCATTCAAATATTGTATTTTTGTAAAAAAAAATAATCTTGTATCTTTTTGGAGTTGAGGACTGAATTATGCCTGACTTAGCCCCAACGGAGATTGCCAGGGCACTCGAAATGCGAAGATTTGGTCTAGCATACAGATTAATAGCCAGACATCTTCGTCGATCGATTTCAACGGTCCATCGCAGTGTCAAACGATTCAGGGAGACTGGCACTTATGTGAGAAGAGCAGAACAAGGCAGAAAAAGACGCACTTCGAGTAGGGATAATCGTTTCATTCGGCTTAGTGTACGTAGGAACCCCCGTTTGACGGCCGTCCAAGCCCGACATGAGTTAGAAGCAGTGCGGGGAGTAACCGTAAGTGAGCGTATGGCACGAAGAAGGTTAGAAGAATCTGATTTGGGTTCATTTGTGCCCGCCAAGGCTCCAAGGCTCGAGGTAAATCATCGTAGAAACAGGTTAACTTTTGCTCAGGTACATCGACTTTGGAATGCGGATCAATGGAGTAAGGTATTGTTTAGTGATGAGTGCAGAATTCTCTTAAATCAAATTGACGGCAGGCAAAGAATATACAGACGCAAAGGAGAACGTTACATTCAGACAAATTTTGAAACTACAGTTGCATACGGTGGTGGATCAATAATGGTTTGGGCGGGCATTTGTTTGGGAGTTCGCACAGACTTGGTAGTGATTGACAGAGGGAGTCTGACTGCGGACCGCTATATCAGAGAAGTTTTAGAAGAAAATGTCGTACCGTTTGCCCCATATATCGGTGACGATTATGTTTTAATGCAGGATAATGCTCGGCCGCATACCGCTCGGGCAACTCAAGCTTATCTTAATGATATGAATATCACTGTTATGGAGTGGCCGGCGAGATCACCGGATATGAACCCAATAGAGCACGTTTGGGCCTTGCTGAAAAGAAAAGTTAAGTCAAGAATTCCAGCTCCTGCCAACGTGGGTGAACTGCGAATCGCCGTAGTTGAGGAATGGCGGAGACTATCCCAGGAGACCATCGATAACATAATTCTCAGTATGCCTAGACGGTTAGAAACTTTAATAAGAGCACGTGGAGGAAATACGCGATATTAATCACCATTTTTTTTTAATTTAATTAATTGTTATTTTAATAATAATTTTCACTTTTCCCGGTTACATGAAAAGTTAAAAAATGTACCATTTTTCACAAATAGCCTTTACTCGCAAATTTTGTTCATAATATGATCAAATTTTAAGTAAAACAAATGAAATTTTAAATAACAAAAGAAGTGTAGTAAGTAGATTTTAAAATAAACCGATATTTTTTAAATTATGGACCTTTTTTTTGTGTTCCGCTAAATATGCCGGTGTGTATATTTAGTTCCATCGAGCCGGCTCGATGCGAGCCTTCGAGCTGTGAGTTTTGCGGTCCACACTGTGGTTTTTACTCGATTTGGAGTAAAACTATCGAGTAAAACCTTATGTAACTTAGCATTAGTCTGATGATGATGTTTACCGCAAACTCGACGTAAACGAAGCACGCAAAAGTTCATGCACTAAACTGAATATTCAAATATAGTGCGCTCCATAGACATAATTACAGACAGACAGACCACGGTTTTTAATACTGAAGAAGTACTAGTACAGAAGTACACTACTGCCCCCTTAGACAAAGTATCTTTTGTTAAAAACGATGACGAAATTCGTTATCAAAATGTACGCGGTTTGACATAAGTCATCGCTATATTATGACATTTCGCTTTCGAATACTCAAATCCTACATTTTGATAACGAATTTGTCGGCAGAACCGAAAACGAAAAAGAAAGTGTGAGCAAGTCCAGGCAGACATGGCTGAAAAACTTGACACTACACCGCGCTACTTATGAAGTAGAATCTAAAAAACTAATTCGTTTCTTTAAATGCACTAATCTTGATTCAAATTGAAAATATATTTTCGTAAATAGTCCATATTATATTATTGAGGAAGCCTTTAGGTACATCTCGCAAGTCGCGACGAATAGTAGTTATTAATTGGTGGAAAAAACGAGGCATAATAAGGCAACAGCTAATGGGGATTGTACATTTTTTTAATTGTGCCCATTACAAAAAAAAATCGAGGAATAAGGTCAGTGATCGTTATTCTGTATTGAACACCTTGTTGATACGTTTGTCAATGCTCTTTTTTTAATTTTTATGTATTTAATGCAGCCGGCCGCCGATGATGACGTCATAGATCCGAAAACTTTAAAAATTTATTTAAAAAAAACTAGCCAATGAATTAAAAAAATATTTAATTTATATTCTTAAAATACCCTATTTCAACGAAAAAAATATATAAAATGTACATGTGATTTTTTTTTTTGGATAATGCCCATAATTGTACATTCTGCTGAATTGACCCTTCAGACCGCAACGCGACGCGTAGGTAGATGCATTTCAATATGATTGAATTGTCAGACTTCAATTGCATGAGACGTCACGCAAGTCTGTCAATTTAATACAAAAGAAATGCTTCTACGCGTCACGTTGCGGTCTGAATTGACCCTCATTCCTATTTAGCCACTTGAAAAGTGGCTAAATAGGTCATAAGTAATAGTTGCCACGTCTATCCAGTCTGTGTCTATGTCGGATTACGTGCGTGTTTACAGGCATCGCGCACACATCACACGGTCAAAAATAACCGCGGTATGATCGGGTGGCGCTGCATCCTCATGTACCATCGACGTACAACTTCCAGACACCACAAGTTTATAGTTTACTAGTAGACCCGGCCACGCGTTGTTGTAACATAGAAGCCATTTGTAAAAAAATGGCTTCTAATGTAGGTCACATGACTGATTTTCTGCAACTGTTACCCCTTAACTTTGCGATAAAAATAATTTATGAGGTAAAATATTTGAAAAAATTGTCACACGCGAGCTAATGGGGTTATTAAAAAATCACATTTCTATTAATCAACATGGTTTTTGTAAGGGCCGTTCAGTTGAAACAAATATGCTTACTTTTACCAATTTCTTATTAAATGCCATGGATAAAAAGCTACGAGTAGACGTCGTGTATACCGATTTTTCCAAAGCTTTCGATAAAATAAATCATGATCTACTTTTAGAAAAGCTTTGGAACATCGGTATACATGGCGATCTGCTGCGATGGATAACTTCCTATGTCAAAAATCGTTCCCAAGCAGTATCTATAAAAGGTTATGTTTCCAGATTCATGGATATTCCTTCGGGAATACCCCAAGGGTCACATGCCGGTCCTTTGCTGTTCATCCTGTATATTAATGATATTAACAAGGTTATACGTTTTTCAAATTTATTATTATACGCTGATGACGCAAAACTTTTCAAAATAAGTGCTAACTTAGAGGATTTCAAGCAACTGCAATGTGATTTAAACAAATTATTTGAGTATTGCTTAGCAAATCAACTTTTCTTAAATCTTGATAAATGTTCCGTGATGTCTTATACTCGCAAACACAACCCATTTAACTTTGATTACCAAATTAATGGCAATCCTCTCAATAGGGTCACAACTATTCGTGACCTTGGTATAATCATGGATTCCAAATTGTCATTTAATTTTCACATCGACCATATTGTCAATAGAGCATTTCGTCAACTTGGATTTATACTAAGAATTTCGAAACCTTTTAAACAGCTCCACACGTTAAAAATCTTATACTTCAGCTTTGTTCGGTTGATATTAGACTTTGCTTGCATAATTTGGAGTCCGTATTACGCTTGTCATATCACCCGCATTGAGAGGGTTCAGAAGAAATTTATTAAGTCCTTAGAATTCGTTGGAAATCATGAATATATCTCTTATGAGACCTCACTCAGTCGACATTCACTAACGAGTCTTGTAAACCGCAGGAAAATGTTTGATCAAATTTATCTTTTTAAAATTATAAATAACCACATTGACGCCTCACACATTTTGGAATGTATCGATTTTAAAGTACCTAGACCTGGTTCTCGTTCACAAAATGTATTTTCGGTTCCTTTGTATAGATCAATTTATACTAGCAACTGTTTCCTCAAACGTAGCGTTAAAACTTACAATGAAGAATTTAACGTCCTTGATATATTTAATATAAGCTTGCCTATTTACAAATTAAAATTACAAAACCTGTTAATAAATAAGTAATTAATAATTATGTAACTATAACAGCATATCTTTCTGTAAAATTGCATGAAATGTCTATGGAACTATTAGTTTTTAAGTAAAAATTGTATTTAATTAACATATTAAAAAACTGTTTGTTTCCTAAATAAAGTAAAATGAAAATAAAAAAATAAAAAATATTATGACTATTAATTGAGATATTGTATGCTAACCTGTCTAACATCTTTTAAGCTGAATCACATTGCACACGGTGTATAAATCAAATTTTAAATCGGTTCAGTATTATTTAGGAGTCCATCGCGGACAACCAACGTGAGTCGTGACTCTTGACATGTTCAATTGGAAGGAAGTTCCTTATCGCGCGTTGCAAAAGGGGGCTAGACGGAAAAAAATTGTAACACACGACACAAAAGTGTCGATACAACCGTATGGCTTATAAGTTATAACTATAGCATTTCTCTTTCTGTCTTTCTCTCCTTTTTTTAAATGTTTTTGTGCATAAGAAATAATAAACTGAAACTACGTTCCATACGGGTGTCCCTTGACACCTCTGAAGTTTTCTTTTAATTATATTAATAGTAACTTCTAAGCTCAGCGGGGCTAAAAACATTTAGCAATTCCTCTCAATCAATTCAGCAAATGAATTGTCAAAACTGTTAAACTGACAAATGTCAAATCAGTACAAAAATACAGAAATGAATTGCAAGCAGAGTTGCATTTTGCGATTTTAAAAAATTGAATCATATTATGATTCAAGAAAGCGACCATTTTAGCTCCGCTGATTGAAGCGTTACACGTAGTTTTTACTTACCATAAAACATAATAATAACGTTGTAAATCATTTCAGTTATAATTTATCATTTTATGAGTAATTTTAATTGCATGTGAAAGGTAACAAAAGATATGTAAATCTTAGTTGAATAATTTTAACCAGAGACTTCATATAAGTATCTATCATATTCACATCATACTATAATATACTACAGAACTGAATATTATGATACAGAATTACAGACAAATACCGGCCAAGTGCGAGTCGTGCGCTAACAGTCCTGTACAAAACGGCAAAGAAGTCTTATTGGCGCAATTAACTAATCATGATCAAGAATTTTGACGTGTGGTCATTGCGATATCGATTTTGATTCGCGTTTGTTCAGACTAATAAAAAGGATCGAGATGAGTCAAAATCAACATCGGATACTTGTCATTCAAAATCGTATCTGGGGCCCTACAACGAAACCGTTTTGAGACTCAAACGAACGAATCCGAATGCCGTGTCCCACTCTAAAAACCTGAACTGTCGTTGTCAATTAGAGTAGGACGCGGCATTCTGATTCGATCGTTTGAGACACAAAACAGTTTCGTTGTAGGCCTCCAGTTTCGGGAGTAAATGTTTGTAAGTCGTAGAAGATCTCTCCTAATTTTATTTTTATTGGGTTTATAAGGTGCCGGTTTTGGATACTTAACCCTAAAAACTGAATAAAATGTTACGTAAATAATGCACGAATAAAATTGGCTTATTCAGAGAATGCATTGTTTTTTGTATTTTTAGAAAATGGTTTCTTTTTTTTCTTCCCACACTTTTAATGGAGTTTATTAGTCTGTGCTACAAAAATTATCTGACGTTGCAATTCATATTTAATATATAATATGTGAGTAAATAACCAGAATTATATAAATAAACAGACATTAGACGTACCAGTGTGACAAAAAAAGCTTTAGGATAAGTATTAAGTACTAAATTCTACCTTACAAAGGCATCTCATCGTTGCAATGTGAACTTACCCTAATGGATACTTAAGTTTGTCGCATTTCTGATTAAGAATTATTTTTACCAAAATGATTAATTGACTACTTTATATAGAGATGTAGCTACAAAAAGTATTTAAAAACAACGATGTCATATTATGATGTAGATATTTCCAAGTTGATAATTGGACAATGTTAAGCATATTTTGATTTTTGTGTATCATTCCACAAAAAATTACGAATTCAGGGTATTTTCTTAAATTTTCATAGAATTTAAGAAAAACCACCGCTTCACGGTGACGTAGAGACGCCAGACGTTGCCATGGTAACGTCACTGGCCACGACGCCATGGCATCCCGGTGGCCATGGCTCATAGAACAAGACTGAATTCATAACTCAACAAAATGTTTGTGGGTGCACAAATGTTTAACAATTAACAGCGACCTGTTATGATGCAGAGATCCAAATTGATGTTCAGTATTACCATTACCATTTTTTAAAAGTAAGTAAATGCTGCATCTATAGCTATCGCATATCAATGTCGCATACGTACAAGTAACAACGTACTATCTTTACTATATCCGCTCTCTTTTCTCTATATTATCTATACTAATATTATAAAGCGGAGGAGTTTGTTTGTTTGTTTGTTCACTTGAACGCGCTAATCTTAGGAACTACTGGTCCGATTTGAAAAAATTTTTCAGTGTTAGATAGCCCATTTATTGAAAAAGGCTATAAGCTATATTTTATTACGCTAAGACTAATAGGAGCGAAGGAATAGAGGAAAGTGTGGAAAAAACGGGGGAAATTATTTAGAAGGGCTGATATATCTGACTACTGGAGCAATTTTTCTGTTATTTGGCACAGATAAGAAGTAGACCACGTGAAGAATTTGTCTGTGAAACATCTAATTTACGCGGGCGAAGCCGCGCGGAACTTCTAGTCCTATTAAAAATCAAAATACAGTATCCAGAAATTGAATGTAAAGTTTTAAAAGAGACATTCGACTTTAGCAACGACTTTATACAAAAGAGCGTTTTTTCTCACACTGGAAAAGACAGTCCTCGATTTATATGCGTCCGCACGAACGAGCGGTTTCGCCGCTACACCGCGAGAATCGAGATCACAATGAAATTGTATGCAACGATTTATTTCAAAAACTCTCTATGTACAAAATCGTTGCTAAAGTCGGATATCTCTTTTAAAGCTCTACATCCAATTTCTGGATACTGGCTTTGCCGCACCGCTGTGCCGGTGGTGGCGAAGTATTGCTAAGGAAGATCGCAGACGACAGACTTTTTGTGTGATCGAGTCTGCGGCGCACATACATTCTACAGGGCGCGGCCATGCAGACTGTATGTGCGCCGCATAAGCTGCCAAAAAATACTATGCAATAGGTTTACCGCGGCAGTTCCTGAGTGCCACACGTTTTTTTATCATGTAGACTGTAGAGTCTACAGCACATCATCGAGGCGCATACGTCACTCGTGACCCGCGTTATCTCGTTATCAGCTGTTATCAGCCGCTAATGCGTGAGATTTATCTACCGGGCCGAACGCGGCGGTAGACCCGCCATTTTTACCGAAAACAACAACCTATAATTACTTGTGCGAGCATGCTTGTATGTGAGCATAGTAATTTGTATAGCCAAAATTGTCGATACTTAAAGCATAGAATTTCATCTTTTAAATTTTGGCGAAAAAGGTATGAGTTTGACGTGTCTGTCTGTCTGTCTGTGTTTATTGTGAGAAAAATCTAACTACATAGATCAATAATAATTATGGAACTAAATTTTACTGATCTGAAGCTTAAACCCAGTTTATCGCGCGGGAACCGTAAATTTTTCCGGGATAAACAATATCCTATGTCCTTTCATATCCAGCAAAATCGGTTCAGCGGTTTGGGCGTAAAGAGGTGATGCTGGACGGCAAAAGCTAGAACGACCGCGCGCGGTGTCGAATCTAGACCTCGGAAATCTTCTTAAATGAGATCGCGATAGCCCCGAAAGTATCCGTAGACTGCGCCAATTACGAATGCTGCAGCCCGGGCTTCCAAAAAAAACCAAAAAATTATCTTAAAATTTATTTAACTAACTCATAACCATTTTACGTACAAATACTATTTCAAGTATCTACAATATAGCCGTGGCGTGATTCCATTTTCATGTCATTCAGGACAATGCCTTTTATATAATGATGTAGATTATGAAAACGCGGTAATGCCGAAAACTGCTGATGTGTTTCCTCGAAGGCGATGGCGTTGACCGGGCACGTGTGGCTGCATCAGCATTCTCCTTTAGGGGTCCGTGCGTAATTGGTAACAGACAGACAGACTTAACAATTATTCCTTAAATAATTCACCACAAACTCGACATAAAAATTCCGACTAAAACCCACATACTAGTAAAGTGGTAAGCTTTCTATCGGCGGCTTATCAGCACTGATAAGGAGTCACTCACCAAGGCCCGTGACGCGATCGGCAGCCGCTGCCAACTATGTACATACTGTGTTATGTACACTCGAAAACATTAATATATTATCACTTTTGAACCTTAATATTATGGCGATAGCGTTGAAAATTAGTTACTATGTTATGTACAGTCGAAATCATGAGTATTTTAGTACTTTTGAACCTTAATAGTTTAGTAGTAAGGTAGAGAATAAAAATTGGGTTGACGGTTGTACGATGTATATTTAGTCAATGACAAAATGTTTCAATGAACGTGTACCATATTGATTAGCATTAGCCAGCATTAGCCAGATACCAAAACGTATTGCTATTTTTTAATTAACCTATCAACCCCTAGGACACCGGCGACGGCGACAACAATAGAATAACAATAGATTTCCAAGAATCCGCGACGGAAGGATTAATATGGTGACATTTTATATCTCGGGAAAGGACATAAAATAGTTTATACTTGTCAAAATGTGCTGTTCCAGTGCAAAAAACGAACGAATATAAATAATTTAAAAAGATTTCGTGAGCGTGAGACGTCTTGCGATTTGCGAATCTGTCAAATCCATAATATTTGAAATGCATCTACGCGTCGCGTTGCGGTCTGAATCAACCCTAATGATTTTTATCCGGCCGGTTTATACCGTACACGTATTAAGCAGATAAGTAGTAACTAAATTCTAATTGTCATCTAGTTTAAGTTCTTACTAAATTTTAACTTGCTACTTGCTACTACATTTTGTGTTTACATGCAAATAACAACTTAAAATTAAGCTAAAATTTAGTTAACTACTTATCAACGTAATACGTGTAAACCGGCCATAACGCTTTATCACCTCTCGTGTTATAAGTTTGACATGCCTGTCTGTCTGTCTGTGATCAGTAATCACTCTGTGGCATTATAGCTCCCGACTAGTTTATATTAGGTTTCTTATCTCTTAACCGATTCGTACGGTGTCATTTTTTGCAATTTTACGCGCCTGGCTGCGAACAAATATTTCGTATCTCCTCTGAGACGCCTAGCGCCAGGAACTTTGATATCTCCTCTCGGGCGCCACCCGCCATGAATTGTAATTTATCGCTGTTTCGTCTGTTTCCAATTGTACAAACAAAGATGGAAGGTAGGTGACTTATTTTTATCAGGTGTTGTAAGTCTTTGGCTATATTGATAAACTTATTTTAGTTCGAACGGGATATTACATGCTAGTCATGTATAACGCCAAAAAATGTATCTTTTTTATAGCGTTTTATAAACAAATAGACATTGTATAAGTTGTAGTTTTTGAATGAAATATCCGAATTCTACAAATCAATCAGAAAGGAAATGATGTTTTCTCACCTCCGGGCGGAAAGCGTCAACTTTCTTCCCGCTGCGCTTACCGATGTTGCCGTTTTCCGCCTCCGTCGATGAGAAAAATAGTATACGCACCACGGACAGTAAATAAGAAAGCCTCAGATCACAGGTTTGTTGACGATTACATGTGATCTGAGACATTTCTTATTTTCCTGCCCTAGGTGCGTAATGTACTAATCCTACGAATAATAAAAACTAAGGAAGAGTAACTGTGTCAAAAAATTTGTTCCGCGAGTCTACAAAAAGAGACCCGAATACATGCATGCATATTTAAGCCGTATAACGCAAAAAAATGAGTTCAAATAAATGTTTAATTTCACAAAAAATATTACACATAGCTTAAACTAGGCCTTTGCATCCGTTGTGGATGATTTATACAGTATTTTCAGAGCGAAATAACCACTCCTCAAATACTGTAGTGCCTGGGACAAGATTTTTAAATGACCGTATGGTTGCCCAAGCACATACGGCACTCTCGCAACATAGTCAGCCTAGTCCAGAGAAAAGAAGTAGTCAATACGTCTGGGACCAACTATGTGCGGGTTTCCTCACGATGTTTTCCTTCACCGTACGAGCGTCCGTATTATGTACTTCATACTTGAGATCAGTAAATGTCTCATTGGTACACCTCCACGGCCTCCTCCCAGAATCGAGCCTGCACCCTCTAGGTGTGCGAACCAAAGGTCTACCCATTAGGCCACGGACGCTCTTACATAGCTTAATAAAGTAAATTAAAGAATAAAACAGATTGAATCCACAAGCTTTTGTTGATTTCTATAATATTCAATATTATATTACAGTATACTATTATTTTATTTATAGTATAGCTGTATATGCTACGCTACTCGATATTATACGAATTTTCTTCTTTTAATAACACCATGCAATGACAAGAAAGTATGTATGGAGTGTTTGTGTGTATGTATGTTAGTAATAAACTTTAGAAATGTTTGTTTCATACCCGTGCGAAGCAAGGGCGGGCTGCTAGTTAATTATAAGAATAAATTATGTTGATGTGAGATTTTTCTGGTGTTGGCGTTATATATTTATAAAATAATTCGGTGGCCATATTAATCACCAATTGAAAATGTTTAAGACTCCTGAAGTGTAAGTTTTTATGCAATATCCTAAAACTAACACTGTACACGTAAAATACGTAAAAATAAAGCCACTTTCACTGAGGGGAAACCTCTGAAAAATTTAATTTCATCTTAGTTTTATAGGTAAACATTTTATCTCCTCCGGGCGTCACCCGCCATACAGAAAAAATACCCATGGTGCCTCTGCGGCGACATCCGCACGGAAACGGTTAATTAAACTAAAGCACAAATAGTGAGGGAGCCCTAGAACATCTTTTTGTGATTACTAACAAGCAAATTTTTTGAGAGTAGCTACATTTTGATAAGACGAACAACATTTTTATTTTCGAAAAATCTCAAAAGTGCTAACAGAGATAGAAAGGACTTCATACTTTGACTCGATGGTCCTATAATAACTGTATTTTAAAAAGATAAAACCGACTTCAAAATTGCACTTATTTGAGAATTAAAACTCCCTATCTCAAAAACTACTGAACCGATTTTGATGAAACTTGTACTATTCCCTAAGTTGAATAATATCTAGTCTTGAAGCCTGGCTTCAACATGCTTAGAACCAGCAGCGAGCAATTGCCATTTAATTCGGACAGGCGCTCGAATAAAGGATCGACGAGCCCACCACCTTACCTGACGTCACCAGCTACGTCATCGAGGACTGAGGAGGGGGCCCGACCTGTCTAGAAGCCGTCCTCTATTCGCCCTACAATCGCCCGTAGCCTAACATCGTTCCATTTTTGTAATCCACCAAAATCTTTGCAATCTGTAATCTTCCCTTGCATAATTGTACAGAATAAATTTATTATTTTGTACGAAGTTGTTTCTTTAAACAATTTCCAAGAATTTTCTTGTTTCTAACACCTAGTACAACAAAAAAAGAATTATTGAAATCGGAATGGTACTTCCAGAGATATACGAACACAAACATAAAACATACATACATACATACATACATACACTTTTGAAATTTGGCACATTTGTTCAGACGCTGATATAGACTAACATATTCGAAAATTGGGCAGTTCTGGAATATTACATACATACGCGTCGAATTGATAACCTTTTTTGAAGTCGGTTAAAAATATGGATTGTTTTATTTGTATTAACCTATTAACCTACCAATATACAAAAAATCAGCTGGTTAGGGTTCTGTGATCAACAAAACTTGGTCGACTACTGTATCCTAAAACGGAACCCTCACCAGCTGATTATTTGTATATTGGTAGGTTAATAGTTATGTATTTAAATATAATTTAAGAGTAACCTTGTCCTACAAATAAAACAATCCATATTTTAGGACCATCAAGTATGTAATCCTTTCTAGCTACCACTTTCGAGATTTTTCGAAAATAAAAATGTTGTTTGTCTTATCAAAATGTAGCTACTCACAAAAAATTAGCTTGTTAGTAATCACAAAAAAATAATAATCACTAAAATTATTTGAACGTCTCGTAACTAAAAGGATCATATTGTTAGCTAGCTAGCAACTAGAAACTTGTGGTTATGGGCTAGCCGTAACTGCCCAAAACATGACCGAAACTCTAATGGTCGGTAACCTAAGATCTACAGAATGTAGAGTATGTAAGAGTTACTTCCCTTCCCCTAGGGAGATTCCGTAATTTTGAAATCTCTTAATTTGAAAGCTACAAAGTAATTATAAAAATACAGCAACAATCTTCAGTATATCAACTTTCCTTTCCCCATTTTGAATTTTCTATTTTTGTTTATTATACACATGATAAGCTTCCAAAGTAATATCAATTTATTAAATATATTGAAGCATACATTCAGCATCTCCTCAGTACTTACAAATTACGTTTATTTGAAACACACGGCAATAGATCGACAATTTCACTACATATTCCCCGTTTTAATTTTTTTTTAGATCAATTTTCAACTAATATACGTAAAAAAAAAAGGATTTTTGTGCGATCTCGGCAACGCGTCAAATATATGGTCGATGTCGTTTGCTCGGGGGATGGCCTTAAGGTTTAAATCTACGCACGAATATAATATAACTAGATGATGACCGCAACTCCGTTGCGTCAAAAACCGATTATCGCACGGGAACCGTACATTTTTCCAGGATAAAAAGTATCCTAGGACTCAAAGTATCTCCGGCGTGAAGAGGTAACCAACAGACAGACAGACACACTTTCGCATTTATAATATTAGTATGGATACAAATAAAGGTACAAAACTTCATCCATATCCATACCAATATTACAAATGCGAAAGTGTGTCTGTCTGTTACCATATTATTTTGACGCTTAAGGTGGTTCGTTTCCTATACAAAAAAAACAATCGACATTTATTAGCTAATTTCATACTATTACTACATTGTAATATTGGTAGTGGTGTTCCTAACGGCTATATTTTCATAGCGCGCTAGACGGAATACGCTACATTTTTCAAGCGCGCTAGTTTTGACGCTACGTTATAACGAATGAAATCTCGATTCGTTCAAGCGCGTTAGTTTTGACGCTACGTTCCAACGAATTTCAAGCGCGCTATTTTTGACGCTACGTTATAACGAATTTCAAGCACGTTAGTTTTGACGCTACGTTATATCGAATGAAATCTCAATTCTTTCAAGCGCGCTAGTTTTGACGCTACGTTATAACGAATGATACCTTATAACGATCGATTGGACACGTTGTAAAATTACCGACGTTATTGAATTCTTTCGTTAATAATTATGAAGCGGTGGGTGAATTAATGTAAAATAACGTGTTTGTTAAAGATAACTTATATTAATACAATCGTTTGAAGGCATTATTATTTATTTGGTTAATTTTATTATGTTTGAAATATTTAAATTAAAATGATAGGTACAATATAATTATATAATATATTAAAATTGAAATGAATTGGTTTATATACAATTCTTTTTTTAAAATATTAAATTATATATGGTTTTTAATTTTTTTTTTTTTTGGTAATATACTTAAAATATTATTTTTACATTTTTACAACAGTTTTTTCTTACATTTAAAAATATAATAACGTATCGATTTAGAAAAAAATACTGAACATGGAACGGAAGTTACCATTGACATCTCAATGGAAGTTACCATTATATTACAGTACAGTGCTCTTCGGAGCAGGGGGTCAATTATTGATGATTATAATTACATTATAATTTACCTATGCACGCAACGCAACACTGAAAAAATTATGACAGCCGAATTCACCCGATTTGGACTCGAACGATACGACAACGAACCAACGAAAGTCGCGCGCGGTCGGCAGCGCGAGCGGCGCCGCGCTAGGTCAGTGACCGCGCGATGCGTTATAACCAGTGATCGGAATAGGGTGAGTATATTTACCTACAGTTTAACGAACAGAGACGGAAATCGGAGACTTCTTTACGACTAAAAATTTTTTTACCGGTAAATTTACAGGAACTTTGATTATGCAACTTTTTAATAGCTAAATGCTTCAATAAATCTTAATTAATGTTAGAAAAAAAAATAACGTATATAAAAAAAATATTTTTTAAATAAAAAAAAATTGTTTGAACATTTCAATATAACATGACTATAATATATTAATGAATTTCTTGTCCTAAAACACATATTTATTATAAAGTATAAATAAATATAAATATCACACCTTATTACGGTTTTTTACGGTAACTGCACAATTACCAACACCGCGGATTTATACAAAATGTAATTCAATACTTAATAAAACGCGCTTACTATAAAAAAAATTACCGGTCAATATGCTGAAACCTTTTTTCAACTTTATTAAAAATGCACATGCATTATTTTTTAGGTAACGATTTTGACAATTACTTTAAGCTTTTTTGTTCATTTTTACTAATTTTTGCTTGTGGTTCCGTCCGCTTGGCTGTTAATCAAGGCGTAACTCTCAAAAGATGTATTTCTCGATTATGCATCAACTTTTATTGATGCTTTGGTCCTACCGATCTTTTACTATGAAATATCCAACACGAATTTTTCATTTCGAACTATTAGTTTTAGTTAAGGATCTTGAAGCAAACGAGCAAAGTCTTCAACTTTATAGTATTAATATATAGACATGCATATAAATGTATTTGCTATTTTTTTATAATACTGAATAGTGACAGTACCGCGGCGGTGAAGGGGAGGTTTTTGCGGGGGGTAACAAGGTGAAAGGTATACCTGTTTACCCCACGCGCGCGCATACTCCTGTCTCCTTCCCACCCCCTGCCACTCGTCTCTTGGCTTTTATCTTGTGCACGCGTATTCCTGTTTTCTATTCTTGGTGTTTAATTATTTTTGACCTGGCTCTGTTTTGGTATTCCGATTTGCAAGTGTATTGGCTGCTGTTGATTGAACACGGATAAACAACTTTGGCTGTCGTTTACTGGACCTGGAAAGTGTTTGTGATTTGGATACCGTTGAATTGGACTTTTATCCCGTAATTGCCGATTACACGGTAAGTACAATTTCGTTGTGAATACTTTTTACTCTTAAAAGTAATAAATTTCTTTAAAAAAGTAAGGTTTCGCAACGGTGGTAATTTTTATTGTTGCTTTTTTAAAGCTGACAGCTTATTCGACCACTCAGAGAATAGACAACCAAAATGGCGAGTTCCGCTTGGTCAAGTTAGCGTCAAAACGCAACCATGTTTTCTGCTAAGTGTGCATCACAAAATGGCCGACGCATCGTAGTTCAATTATTTTTTGTTTTTGTTAGGCTAATTTTTACTTTAATCATGATTTTTGGTTTGTAAATTTATTCAGTTGTTTATCCTCTCGAAGTAAAGAGAATTAAAATAAGTTTAATTTTTAAAAGAGTGATTGTAAAGTGGCACTTATATATCATCGTGTTAACAGTGCAATTAAGCAAATGAAAACTCTTTAAGATATAAAACTTATTTTAATTATATTTGCAATACGTTGCCTAAAAACATACCGAAAAAAACTGACAGATATTAGACCAATATTAGAGTTTGACCTCGATGCTCTTTGATTGATATAGCTGAAAAGCTGTGTTTTCGCGCTGCATTTTTTTAAATTTTGAATGAACTATACAATAAGCCGATTTAGTCAAAGTAGATTCACCTGAATTTTATATCATAGGATATAAAATACATATTTCTATCGACCGTGATAAACACTTTTTCACAAAGTTGACTCCATTGTTTTAATTTTTTCAGGTACTTCAAATTATAAGTTGTTTGCAATAATGGCAAAAACCATCAGTCCCGGGATCGTCAAGAGTTGGATTTTAAATAATCCAGAATTAATTTACGATGAAGCAAGTGGTGTCATATTTTGCACAAAATGTGAGACTTCGTTAAAATCTACACATAAGTCAAACATTGATCGACACATCAATGGAGCCATGCACCAAGGGAGGCTAAAAAAGCCTGAAGTAGAGTTTTACACTGACTTCATAAACTTTTTAATATTATGTAACATCCCGTGGTCTAAAATTAACAATATAGCGTTTCAAACATTTATGCTCCAGTAGTTGCTGTATTTGCACAAAAAAGAAAGTTCCATCAGAATCACTGTTACGCAAAAAGTACCTGGACATATTTTTTAAAAATCGACTAACTTCAATTTATAATACTATTGGAGACAACAAAGTGTGGATTTCACTTGACGAAACTACCGACTTTATGGGTAGATATATCGTTCATTTATTGGTGATGCCTCTTATAAAAAATGTTGCAACTCAGCCATACCTGATTGCTTGTAAAGTACTAGAAACAGTTAACGGAGAAACAATAGCCCAGTTTGTTACAAACTCTTTGAGTGAAATGTGGGGAGATTCATTTTTGGATAAATTAAATAATGTTTTAGTACTATGCACTGACAGCGTGGCATATATGCTCCGAGCCGGACGTTTATTAAAACATGACTTTCCCAATATGCTGCATATTACATGTTTGGCCCATGCTCTCAATAGAGTATCCGAAAAAATACGTTCTGAGTATGAAAATGTTGACACCTTGATTGCCAACATAAAAAAGATTTTTTTAAAATCGCCCAACAGGGTAAACATATTTAAAATAATGTACCCAAACCTAGCACTTCCACCGCAACCTGTGATAACAAGGTGGGGGACATGGCTGAAGGCAGCTAGTTACTTATCGAAACACTTTGAAGAAATATCCCAAGTATTAAACAGTCTTAATAGCAATGAAGCCTTGTCGATAAGGAAAGCAAAACGAGCTATTAATGACGAAAATATACGTGCTGATTTGAATTTTATCAATGAAAATTTCACTATTATACAAGTGGCACTCTCAAAACTTAAGAATTTAAGTTATCTATATCGGAGAGCTTAGAAATTATAGACAGCTTAAGGTGTGTTTTGATGTGGTCCTCGAAAAACATCATTGAAAATAAATTGGAAGAAGTTCTAGAAAGAAATCCTGACTACGATAAGATCAGAGAAATAAGTGAACAATTAACAAAAGAAATTGAAGTAGATGATTCTCTTTTTCTTAAATTTGCACCTCTCACGTCTGTGAACGTTGAGAGGTCGTTTTCTATTTATAAATGGATTTTAAGTATAAAAAGTTGAAAATATTGAAAAATTAATGATCATCTACTTCAATTTCTTACAGGATAACAAAAGTTGTCACAGTACCGATGATGAAAATATTGAAGACTAATGTATTTGTTTTCCATTTTTAGATATTATGTGACTTAGTTTCATTTTAATTTCAAAATTATTTGTAATTTCGAAGCGAGTGTCTGTACCGAAAATGTTGCCGCGTCTGTGTCGCCCCGGAAAAACGGCTGACCTTTTCCAATCCAAATATATGCTACTATATTTGCCACAAACGCTCACTTTGACCATTTTTTTTTTCGAAATTTTTGCTTTCAATTGGCATTGATTGTATTTATATATTAGCCAAAAAAATAATTGTAAACACTTCAATTTATAACCTATTTGTTCCTAAATGTTTTATTGTTTGTACTTACAAAGCTATAACGAATGTCACTCATTCAAGTAGAATATTTTATGTTTTGATTTATTTTTGAATATTTAATTATTTAAGTTTTTTGTTAAAATCTAAATACTTTTTTACTGTTTTTGTACATACGAATGGGAGAAGTCACTGATCTCTAAGATACAAGTTGCTGTCTAGTTTAGGGTCAGATAATTCATTTAAATTATGTAAATTATGTTTTTAATAAATAATTAACGTAAAAATAATAAATAATTCAATATTATTTTTACGTTTATAGTAATCGCGTTTACATTTTATATATAAATCCACGGTGTTGGTACTTGTGCAGCTACAAACGGAGCTGCAAACCCAATTACAAAAACCGTAAAAAGGTGTAATATATTTTAAACTTTATATTTATTTATACTTTAAAATAAATATGTGTTTTAGGATAAGAAAGTCCCTAATATATTATAATCATGTTATATTGAAATGTTCAAACAAAAATTTTTTTATCAATAAAAAATATATTTTTAATATACGTTATTTTATTTTTTATCTGAGTAACATTAATTAAGTTTTATTGAAGCATTTAGCTATTAGAAAGTTGCATAATCAACGTTCCGGTAAATTTACCGGTAAAAAAATTTTTAGTCGTAAGGAAGTCTCCGATTTCCGTCTCTGTTCGTTAAACTGTAGGTAAATATACTCACCCAATTCCGATCACTGGTTATAACGTAGCGTCTTGTGCCTAGTTTTATAGCGCGCGCTATTCGTTGCGAAGAATTAGCGCGCTACTTTTTTAGCTATACGTTATATTAACCACTACTAAATATTGGTATGGATATGGATGAAGTGTTTCCTTTATTTGTATCCATACTAATATTATAAATGCGAAAGTGTGTCTGTCTGTCTGTTATGTTATAATTAACAAAACTGAACCTGAACAAAAATTAACTTCAAAATATTTAAATACTAAAAAATATTTTTTAGGGTTGAAATATTTTGTAGTAAATTTAATATTTATGTATATATTTTTTAGTGTTTTACTCTATTTTTTAGTGTTTAAATATTTAGTAGTAAATTTAGTAAAAAAAATTATACACAAAAAAATTTTTTTAGTGTTTAAATATTTTGAAGTTAATTTTTGTACAGGAACCTAGGTAATTACTATTTTAAGCTGAAAAATAACTCAAACATGTTAAATATTTTCGTATGACAAAATGATTTTGGTATTACGTATGTATGAGAATTTCGAGGGTAACCCGGGCTCTTAATCCGCTGAACTGATTTTGTTGATACAGTGAGACCCGGGAAAGGACATGGAATACTTTTTAACCCGGAAAAATATACGATTCCCACGCGATAGACGAATTTTTGCGTAACGTGGAGTTGCGGGCGTCAACTATCTAATACTAGACGTTTCGCGCGGCTTCGCCCGCGTAATTTAGAAATTGCACAGAAACCGTACATTTTTCGCAAAAAATAGCCTATGTCCCTTCATTTCAATTTGGTCTATTGTTCATGTGTGCCAAATAACATAAAATTGCTCCAGTAGTTCTTAAGCTATTCTAAAGATAATAAGCAATTTCAAATAATTTCCCCCGTTTTTTCCACATTTTCCTCTATTTCTTCGCTCCTATTAGTCTTAGCGTGATAAAAAAATGAGCTAAATGAGCTATCTAACACTGAAAGAATTTTTCAAATCGGACCAGTATTTCCTGAGATTAGCGCGTTCAAACAAACTCTTCCGCTTTATACAATATAATATATAGATTTCATTTATTTTCATTTAGTTTAAAACGGTATAGGTATTTATAGGCATTATAAAATTCAAATTAACTAAATTAGAAAGTCAATCAAAACTTATAATTAGGTAACTAAACGCTCCGCGCGGCTTCGCCCGCGTAAATTATATATTTCACAGACAAATTAGTTCACAAAAAATAGCCTGTGACCCTTCACGTGGTCTACTTCTTATCTGACCCAAATTACAGAAAAATTGCTGTAGTAGTTCGTGAGATAAGCCCTTTCAAATAATTTCCCACGTTTTTTCCACATTTTTCTCTATTTCTTCACTCCTATTAGTTTTAGCGTAATAAAATATAGCCTATAGCCTTCCTCGATAAATAGACCATCTAACCCTGAAAGAATTTTTAAAATAGAACCAGTAGTTCCTGAGATTAGCGCGTTCAAACAAACAAACTAACAAACTCTTCCGCTTTATAATATTATTGAGTATAGATATATTATATTAAGTAAGTATAGTATGGATGCTTATTTTTACCCGAGTGCGTTACGAGGGTAATATTTTTCATCAGTTACGGTACTCATCGTGTAACGGATACGCGGAGTAACGATTCTCTTGTAGGGATGGGCGTTGAATGAACGAACCGTTTTATTAAACTGTTTATTACTCATGAACGGGTAAACTAGTCTAGCGTCTACTGATAAACTGGTTTATGCGTGAACGGTTGCCATGCCGGAACGGTGTGTGTGACAGAGACGCGACGACGCGATCGACGGATGAGTGGTGATATTTTAAATTAATTAAGTAAATGTAAAATTTCAGTAATTAATCTGCCTGCCTGCCAGTCCTAAGCCTGGAAAAAAGTATGTACTAAGTATGTAGGGAAGTGCATTTCCACCTCACAGATTAAACCGTCTCGTCGTTCGTCGTCATCACTCGCGTCGAGGTGCAAAACGACCACAAGTTTGTCAAAACTTAAAACAGTTAATGCTGAAAGTCGTTTAGTAAAAAAAAAACTACTTTATTTGTCCATAGTTTATTGTTTAGTTCAGTGTTCGTCGAAGACGAAAACTAGTTGAAAAAAAAAACTGTTTTGTCATTAACTAGTTTACGATGAACGATAAACGGTCTCGTTTCGTTGATCGAAAAAGCGTCGACGACCCACCACTATTTTCTTGACCCCCATACAACGACCTCGTATTTTTCTCAGATCGTGAATGACGTACGAGACAAATAATCGTTTGAATGGATAGTATAGGAACATAGGCCAGGAGGTGACGGTGTTTTTTACAGGGAATTAGGGAGAGAGATTTTGCTCACTTTACATGATTTGCAATAACTAGATTTACTAACGCTGTATAGTATTTCATATTAACTTTGATACCATAGTGAACTTCCCGTTGGAATAATGATCCTTTTCCAAAAAATTATTGTATTTTTATAGCCTGTGATACTCGCTGAAGACGTGGCTTCCTAATTTGTAAATTAATTAAAAAAAAACTGACTTATGCTAAGGACAAAATGATTTCTTTTGTCAACCTTTCATTTATCCTATCCTTCAGAAGACCGTGTTCATAATAACTTTCCGTGAGAAAGAAATCTTTAAATTATGTTAGCCATGCTAAAGCCCATTTTATGCGCCAATCCCAGTTTAAGTCATATCATGCCTTTTCTCTCATAAATACGAAAGAAACAACATACTTAACACTTAAAAATTAAAATACATTTGCTAGTTACGTAGTAACTTTTTAGTAATCTGTGGTTTCAATAGCGACGTTAGATATTGTCAAAAATATAATATGGTATCTGACTTAACAAGCGCGCTACGGATACTACAAAGAATTTTATGTAAATGATACCTCCTCAGTTTTCCCATCCGGCTCCCGCACTATAAGGAAGTCCGACCGTCAACAGGCGGCGTCACGACCGGCTAATTATCGTGTTGATTCACGATGTACACATGTACTAACGATTTTATTGTATGTATACCTTGAGGCACACCGTACAGAGGCTACAGAGATGTACAACCGATCCATTGATCGATCTCGTTTTCGAGATCGGTCATGTTGTTGACACTCACGAGTTTAAACATTTTATAACTTAGGATATTTTACGAACTCGTAAAATATCCTAAGTTATAATCGTTAGAAACATCTTTGTAAAAGAAATTGTCATTTAGGGCTCCCACAAAACTGCGAATTTGCATTAGGTCAATAAAAAAATTAATTGAATCAATGAAGATGTCGATAGGAATTCTGTAGATTTATTGTCGAAGTCAGGTTATCATTAAATGTCTGTAAGGCCATTAGAACAGCTTGCGTGATAAAAGTTTCCCAACCTTCAAAGAATTAAAAATAATAAGTAAATTGTTTTATTATAAAGGTAAAAGGTTGACCACTCTAATGCACAGTTTCTGAGAAGTTTTGACAGAAATTAATGTATTTGCTACTAGACGTTCCGCGCGGCTTCGCCCGCGTAAATTAGATATTTCACAAAAAAAATCCTTCACGTGGTCTACTTCTTATCTGATTCAAATAACAGAAAAAATGCTCTAGTAGTTCGTGAGATAAACCCTTTCAAATAATTTCCCCCGTTTTTTCCACATTTTTCTCTATTTCTTCGCTCTTATTAGTCTTAGCGTGATAAAATATAGCCAATAGCCTTTCTCAATAATTAAGCTATCTAACACTGAAATTTTTTTTCAAATCGGACCAGTAGTTCCTGAGATTAGCGCGTTCAAATAAGCCCTTTCAAATAATTTTCCTCTTTTTTTCCACATTTTCCACTATTTCTTCGCCCCTTTTAGTCTTAGCGTGATAAAATATAATCTATAGTCTTTTTCAATAACTGGGCTAACACTGAAAAAATTTTTAAAATCGGACCAGTAGTTCCTGAGATTAGCGCACTCAAATAAGCCCTTTCAAATAATTTCCCTCCGTTTTTTCCACATTTTCCTCTATTTCTTCGCTCCTATTATTCTTAGCGTGATAAAATATAGCCTATAGCCTTCCTCAATAAATGGACTATCTAACACTGAAAGAATTTTTCAAATCGGACCATTGGTTCCTGAGATTAGCGCGTTCAAACAAACAAACAAACAAACTATTGTTACTCTTCCGCTTTATAATATAGATAACAGCTGTACTCGGAGAAACATGGCGGTAGCGGTCATTGACTCCCTGTCAAAAACTTGTCAGTTTCTATATAAACCGCGATTGACAATGAAGTGTCAGATGTTTTCAATCGCGGCTTTGTATAGAAAATGACAAGTTTTTGGCAGGGAGTCAATGACCGCTACCGCCATATATCGCCGAGTACCGTATCGCACTTTTGATTGGGTCAAATCAAAAGTAATTCAGTCAATTACAACGCCATTGAAAAAATAAGCCATCAAAATAACCCGGGTTTTCCGCAACTGCGTTTGTGTGGAAATTCGTTTATCACTCAAGAACCTAATAGTTTTTCACGATGAAAACTTTCTTATTACCTTTTCCAGGAATCAGATCTCTTTACCAAGTTTCTTCAAAATTTAACGGTCTGTAGACGACATACACACATGACACACATTTTCGCATTTACCTCCATACTAATATTATAAATGCGAAAGTATGTCTATCTGTCTCTTTGGTACCTCTTTACGCCCAAAACGCTGAACCGAGTTTGTTGAAATTTGGTATGGAGATACTTTGAGTCCCGGGAAAGGACATAGGATACTTTTATCCCGAAAAAATGTAGGGTTCCCGCGCCATAAGCGAATTTTGGCGAATCGGAATTGCGGGCGTCTTTTAGTTACAATTATTTAGTAATTTCTTGTTTATCTAGGAAAACTTTAGTGCACACTGCACAAAGTGCACATGTTATATCTTTGTGGTAAATATGCTATTTTTAAACGAAGGATATGTTCATATAAAGTTATAATAAACAATTAAACATGATAATAACTTCGAGATAAATGCAATAAAACCATCTCTAGAAACAAACATATTTTAAACAATTTTCACACAAAATAAAATAACTATTAACAACAATTCTATGGAGTCGTAAAAAGTTAACAGATGGTATTATTCGATTTCGTGATTTAATTGCCGTAATAAAATTTTCAACATACATACTTTGATAATATATAATATAGACATAAGAAAGGAAAAAATTGAAACACGAAAAGTAAACACAAAAGCGTCTAAGGTAAATTATACGAAAGAATACAATAATTCAATTGAAGAAATCAACGAAATTGTTTTTCGTAAATAAAAAAATCATTCAAAATACTCCGTGAATTAAAAAAGTAGTAAAAAAACACTCAATATTCCTTACCTTTCATAACTACTGCGCCCGATCCGATGTAACACAGTCACAATATCACTCACTCGTACAATACACGTCTGGCCCGGACGGCGGGCGCGCCGCGACTGACTCCCCACCCGCCCTGCGCCGCCCAAACAGCCTTTGAGCGCCCATCACACGCTCGCGATTTGCAGGAAATTTGCAACGGGAAAAATGAAAATGGTTTTTGACCGACGATGAACCTTGAAAGGTTTTCTATCTAAGATGTAAAAATGTAAGTTAGTCATTTTGTTTAAAATTGCGTCTTACAAATAAATTTTCAAGCATTTTATCACCATTTACTCGCTGAAATTTATTTTACAGCGAATGCTTGTCTTCGACTGGCTGTTCAGCAACGTCACAAGAAAATATTTTGCTCGTCTTCCCTGCTATCTTTGCTGTTTATTGCCAATTTATTTTTAGTCCACTTCCAAAAAAGAGAAGCTTCTTCGTTCGACTGTGTTTTTTATTATTATTTTTATTTATTATTTTTACACATAGGTTTTTATTTACCCGTTTACCTGCTTTCAGCACTAATTGTAACAGGCGCCTAACATAATATAATATTCAATAACAAGTAACACGATGACAAGTTTGTAGTCGGGACAATTTGGCGGGCCGTTTACAATCGCGTAATAGTCCCTAGGGTATTACCAGTCCTGTGAGAGGTCCTTTATAATATAACAAGTTGACTTGACTAGTTTGTCGCGCGGCAACCGTATATTTTCCCGAGTATCCTATGTCCTTTCCCGGGACTCAAAGTATATCCATACCAAATTTCAGCCAAATCGGTTCAGCAGTTGGGCGTGAAGAGGTAACAGACAGACAGACACACTTTCGCATTTATAATATTATTAGTATGGATGGATATGGATGCATAATGCCTCAAATACCAGTTTCAGTCACAGTAGCTAGTTTCACTAAAACCAAGCAAAAGTTCACTAGCCACTTTAATTGAAAGCCCCATGCAGAAATGTACTATCAGAGAAGTTGATTACGTCAAACCCAGCAGACCGATCACAGCTACAATTGAATTGACATAAGCCGACAACATGACGTATGTCCACAGACATAGATCAAGATAGATATGTCGTAGTCATCTGGTTTAATCTGCGATTCGATTGAATGACTAGCGCATTCATTGAATGATACCATTCATTTGAATGACTAAAGGATAACTCGTCAAGACGTTGACTGTGACGTTTAAAGTTTTGACTAAATGTCATAATTATTATAGTGAAGTCGTTAAATGGGCTATATGTTTTGCTGTTAATGTTGCTATATATTTTGCTATATATGTTGCTATATATAAAAAATTAATGTTGCTATATATTTTTAAGTAGCCGTTAACGGGGTAGTCATAGCTCATAGGTAAATCGACGCTGTCATATTATTTTATTACAAATAAAGCACTTAAAGTAAAAATCGACAAAAGTGCTCAGCTGTGTGAGCTGTTTGACGCCATATTTGTTTTAGCGACTAATAGCGCCGCAGTTGGAAAAAAATGAAATACGTTCAATTAGGTACCTGACTGATTTCGTGTCCGCTATCTTCAAAGGGCTATGTTCGAAATAGCTAACCAGTTGGTCGTTGAGCGATGATCGTTCAATCGATGTTCGGCTTCATTCAATCGCAGATTGAACCAGATGACTGCGACAGATACACTTGCGTGTATGTACTATCAGGGAAGTTGATTCCTATGCAGATGGCCGACCTAAGTCATGTGGTCGGCTTATGTCAATTCAATGTTAGCTGTGATCGGTCGGCTGGGTTTGACGTAACGCGACCAAATTACTTAGGTCCGCCATCTGCATAGGAATCAACTTCTCTGATAGTACTTCGCGTGCCATATCGCGTACCCAAGTGACGAGCAATGCTCGTCTTTCGAAAGTCTGTTCTTTAGTCTGCTATCGGAATCGGACGTCAATCGGAATTTTAAAAATGCCTATATGTCGCCGGTTACACGGTCAAATTTTCATCAGTTGATCCATTAATCCGGCAAGGATTGACGAAAATTTGATCGTGTACGCCACGGATTGATGGATTGATCGTATTTTCAATATGAACTTTTTAAGCCCATCAATATTCCGTCAATCAGATTGATGGATCAGATTGATGATTTGACTGTGTAACCTGTTACCATGGAGCTATTATTAGCTTCATGCCTGTGACTTTTTCTAATTTAATTTAATTTTTATTTTATGAAATTCTGAAAACTTACGGCTAAACACAAGAGCAAATACAAAATATTACACAAACATGAAGGACAATTACGAGTTTTCATAGAATATAAGCAAAAAAAAAACTAAAGTAGCCCGCAAACGATCAAACACGTTAAACACGTACAAACTACGTGTTTGACGTGTTTGACAGACAAGCCCGCCTGGTTTGAGATGGAATGGACTTAGGGTGATATTGAAAATGATATGAAGTGAAGTAATTGAAAAATATATGAGGTGAAATGTGAGGAAAAAGAAAACATAGGAGAAAGGAGAAAGCACAAATTCTTAGAGATCTTGATTCTTGCTATACTGTACTCGGCGAAATATGGCGGTAGCGGTCATTGACTCCCTGTCAAAAACTTGTCATTTTCTATATAAGCCGCGATTGACAATGAAGTGTACAAGATGTTGTCAATCGCGGCTTTGTGTAGAAAATGACAAGTTTTGGAAAGGGAGTCAATGACCGTTACCGCCATTTTTCGCCGAGTACAGTATAGTAGTGACTAGTGACTAGTGGTACACTACCGTCTACCAGCGCCCGGCAAGTTTTCTTCGGCGCCCAGGGTAGTGGTAAAAAATGCGGTGCCCATGTTTGTCTGCCTTCGGGCCCCTTTTTATCTGGCGCCCTGGGCGATCGCCCGGCGAGTTTCGTATTAAAATAATATTAGTGCTTGTTACTTTTGCATTAAAAAATAACGGTTATTAATACCAAAAAGAGAACCAACCCTAAATTGTTACATGATAAATTTTTCCACGCAAATTATTCTCGTATAAATTACATAATACATGTTTTTTATTAGTCATTATTTTTATGTAATGTGAGTAAAATTTTATGCTTATGCCTTATTGTGGCTTTGGATAAAATAATATAAATCTTTGTGAGTGCTTCAAGAGATTTGCGACGGGGGCTTGATGACAATTGTTTTGTTTTATTACTAATGCAAACATAACATTACTTATAACATTAATTTATTAAGGGCCTGTTTCACCGCTTCCTGATAAGGCTATCCACCACTTAACTTGACACATAGAGTATGGAGAATCTGTCAAATAAGCCTATCGAGCACCTTATCAGGAAGCGGTGAAACAAGCCCTGAGCTTTTCTCTTTATCTTCGTGATAAGGGGGCGTCCACAAATTACGTGAGGTGTTTAGGGGGGAGGGGGTCGAGTCAAATCTCATCTAATCTCACGTTGGGGAGAGGGGGGGTTCTCGGCAAATCTCACGTAATTTTTTTCTCATTGTTGCAAGAAAAAATATACTAGTTTGGTCCATATCATCCAGATTGTACGTATGCTTAAGATTTAATCGTAAGCATATTCGTAATACGATTAAGATCATTCACTAATTCGTTCGAAAGAAACTACTTTGACGAATGACGTTATACATCTACTGCTCTAGTTAGGAAGTGCCATTTTCCCCAAAACCTGATCTCATGCACCGAAGATTATGATTTTGGTCTCATTCGATTCGGAATAACATCTAGAACATTCTGTCAAAATTCCAAGAGGGGCTAAAAAAATCCAAAAGCTATAAACAAATAAGTAAACGTAAAAAGAAGGGTTTGGTTTTTTTTTTTAATATTTCGAAAACTATTTGAGATAATCAAAATTTGAAAATAGACCCTTAAAGAACAGGAAATTTCCTAAAATAAATCCTAGATTTTGGAACCTAATCAATAATCCTTATGCCTTTGATTGTTCATAAAAAAGTGAAAAATCAAAATTGTTGAATTTTTTCAACGTATATCTCTTCTAAGCCCTTTTAAGATTAGCTCAAAAGAATAATAAAAATTTCTAGATTTCTTGTTTTTAAATAATCAGCGTTTTTATGTTAACATTAAAATGGTGACTATTAACAAATTAACAAAAGCATAACAATTAAACAAATTGTGATAATTTATTTTTGTTGGCAGATTATTGTTTATTGATATGTCTACTTAGTTCGCATTTTTTTTTATTTTATTATATTAATATTTAATCAGTTAAAATATATTTTTAGTTCACGTGGCAGACTGCGGCAATTCACGCGAAACCCGAACTACGCGTTTTTACCGTTACTTTCGCTGCTCAATTAAAGATATAGGAATTGTTGATAAGGTTCCAGGATCTAGAATTTTTTTTAGGAAATTTCCTGCTCTTTAAGGATCTATTTTCAAATTTCGATTATCTCAAATAGTTTTCGAAATATTAAAAAAAAACCAAACCCTTATTTTTATGTTTACTTAATTGTTTATAACTTTTGCATTTTTTTCAGTCCCTCTTGTAATTTTGATAGAATATTCTAGATGCTATTCCGAATCGAATGAGACCAAAATTATAATTTTCGGTGCATGATATCAGGTTTTGATGAAAATGGCACTTGTGGATCAGACTATACTGACTGTTAAACAATCCAACGCGTTTACGTAAATTTTGAAAAATCTCACGTGAGATTGGGGGGTGGGGGAGGGGGTTGAATAAAATCTCACGAAATCTCACCAGTCACCAGGGGTGAAGGGAGGGTCAGAAAATGTAAAAATACCTCACGTAAGTTTCTTTATAGCGTTCGTAATGCAGCGAAGATAATCAATACTAATATTATGAATGCGAAAGTGTGTCTGTCTGTGTGTTACCTCTTCACGCCCAAACCGCTGAACCGATTTTGATGTTTGGTATACTTGGGACTTTGGTATACTATTGGGATACTTTGAGTCCCGGGAAAAAACAAGATACTTTATACCCTACAAAGTTGTAGGGTTCCCGCGCGATATATTTTTTTTTTGGCACAGTTGCGACCTGCGGGCGTCATCTGGAGGAGAATCGGCCAACATCTATGATCTAATTTGCATCAGCAGTACACCAAATAGCGCACACGGCACAGTCGCAGATTACTACATAAATAGTTACTATGGCTGGTCTATGCTGGTAAAGTCCATCACATTCATGCCAATCGAAGTGTCTCTGAGATCGGCTAGACCAGCGGTCGTCACACTTTACAGTTCGACAAGGCTTCAAATAAACGTGGCATGGATTGCTTAGGGCATCAAGTAATCTTAATCCGTCACTGATGACGATTGACGATCGAGATTGTGAGGCCAAACCCCGGCTCTCGAGGTATACTCTATACAACTAATATATTGTTACGGATACGGGCAGTTGTTTACGTGTTACGGATACGGGCAGTTGTTTACCTGCGCGCGACAGTTGCGCGTACTTTCTAGAAAAGTGCAACCCTTGTTTATGTGAATTACGTGTTTACGTAAACAATCCAAAATAGAACGCTCCAGAATTCGACGCGGGCCATATAAAAGGTTAACAAGCCGGCAGTCAACTCAGTTCGATCCGAGCGATCATCAAGGCGACTTCAGTAGTGAGAACAAGTGATCAATAGTGATTGTGATAGTGAACTAACGACTCGGCTACGACCTAGGACAGTGATAGTGCTCAGTGATTTAGATCTAGTGCTTAGTGTTTGGACTTAGTGATTTGTGTGAGCTAGTGTTTGTGAATAAAGTCTTCAAGAGAGTCACCAGGTCTTTCTCTCCGAATCCTCGAACCCTAGCACGTAACAACTGGTGTCGGAAGTGAGATTTGGAGATGCCATTGACTCCGAGAGAGGACTTCAAGGGAAGTGTCAGAACAAGGGCGCAACGCGCTGCGGAGGCCACATCCACTGGGGACCAAGCTCCGCCCACTGAGGGACAGGCCCCGCCCACTGGCTCCGCCCACCGGGACCCGCCCACTGGCCACGCCCCCAGGCTCCGCCCACTTTGGGCGTAGCCACGCCCACTGGCTCCGCCCACCGGGACCCGCCCACTGGCCACGCCCCCCAGGCTCCGCCCACTTTGGGCGTGGCCACGCCTACTGGCCACGCCCACCAGACTACTCAGGCCACGCCCACTGGCCCCGCCCACCGGGCTCCGTCTACTGGCTCCAGCCACCAGGCATCGCCCGTAGTTTCTACGGCCCCTCAAATGGCTCCTCAATTGGAAAGCATAATTAAGTTAATTCAGGCTTTGCAAGATGCCCAAGACCGCAAGCTCGGCGCTTTGCAAGATTCCCAAAGGGCAATGATGGAGGCACAAGACCGCAAGCTGGGCGCTTTGCAAGAGTCACAAGACCGCAAGCTGGGCGCTTTGCAAGAGTCACAAGACCGCAAGCTCGGCGCTATGCAAGAGTCACAAGAGCAACAAAAGGACCTTCAAGAAAAGGCGCTTCTGGCTATAAAGGATGTCAGTGACACGGTGACAAAGCTTCGTAAAGATGTCGACGTAATGGATTCGTCCATTACGAGTTACGGGGTTAGGATTGGATGTGGAAAATGTGAAAACCGGCCTCACTGAACTTCAGAAGAAAGTAGTGCGCCTGGAAACCACAGGAGTGGCGGTGTCAAGTGGAACTACCGGAGTGGTGCAAGTGGTACAAGGACCAAGAGTTAAAGTGCCACCATACGACGGTACTACTTCATGGAACGCTTATCGTCAGCAATTCCAGACGGTTGCTTCTGCCAACGGATGGACTGACGAACAATGCCTGACCGCTCTCACTGTTGCGCTCAGAGGGCAAGCTTTGTCAGTCCTAGAAGTACATACAGGGAAGGGGTTCCAAGACCTGATGGAGGCCATTGAATCCAGATACGGGGAGCGACACCTGGAGCACGTGTTCCGTGCTCAACTTCGTGACAGAGTCCAACGCTCAGGAGAGGGAATACAACAATGGGCGTTGGAAATTGAAAAACTCGTCAAGAAGGCACACCCAGGAGCCGATTCCAAAATGGTCGACACGAATATTGTACAAGCATTTGTCAACGGAATCAGGGATCTGGAGGTCAGAGCTGCAGTAAGGCTACGTCACCACACCTCGCTAAAGGAAGCGTTGGCGCATGCTTTGGAGGTCGAGGCTGTTCGCCATGAGATACAGCAGACCCATAAGATCCGCAAGGTCTCCGAAGTAAAGGCTCCTGCAAGGAAAATATTTGAAGCCATGTGCTATAAGTGCGGGAAGAGGGGCCATCTTCACCTCAACTGCCCGCAGAAGGAGCCCCAGATGTCAAGGATGAAAAGGCTCGAGCAACAAGTAGAGGAGCTGAAGAAGCAGGGAGCTTCAGCCAGGACTAAGAGGCGTGTACTGGCTGACGCGGAAGAAGCCCCAATAACTGTTGTCTCCCAAGCAAGCAGCAACTACGGATTAGTGACTGAACTACTCGACGACTGCAAGAGTAATCTGACTTATTCGCAGAGCATGAAAGCTAAGAAGTTTTTACAGCGCCACGCGAATATCTTCTCCAGTCAGGAAGGCGACCTTGGAAGAACGTCGATGGTTCAGCACAGAATAGATACCGGAAGTGAGAACCCAATTCGTCAACGAGCAAGACGGATGCCCATTGCAAAGGAAAAAGAAGTTGAAGGCCTTTTGGAGGACATGAGAAGGCATAAGATTATTGAACCGTCTGCAAGTCCGTGGTGCTCACCTGTTGTGTTGGTGAAGAAGAAAGATGGCAGCACAAGATTTTGTGTGGACTACAGGCGTCTCAATGATGTCACTAAGAAGGGCAGCTATCCATTACCTCGAATCGACGATACTCTGGATACCTTGAGGGGCATGAAATGGTTCTCGACCCTGGACCTGAAATCTGGATACTGGCAGGTGGAAATTCATCCAAAAGACAAGGAGAAGACAGCTTTCTCCACAGGTAAAGGTTTATGGCAGTTTAACGTCATGCCCTTTGGATTGTGCAACGCACCTGCCACATTTGAGCGACTCATGGAGCGTGTACTGGCAGGCTTAGTTGGAGAGGCTTGCTTAGTCTACTTGGACGACGTCATCATTGTTGGCCGCGACTTCGAGGACCATTTGCGAAACCTAGAACGAGTTTTCGCTAAAATAGAGGGGGCCAAGTTAAAGTTGAATCCGAAAAAGTGTCGTTTATTCAGGAGTAAGGTCAATTATCTCGGCCATGTCATCTCCAGTGATGGAATCCAGACGGACCCGGAGAAACTGGAAGCAGTTCAAAATTGGCCAACCCCTGAGAACAAAACCGAAGTGCGGGCATTTCTCGGCCTATGCTCCTACTACAGGCGTTTTGTCAAGGGATTCTCAGAGATAGCCAAGCCATTACATCGGCTGACGGAAGATAAACGACAGTTTATGTGGGACGAGACTTCTGAAGATTCTTTTCAGAAACTGAAGAAACATCTGTGTGAAACACCAATCCTGGGGTATCCACAACCTGAAGGTCAGTTTATAGTCGACACTGACGCAAGCAACACGGCCATTGGAGGGGTGTTATCTCAAAAGCAGGGCAAAAGAGAAGTTGTAATTGCATATTTCAGCAAATCTTTATCTAAGCCAGAGAGAAACTACTGTGTGACAAGAAGAGAACTCTTGGCTGTTGTAAAGACGCTACAACATTTCAGCAAATATCTCATTGGCAGACAGTTTTTACTGCGAACTGATCACGCAGCGTTGAAGTGGCTACTGCAATTCAAGAACCCAGAAGCCCAAGTAGCTCGATGGATTGAACAACTCCAGGAGTACGACTTCAAGACGGAACACCGCAGCGGAAAGGCGCATGGGAATGCCGACGCACTTTCACGAAGGCCGTGTTCAGAAGACTGCAAACACTGTGTTAAGCAGGAATCTAATGAAGTGACATTAAAGTTAACGAAAACAAGTCCTTTAGGTCCATGGGAGAATGATGCTATGAGGGAGGCTCAAGAAACAGATGACGACCTACGGCACATCATCGCATAGAAGAAACGAGGTGACGAAAAACCAATCTGGAGTGAGGTTGCACCCACTGGCGCTGTCACTAAGGCGTACTGGGCGCAATGGGACAGTCTGATACTTCAAAATGGAATACTTTACCGAAAATGGGAGAAGACTAACGGCAGAGAGTTCCATCTTCAGATAGTTGTCCCAAGAACGAGAGTACCGGATGTTCTCCGTGAAATACACGATGGCGTATCAGGTGGTCATCTAGGTGTTAAGAGGACGTTAACAAAAGTGCGAGAACGATTCTACTGGTTGCATTGTCGAGATGATGTACAGGATTGGTGCCGCAAATGCACTACTTGCGCTGCAGTGAAGGGACCACAGACCAGGAGCCGTGGGAACCTGCGGTTGTATAACGTTGGCGCACCGTGGGAACGAATTGCAGTTGACGTAGCTGGGCCATTTCCCGTGACGGAATCGGGAAACAAGTACTTTATGGTCGTCATGGACTACTTCACCAAATGGCCCGAAGTGTTCGCCATACCAAACCAGGAAGCTACAACAGTTGCTTCTAAGTTAGTCGAAGAAGTGATATCTCGCTTTGGTGTGCCTCTCGAAATCCATTCCGATCAGGGCAGGAACTTCGAATCGCAGGTCTTCCAGGAAGTGTGCAGAATTTTGGGAATGCATAAGACGAGGACCACCGCATACCATCCACAGTCTGATGGAATGGTTGAGAGATTTAACCAAACTCTAGAGAGGCATTTGGCGAAATTGGTAGATGACAGACAAAAGGATTGGGACAAGTATATACCACTCTTCCTTCTCTCGTACCGTACCGCCGAGCATGAGAGCATAAAAGCTACCCCGGCATTTGTCAATTACGGTAGAGAACTACGAATACCAATAGACCTCTTGACAGGAGCGTCACCGGGGGAACCAAAGACCGTACAAGACTATGTCTGCGATTTAAGGGAAAAGATGCACTACATACACGCCATGGTTCGGGAAAATGGGTTACAGTCAAGTGAGAACATGAAGACCAGATACGACCGGAAAGCGAACACGAGCGGCTTCGAAGAAGGGTCACTGGTATGACTACATAACCCAACTCGCCGAAAAGGGAAATCTCCAAAGTTGCAGACCAAGTGGGACGGCCCATATAAAGTGGTTACCCGATTGAATGATGTGACTTACAGGATTCAAAAGCCACCAAGAGGCACATTCAAAGTGGTACACATAGACCGTTTGGCGCGTTATCATGGCAGTAACAACGATGCTCGGGACGAGCATCTCTAATAGGGGAGTAGTGTTACGGATACGGGCAGTTGTTTACGTGTTACGGATACGGGCAGTTGTTTACGTGTTACGGATACGGGCAGTTGTTTACCTGCGCGCGACAGTTGCGCGTACTTTCTAGAAAAGTGCAACCCTTGTTTATGTGAATTACGTGTTTACGTAAACAATCCAAAATAGAACGCTCCAGAATTCGACGCGGGCCATATAAAAGGTAAACAAGCCGGCAGTCAACTCAGTTCGATCCGAGCGATCATCAAGGCGACTTCAGTAGTGAGAACAAGTGATCAATAGTGATTGTGATAGTGAACTAACGACTCGGCTACGACCTAGGACAGTGATAGTGCTCAGTGATTTAGATCTAGTGCTTAGTGTTTGGACTTAGTGATTTGTGTGAGCTAGTGTTTGTGAATAAAGTCTTCAAGAGAGTCACCAGGTCTTTCTCTCCGAATCCTCGAACCCTAGCACGTAACAATATATTCTGTGACTCTATACAGAGCCCCCGCTACCATAATGTGTGCAATGTGTGCAATACACACGGGCGCCATCCTCTAGGGGCGTCAAATCGCCGTCTTTAGGTGCGCCAAAACCAAGGACCCAAAAAATTTGCCTAAAGGGGCGCCAAAATCCTTTTTTTGCACACAGGCGCCAGTAGCTCTTACGGGGGCCCTGACTCTATAATATCACCAGTATCATATTCTACAGTACCTACCGTCTGTACCAGTAGTGGTAGTTGTAGACTGTACTGTATATTAAGAGCCCGGGTTACCCTCGAAATTCTCATACATACGTAATACCAAAATCATTTTGTCATACGAAAGTATTTAACATGTTTGAGTTATTTTTCAGCTTAAAATAGTAATTACCTAGGTTCCTGAACAAAAATTAACTTCAAAATATTTAAACACTAAAAAAGATTTTTTTGTGTATAATTTTTTTTTTTTTTACTAAATTTACTACTAAATATTTAAACATTAAAAATAGAGTAAAACACTAACAAATATATTATATAAATAGTAAATTTACTACAAAATATTTAAATACTAAAAAATATTTTTTAGAGTTGAAATATTTTGCAGTAAATTTAATATTTATGTATATATTTTTTAGTGTTTTACTCTATTTTTTAGTGTTTAAATATTTTGAAATTAATTTTTGTACAGGAACCTAGGTAATTACTATTTTAAGCTGAAAAATAACTCAAACATGTTAAATATTTTCGTATGACAAAATGATTTTGGTATTACGTATGTATGAGTATTTCGAGGGTAACCCGGGCTCTTAACTAGAGTAGTACCACTTTTGTTCTTTTCATAATAATCTGAAATCATGAGTGGATGAATTTTTCCCTTATTCTTTGAAAAAACCTTGTGAAATCATCTGGCCAATATGCAAAAAAAAACAATTTTCAAATTTTGTTACATTCAGATTTCTGTCATGTCTTTAATTTTCAATTTACTTGTAGCCAACTAGCCACTGATCTCCATTAAATACAAGTACGCTGCCGCCGCCGCCGCGCCGTAAACATCAACTACGATAACATGGCGCGCCCCTCCAAAATTCAAAACGTTTGAAGTGCGTTGTCAAAACTTTTGATGTGCGTTGTCTTGCGCGGTCGGCTAGTTATGATTAGTCGACCAACAAATTTTGATAATAAGTGACATTAAGTGAAATATTACGTGTACTGTGATTGGTTGAATAATTACTACATACAAACTCTTTCATAAGGATGTGACTGCACACATTGAAACAGTCATTTGGAGGGGCGCGCCATGTTATCGTAGTTGATCTCTACAAGCCGTGCTTGAAGCTGTTAAAAAATTGTAAAAGACATGAAGTAGCGCCATCTATTGCAACATTTCGGAACTTCGTATCTTACTAACATACGTTCTTATTGAGGCGGACGAGGAACGAAACGGCGCGATGTCACATACTGTTTCGTTTGTCAGGCAGCAGATGGCGCTTGCAAGTGAAACTACAATTTTTTAATTTTTTTTATATACTAGCGACCCGCCCCGGCGTCGCACGGGTGTAAAATATATAGCCACTGAAAAAATGATTAAAATCGATAGCCTATGATCCTTCACGTGGTCTACTTCTTATTTGTACCAAATAACATAAAAATTGCTCCAGTAGTTCGCGAGATAAGCCCTTTCAAATAATTTCCCCGTTTCTTCCACATTCTCCTAAATTCTCGTCTTAAGCGTGATAAAATAAATATAGCCTATAGCCTTCCTCAATAAAAGGGCTATCTAACACTGAAAGAATTTTTCAAATCGGACCAGTAGTTCCTGAGATTAGCACGTTCAAGTTAGCCCTTTCAAATAATTTTCCCCGTTTTTTCCACATTTTCCTCTATTTCTTCGCTCCTTCTAGTCGTAAGCATGATAAAATATAGCCTATAACCTTCCTCGATAAATAGGCTATCTAACATTAAAAGAGTCATCAAAATCCGTTGCGTAGTTTTAAAGATTAAATGGAACAAAGGGACATGAAGGAAAAAAGCGACTTTGTTTTATAATAAGTATAGAAGTACATAATAATTTATTTTCGTTCTATTTTGAAATACTATGTATTTCATTAAGTAAATATTTATAATTTACAGTGGATAATAATTGAAGTCAGTACAGTACTACACTAGCGCCACCTGCGCCACAAATAAGCACGAATAATCTGGGGCCGCGGAAGGACCGCTGCGCCGCCAAGTCCTCATTTTTTTATTAAGTATTCTTAATTTTTTTTCAACAACCTTTTGCTTTTTGCAGATGCTTTTTTATTATTTAGAACACGACGGATAGGAGGATATTAAGCAAGAAAAAAATTATCTTTATCATGCCTGTTGCAAAAGTGTGCGGTCACAATAATTTTACAAACACAATACTCTTGATATAATTATTACACTTAAATTTAATTTACTAATCCAAATCTCAATATTAGTTCGTACTTGTACTATAGCAACTGCTTAAGAGCCCGGGTTACCCTCGAAATTCTCATACATACGTAATACCAAAATAATTTTGTCATACGAAAATATTTAACATGTTTGAGTTATTTTTCAGCTTAAAATAGTAATTACCTAGGTTCCTGAACAAAAATTAACTTCAAAATATTTAAACACAAAAAAAAAATTTTTGTGTATAAATTTTTTTTTACTAAATTTACTACTAAATATTTAAACACTAAAAAATAGAGTAAAACACTAAAAAATATATAACTAAATAGTAAATTTACTACAAAATATTTAAATAATAAAAAATATTTTTTAGAGTTGAAATATTTAGTACTTAGTAAATTTAGTAAAAAAAAATTATACACAAAAATTTTTTTTTTTTTGTGTTTAAATATTTTGAAGTTAATTTTTGTTCAGGAACCTAGGTAATTACTATTTTAACTCTGCAACTCAGCTGACCAAAACGAATGAAATCCTCTCTAGAACCCCATTTTTTGTACCTAGTACCTACCCGCCTTTAGCAATTATTTTATTAAAAGCATTGAAATAGTTTGATCTGACTTTCGATCATTAATAATCCATACTAATATTATAAATGCGAAAGTGTCTGTCTGTCTGTAACCTCTTCACGCCCAAACCGCTGAACCGAATTCGCTGAAATTTGGTATGGAGATACTCGTCCGTCCCGATGTCCCTGGAAAGGACATAGGATACTTTTTATCCCGAAAAATGTACGGTTTCCGTGCGATTTTGGCGCAACGGACTTGCGGGCGTCATCTAGTACCTGAATTCTAATAATATAATTCATCAACATTACTAATGTGTGAAAATAACTTTCGATTTAAGACCGAGCAATGGTGTTATGTATTAAACTATGTATTTAGAGTTTAGACTTTAGAGGGACTAGTAGAATTGTATTATTTTCTTATAAGTGGGTACTACGCTATTTTAATTAGGTCAAATAAAATACAATGTCACATTTTATCATCTTTTTATTTAATACTTTCATACAATACATTCTTAATATAAGTAAGACGTTCATAATTTAAGCTTTTATTACATTTACTGATTGATTCATTGTACTTACTCACATAAATGGGAATGTACTAAACTACATCTACTTATAATTATGTAGTTAATACTATTCCATTCGCGGCGTTCTAAAAGCCCTAATCTACATCACCGAAGGGCGAACTAGTTAATCAAAAAACATTATATTAAAATACAATTGTAAAAAATTAACACTTAAATAAACTAATCAGTCTACCAGTAAAAGTACGGGTACGCTCTGTGAAAATTTGAAATTGGAATAGCTGCACTACAGTTTTTTTTTACAACTACGCGTAGGATTTTTCCAAAGAGAATATTTTTTATTGTGAAACTTGAGAAGCACGTGTATAAAAACTTTTAACTAAAGTACAAAATTAATATTACAAGTATCTTATTATATCGATACAACTAATTACTGGAGCAATTATAGCTAGAGCCCTACAGGCTCTCTAATTTGTTCATCTCTATTTACATAGATATGTGGCGCCATCTATACTGATTTATAATCTGTATTAGTCTTATTTGCACCAATGTTGGTCATTTCGTACTTCTTTGGTTTCTCAACTTTCGATAGGTGCAAATCAGACAATTAAAGATTATTCGAGACTTGGCCTTAACGAAATAATTTATTCTACATTACTCTCCTAAATGTTAAGTTTATGATGACATGTATACTTTATACACATTTAAATGCCAACATAAAAATCACATACTCAATCAGCAAGTTTGGCGTAGTCACCAAACTTTTTAATTCATTTCATACATTCATTTCTTACCAAATGACCTGTTAAAGTTTACGCTGCTTTAACATTCTTACATTTTATTGTTAACAATCACTTATGTTTTGTATTTATATAAATAATACAAAAAATGTACTTAATGCAAAAAATGTTAGCGACAGGTTTATTTGCAAAGTGGTTCAGTTAATAATAGCCTTAGAAGTAGTCTAATTTAAATATTTAACAGTGAGACATGCTAACAATTACACTCAGTAATAACGTCCATACAACAGGACCCCAATAAAAAACACAAGTATAAAAATTGTAACTAAATACCTACTTAAACGCGAACTATTTACAAATTGTACAATAAAAATAATGGACAAAAACCAAATATTTTATCATAAATACGTTTTTTATATAAAATTGTCACACGATAAAATGCGCCAAGTCTCTGTGACGGCTTTACTACGCCGCTATATTGGTCAACATTTTTAACACTTTTGTAACCGAGTTACTTCGTAAAAGGGTTTTAGAATCTTGGGTTAAAGTATAAAATAACGAAAGGCTCAATTCATACTGTTACGAAAGAGACGAATCGGTGCTTCATGAAGTAGTTCTCATAAAGAACATTATTTATTCGTCAGTGCAAGCGTCTGATACGTCTCAATGTGAACTGGCTTTATTTTAGTTTTTTTTTTAATTTTGAGCTCAAAACTCGAGTTAGCACATCGACATAAGATTTCGAGGCCAATGTGCAGCAAAAGTGCATGATGAAAAGGGCTTAGGCCAATGTGTGAAGCCAATATGGGAACGCAGTAGAAGAAATCATAGTAGAACTTGAATTTGTGAAAAAAATGATATATGCTCCATAAATTACTAAATAATATTTACAAAAATTGTCATACCTTTAAAAATTAGCTAAGGGACATGATTACAAAATGGGCAGTGTCAAAATAATGATAAAAAGGTAACAAGCTTAAGTAAGATGATGAATGTGCTTATATGAATATAATTTTAATATACAGGGTAGAGTAACATTGCTTATGGCAACACTGGGAAGTTACTTTTGTTGACCTATCAAAACATTTGTATTAAAAGTGTGTTTTAATTAAAATTAAGACAGCTTGTCCTCATTACTGAACGCAAGATTTTAACAGATTCTAAAAGCAGAATACGAAAGATGCATTTGAAGTTTCGTCCATTTTGTCATTCGTGGTATGAATCGTAATAAATAATGATTGCAAATACCCCTGTATATATAATTTCTCGTGAAGTATATAACTATTTTTGGTTACGATCCTTATATTAGTTATGTGGCTACATGCCGTTCTGCGAGGGGTAGAGGATTCCCTCGTATGTGATGCCGTTGAGGTCGATGGAGACATTCAACTCCTGGTCACCCGTGCTGGTGTCGCCTGAAAAAAAATTATTAAAGTGTAAAAAAAATTGATAATTTTAAGGACTTGGCGAGGTGCTGCCGTGCCTCCAAAATATAAATTGAAGTTTATTTGATAACAGAATATTTATTATATTTTGAAACCACTTTGCTTTTACAAGTTTTTTTTTAGAATAGACCAGTCAAAATTTCAATGAGCAAACAATCGCCTGATGGTGAATATTTACTTACCTTTAGATGTTATTCTAAACGAGGCTCCGTTGAGTATAGAGGCCGTGCCGTTGTGTGAGTGCGTGAGTGAGGGCGGTGGCGTGGGCAAGTTGTGTGCGGGCACGCGCGGCGAAACGTGCGGCGACACGGCGCGGGGCGACACCGACGTACGAGGCGAGACGGAGCGAGGCGCGCGCGCTGTTCTTGGCGAGTGAATGGGAGAGCGATAGTGGGGGGAGCGGGACGGCGATATGGACATGGATGAGGAGTGAGTAACGCGGCGCTTGGGGGGCGCGGCGGGAGGGGGGCTCGCCTCGCGCTTGATGCCGTTGCTCGGACTCTCCGCTAGATTCAGCGCCTCACTGAAATGATATCATTGGTCAATACATAGTAGTGCTAGATCTAGTAACTCTTGTTGGTAGATTCGATATAATTATCATCAATGTTATTAGCAAAAATGAACTTAGCTATCTTTTCACATTAATATTTTTCAAGATTTTAGGACTTTACCTGACTCCACTTAAGATTACGTTATATTAAGAGCGAGCTGCTATAGCTTCTTAATTCCTAGATTGTGTACTAGGTACTCAAGTTGTTAAAAAGACTTATTCCAAAGTTGTCTCATTTAATGTTAAAGCTAAGCAAATGGTAGTTAAGGTAATCCTTAGTTTAGTGTACATTGGCTAGAGACCTAGAGTTGATCAATAGATACTCACCGTTGTGGCTCGAGGTTGACGGTCTGCGGGTTGTACAGGTTCCACCACATCTGTGTCATGTCCATCGCCGACGGTGGTGACTCCGCTAAAAAGAAAAAAAAAGAAAATTAAAAAAAAAAATGCTTTGAGACATGGTCTTGGCGGCTGCGCTGCCGTGGCCCCATGTTACATTGATAGTGGGTAGATTTTCTTTAAGTATATCAATGCGTTGGTTAAGTATTCAAAATATTATTATTTTGAATAATCCTTTGAAATACGACAATTGATAGTGACACGGTTTTCACAAATACCGCGAAAAACGTTACACAAGAGAGAAATGAGAAAGTTTCATACAATACAATCTAATTATCATAATGTAAAAGCGGGCCTGACACACATCTTTTTTAACGCATTACAGGCGATTATTTGAATATCTACACAATGACGCTTTACACAATACCTACTTAAAATATACTAAGCTAAGTAGGCATGCATGTGCCTACCACATTTTTATTTAAAAGGATATTCCGTCATTTCTCAGCACTGGCAGTCACTAATTGACACCTATCATATTTTTTTTTTTTAGTTTTTCTATTATGTAAATTCGAAATTCAAATTTTGAACATTACCAGCGAACGCGGTAAATCAAAATCCCAAATTTGAAAAAGCGGCATCGATATAAAATATCTAGAATTACCGTTGCGTAGAAACTCGCGTTGGTGCTCCTGTATCATGCGGGCCAGCTTCTGGAGGTTCTCCATGTCCCTCTGGGAGTACTGCGAGGGGTGGAGAGGGAGGGAGGGCAGGTGGGGTATGGGCCCGCCGCCGGGGAGGACAGGCTGCATGTGCTGAGAGTACGACGCCACTGACGGCATGCGGTTGAACTGCGGCTGAAATTAATGATGATTATTCTTTTTTAAATAAGGAAAACAAATTACTATTTAATGAATTAATGAAATGAAACTAGTATCTCCAAAATATTAATTTGAGCCCAAAGAACGGACATAGAATTTTCATCGGGTAAATATAGTCATTTCAGCAAGACAAACTAATTTCTGCTGAAACGAAGTTGCATACATCAAAAGCGTTAGAGTAGATTAACCCCTGTCAAAAAACTCAGATACCGGGCATTAATGTTTCATAATATTCAACCCAAAAATATCATAGACAATCACCATAGACAAAGCCGCCTGCGCCTGCACCTCCTGCGCGTACTGGTTGGCGGCGACGGAGTGGCGGCGGCCCTCGCGCTTGTTGCCCTCAATAGCCACGTCCAGCTCCGCCTTCGTCGAGAAGTTCTTCTTGTGGCACTCGTAATCGTACAGGAATCTCATGTATCTGGAAAAAAAGAAAAAATAAGCTATGAGATTTTAAAAAACGACTAAACACTTCGAGAAAAGGTAGGTAGTGCCCTTCCTCCTTTTCTCGAAGTGTTCGCTTCGCCTGGCTCGTCTTGGCTCGATTTTTCTTGTATATTGAAATATGGCAAATAGCAGTTAAAAGATGTGACCCACCTGACCTTTCTTTTCTTAAATGCCGAATTTCTAAAGCTCACAATCATGCAGGTCATCAAGTTTGAGTACTTATCTAGTTATTTTATATCGCGGCAATAAATCATATAAAACGACAATCCTTTGATGAGCCGACGACCCGGCTACCTATTCATGGCGGGAAAGCTGACATTAGTCATTACGGCGTCTCTATCAAAAGTGTCACAAGTCATAAAATGAAGATTTCGTCACGAGCACGATGAGTTATGACCGGAATAAATATCGCGACGACACCTAAATACCTGTGTTACCGGCGGATAAATATTAAAATAATCGCGGAGAAAAAACAGAGAAAAAGGTCTATGGAACTCTAAAATTCGAAGTCTAGCTACAAACCAAGACATGTTTCAGTATAAAATAAAGAAATTGTACAATATGTACAAAGTACGAATTAACACTTTGCAGTGAGCAAAAATAATAATATAAATATCAAAATTTGAAAAAAGCAAGGTGAACTTTTTTATATATTTTCCTTTTTTATTTAAATGCAAGGTAAAAAGGAAAGGTTTAATTATTGTACTCTTCTCAATGTGATCTGAATAAAACTCCTTAATCTAATCAGTAATTAACACTTGAACGCGTAACGGTGTGCATTCAAATGGACAGACAGACCGACAAAGAGTTCCACATTATTCATATGTGAGATTGTGGCTATTAATTATAGATTTGACATAATGTCCCCGCTGTCTTTACTATATATAGTTGACAAATTTGAGACACATTTTAGCTTCTATTACTATTGTAATACGGCCTATGTTACTGGTTGTGTCGTCGTGAGAGTACAATAAAAATTCAAATATGGAACACTCAAATGGCCAGCGTTATACTGGCCACTAATATAATACTGCCCATAAATAATATGTTATATTACGTATAATACGTCTTCATGCTTATTATAATTTCAAAGGATGAGATTTTGAGCGGGCTATATTGAACTAAAACAAGCTAAGCTAAAAATAAAATGATAACGAAAGATGTAAAGTGTTTTGTAATATAGGCCTGGAGATAGTGACACAAAATTCTTGGTGATTTGTTCCAGTATGGCGGTTTTACAGGGGTATAATTACGTAAAGGCAAAAAGGAAAATGTTGGTCATATAGCGCTCGCACTGGCAGCCCAAACGCGTGGGCGTTGATCGAACGCGTCGGATAAATAACGAGTGTCGAACGATTTGTTCCACAAAAATGCTTGTATTTTCAGATAGTTGAAAAAAAATAAGTAGCGAAAGCGTAACATTTTGCCATACTTGTCGGGTGCGGCTTACAGCCCGCCATACCGACGCGAATACGTTAATTTTAATAAAAAAAATTGAACCAATTTGACCTGAAATAACTTTTTACGACAGAAGTATTACATAGCTATGCAATATTTTGCTTGGCTTCTTTTACATTTAATGTTTTGGTGGGATGAGATATACATATCTTCATAGCCTTATCTAGGTTTGAGAAGAACCAGAAACACGATTAATGTATTTTGCCTCGATACATTTCTCGATCGAAATAACCTCTTAAAAATACGAAATTTGAAGATTATTTTTGAACGAAAATAGATGTATTGTAGGAAATTAGTCTAATTGAGAGACACCTTTGCAACTCAAAATCGTATACAAGCATTTTGCTTAAATGCTCCTAGTTATTTTTTTAATAATTAAAATTACGTTTTTCGCATGTTTTCCGAGCGAGCCGATAGTTTCTGGCCGCAGCGTATTCACGACTTTATAGTCATACAAATTAAGTATAAAATTGCCCTTGCGGTAAAATTACTTTCAATATAGCGCCTTAATATGAAACAAATATAAAACTGCATATTTGGAGGAGTTCATACTTACACAGACGGCAAGCGTGAAGTGTTTTTTTTAGTTTATCGTAACGACGCATCTGGTCGATGCAGGTACTCATATAAATCCAATTAGTCGCTGATTATTTCTCTAGTGCTCATTGCCAAGCCACTATAATAATTTTAAAATAAAGAAAACTATTCATACATTCACTGAATGTTGATTTCAATTACAAAATAAGTTAAAGGCTTGGCTTGAATGTGATCTGAAAACTTTTTACGACAGAAGTATTACATAGCTATGCAATATTTTGCTTGGCTTCTTTTACATTTAATGTTTTGGTGGGATTTCATTTCTTTTTTTAAGGTTTTTTTCTTTTCACGTTAGGTCACGTTAAAACTATTCTACCATATTATTAACAAAATCTTAAGTCTTCACTGTCTGTCTGTCACCAGGCTGGATCTCGAGAACCGCAATAGCTAGATAGTTGAATTTTTCACAAATTATGTATTTTTGCTGTCGCTTTAAAATATAATAGTCCTATTAAAATAAAATAATTTAGGAATAGCGGGTCTTGTACAACAAACACGATTTTTTTGCTTTTTTGGCTCTATCTTCATAATGGTAACAGTAACGTTTTTGGAAATTTCAGAAAATACTCAATTATATTTCAAATTTAATAATAAATAATAAAAATTAAATAAACTTTTTATTTTATTTAATTTTTATTATTACAAATTTACGTTACACAACCCTATCTACGCCAGTCCGACTCGAACTTGGCCGGTTTTATAATTTTTCCTTTCATTGTGAATAAAGACCTATCCGGGTACCAAATTTCAAGGTTCTAAGTCTGCTAGAAGTACCTTAGAATTTTGATGATCTGTCAGTCAGTGACAAAACGTAGTAACTTTGACCATCTGTAACTAGTAAACTATTAATCAGAATATAATGTAATTTGGAGGTTAAGCTAGTTTTAATACTTGCTCCTAGTCATCGAAATTCTAAATCTCTAGCTTTGTTAACATCGAAGATAAGGAGGGTGTGAAATAGACGCGAACCGCTTCGAGAAAAGTATGGTACGGCCATGCCTTTTCTAAAAGCTTGGCTGGGGCACTGCCGTGCCCCCAGATTACCAGATTTGTAATATTTCTGAGGGTCCTATAGTACTACGTCAAAAAGCTAGTCTATCAAGCGCCTTTTCCAATGGTTCAATTTTTTAATTTTTAATTGTAAGCTATCTTTACCTACATATTTTATATTCCACTGTGGTACTGACATAGGGTCAGTTCAGACCGCAACGCGACACGTACGAGTATGCATTTCTAAATTTGTACTGAATTGACAGATTTCTATTGCGTGAGACGTCTTGCAAATCTGTCAAATCCTGGATACTGAAATGCATCTACGCGTCGCGTTACGGTCTGAATTGACCCATAGTCTTCTGCACAAAAATCCCTCAAAAAAAAAAACTCACTGCGTCCTCAGCGTGAAAGCAGCAGACGTGATCGACGAGGGCAGGTTGAGGCCTTTAATGATCTCCTGCCAGAGCTTCTTGTTGATGACAGCCACCAGACCGCCCCGGGCTACCACCAGGTTGTACAGCTCGCAGAGATCCAGCACCGTCTTCGCCATGACGGGTAAACGGGTGATAGGAGTTCCTGGAAGAGAAGGTGGTGTTTTGAGTATACAATTAACTTATTATAATGTTAGTTGAAAATCTACTTGGGGTGTAGGTGGACTTAACGTAGTTATTTTGATTGGATGTATGGATGTTTGTTACTATTTCACGCAAAAACTACTGAACGCATTTTAATGAAACTTTACAATAATATAGCTTATACATCAGAATAACACATGGGCTACAATTTTAACCGACTTTCAAAATGGAGGAGGTGTTATGTTCGTTTATTTATGTTCAAAGATTACTCCGCCATTTGTGAACCGATTTTGAATTTTATTCTTTTGGTGTATAGGGTATCATCCCAATTTAGTACCACGTTCACAAAAGTGGTGACCTGATGAAGGGGTCCATTAGTAATCAAGGGAACTCCTCAAAATTAATATGGAAACGTGTGGTGACTTCGGTTTCGTGAGAAGTATTCGAAGCATAATAATATGCTACCGACAAGTAAGATTTTGCACCGAAGTATATCATGGTTCAGAAGATGCTAAGGAAACTTCTGACTCTTTATAGATACAAGTTTGGGAGTTTCGGTGTTGTTTTAAGAACGGAAAGCAGATTTGCATAGTAAATTACATTTTATTATCATCATCATCACCACTGCCATATTATACTTACCATGCATCGTCCCATGATTAAATGAGCCTATTATGGCCCTATTATTGGTACGGTCATAGTCTTTTAGATCGAGACTCAAGTTTGTCAAGCGATTGAAAAATGTCTATACTAATATTATAAGCCTAAAGAGTTTGTTTTTTCGCTCGAACACGCTAACCTCAGGAACTACTGGACGCTGCTCCGATTTAAAAAAAATGTTTCAGTATTAGATAGCTCATTTATCGAGGAAGGCTGTAATATATTATCACGCTAAGAATAATAGGATCAAAGAAACAGATGAAAATGTGGAAAAACCGGGAAAAATGTTAAAAAGGGTTTATCTCACGAACTACTGGAGCATTTTTGATATTATTTGGCTTTTTTTTTCGCGGGAAAATGTACGGTTTTCGTAAAATTCCTAATTTACGCGGGCGAAGCCACGTGGGACATCTAGTGTTAAATAATGATTAAAAATATATCTGAGTATGACTGTAAGCTCTTAAATAATAAATACATTGTTATAATCAAAAGCAGTAGGCTGTTAATTTTAAAGTTTTTTTTAGTACGAGGTACGAAAATCCTAAGATCTACCCTATGATAAATATCTATCAAAATTTATATCTGAAATCTGAATTTGGCTCATACAACTCATACACTTTTACTTGTACGTCGTTTACAGAATAACGAAAAAACTCTACCTTCAAAAAACACAGCAAACTCAAACTTTACGTGTTTATTGCAATTACCTAGTTCAAATATTTGGCATAGACAAGCATAGACAATCATTCACACAGAATTAGCCGCGGATATGACACACATATGATAATATCCTGCGTATAACTGTATTGGTGGGTTATGGCGTTTTGCTCTGCGCCGTAAACCAGCGCGATACTGATTTACGAGCGTGCAGATCGCGCGTTTATGGCTGACGGATTTAGACGAGAGATATAGAGGGGTTAAGACGAGGTACTATCTGCTACTACTATCCATGTTAAGATGATATAATAGGCATGATGACTATTTTTTTTTTCTTATTAGTAGTTGAAAAACCCTTAAAAAATAGAAACATCGCTGAAAGAATGACTCTGATAGCTTAAAAATTCACCAAGATATGACAATTCAAACATCTCATAAAATAGACCTACCCGAAACGCTCCATACAAAGTGCTACGAAAGAATGACGTCAACCTTTCGTAGTTTGTATGCATCGAGAGAAAACTTTGTTCGGTAGGTATATTAAATATTGCGTTTATGAAAGTGGTTTCATAACAAATGTTGCTTTTAATTGCTTAAGTTATCGAATGGTATACAAATAATAAGAAATTTAATTGAAAAAAAAATCGACTTGATTATCCAACTTTGAAGGCGCATAACAAAAATAACAAATGCTATCAAGCTGAAATTTTGTGAACACTTATTTTTTACCGTTATTTCTTTATTTTATTAACAAAATTCGCTAATCTTTGACCTTGTCATCATCCCTATTGTGATAAAATCGTGTTAAGTTCCGAGGCATTTAGACGAGTACGACGAGAGGCGACGGGGTACTCGTTCATTTCGACGGGGTACTATCCACCAGTGTTCAGATGAATTGGCGATAAATCACAATTTAGTTAAGTTCCCAAATAGGCAAAAGTTCACAAGTCATAAAATGCAATTTTTCAGATGGCACTGTTTATTAAATATCTTACAGCTTACTTACAAATAATTATAAAGAAAGTGCTATGTATCTTAAAATGCATGATCTAGAATCTCAGTTTATATACTATTATCTATGATCTAGAATCTGGATGTTGCTCTACCTATACATTGTAGCGCCGAAAATCGGTAATCGGGCAGGAACTTTACCTAAATTTTCCGAGATAGAAACTATAATATTATGTTTATTTTCGATAAAAGAGTATGCTCATCTAATCGAATTCGATTCTACAAAAACGCATAAATAATAATTTTAGCGTAATGAAATACCTAATAGAGAGACAGAAGGACGAATAAACAGACAGACCCACATTTGACGACAGTTTTATTGATGTACTAGCTGTTGCCCGCGTCTTCATCCGCGTTAGCATAGTATAATAACGGAGATGGGTTTCATGTTCCTAACTTAAGAAATGACGGACTTTCATTCAAACTTTCAACCCCTATTTCACCCCCTTCGGGGTAAAATTTTCAAAATTCCTTCCTAGTGGGTGTCCACTTAATAAAACAACCCTACTCACCAAATTTCGTGGCTGTAACTTTAATAGTTTTTGCTCAGCGATGATGAATCAGTGAGTCAGTCAGTCAGGACATGTAATTTTATAAGTATAGATTTCTATTATAATATATAACTGCGAATATTTTGAGTTGGACTTTAAAAAATAACGTTTCTGTCATTCTGTAGCCACGACTGTGAACATAATCTTAAACACGCGACCTGGGTGTGTCACGAACCGGAAAATCAATTTTTCACACAAGATACGAATTGACAAACACTCAGATAACACTTCCCTGGGAAAGGAGTATAACCGCTAATTCAGTGTTTCTCAACCTGTAGGTTGCGACCCCAAGGGGTCACGAAGTTTCTGTCGCCAGGGGATTTCAGTAAAAAAAACAATAAAATTAAAAAGGATAATATGAATTAGACTTATTTTAAGAAAATAATATAAGTATTCATATTATACATAAATGATAAAGAAGGAATGGGTGGGGGGTCACGTAATATTTTTTCATACCAGGGGGTCACATCATAAAATAGTTTGAAAAGCACTGCGCTAGTTTACAGTTTCTGAGGCGTCGACGTCGCACAACTGTTCAGGCGAAATGCGAAAACAAACACACATATAAATATTTATGTTCTACAATCATTTGTGGTGCTTCGTCATTTTTATGAGTGTATTACGAAAGATTTTTATGAAAAAATAAATTAAATCCGTCTTCACACTAATAAAGTATGAAAATTACATATTTCAGTAACCACTTTAATTCTTACAATCATTCCTATTTTCTACTATACTAATCTATCTATATAATATACTAGCTGTCCCGGCAAACGTTTCTTTGCCATATTATATTAAGTATATCGCCCGTATTATTTTATTGAATTAGTGACTAAAATATAAGTATATCACCATGACAACGTCCAACGCTATCCCGTGACCCGCGTCGCATAAACAATGGTCGCTCTTTATAGACAAATAATTTGCAATAAAATAAAATTGCGACTATAATTTGAGATTTAAACTATCCTATCTCTCAAGTTGGAAAAAAGCACACATTAAAAAACAAAAAACATTAAAATCGGTTAAGTAGTTTAGGAACCCATCGCGGACAAACATCGTGACAGGAGATTTATATATATTAGATAAAACTCAAAGATGACTGACTGACATGGTGATCTATCAACGCACAGCCCAAACCACTGGACCGATCGGGCTGAAATTTGGTATGGAGGTACTTTGAGTCCCGGGAAAGGACATAGGAATTAGGATACTTTTTATCCTGAATAAATGTACGGTTCCCGCGCAATAAACGAGTTTTGGCGCAACGGAGTTGCGGGCGTCGTCTAGTCAAGTATAAATTGAAATCGCAACAATTTTTAACGAAACAGAAAAAACAATTTGAAATACCCTCAAACTCCCACCCTGTATTTCCAACCAATACAGGATGTTCATTTATTCAAACATCAATAAACCCCGATCGTTTGACGAGAGAGGCATTAGCGAATACCTAAACGACTATTTGTCAATACGTCTTCCCGGCAGTTAATCACTCCGGTTATCCGGCCCGGGGGGGGCGTGTGACCCCCCACCCTTCCTCGAGGGGGTCCCGGGGCGGAGAGGGGGGCTGATGAGTTCCCGAACGTCTCCCCAGAGATTAATTGCTGAGCTTATGTTGAACGTGATGAGCGGAAAATTAGAGCAAATAAAACGAACGCTTTGTTAATGTTCCCGGTGATTGATCTGTATAAAAGTTTAAGGGTGGATAAATGACGATTTAGGACTTGTTTGTGTACTAAATAGACCTGGTACAGGTAAATAAATACGTTCATGTATAAAAAGTACGCAGTTAGTCAACAAGAATCGAAGAGAAATGTGATTTTTGCTTACGGTTAGAGAATTTTTAGATAATGTTTAAAGTAGCTAAAAGCCAAGCTTTGTGAGGGCTCGCGTCGTCACCTTGACTGACTGATGATAACACATCTATAAAAAAATACTAAGGGCCTGTTTCACCGCTTCCTGATTAGGTGCCGGATAGGCTTATTTGACAGATTCTCCATACTCTATGTGTCAAGTTAAGTGGTGGATAGCCTTATCAGGAAGCGGTGAAACAGGCCCTTAATAATAAGGGCCTGTTTCACCGCTTCCTGATTATAATAATATAATCTTAAATATATAACTAGCGACCCGCCCCGGCGTCGCACGGGTATAAAATATATAGCCACTGAAAAAATTATTAAAATGGATATCCTATGATCCTTTACGTGGTCTACTTCTTATCTGTGCCAAATAATATAAAAATTGCTGCAGTAGTTCGCGAGATAAGCCCTTTTAAATAATTTCCCCCGTTTTTTCCACAGGTTCTCCATTCTCTATGTGTCAAGTTAAGTGGTGGATAGCCTTATCAGGAAGCGGTGAAACAGGCCCTAAGTATGTTAAAGCAGAAATCAATGGGCGTGAGCTTTTCCTTAAAATGTAGGTACCTGGTACCTACCACAAAATGTAAAGGTTGTGGGGTGTCTCGCTTCGCTCGCCCTGATAATCTAATCTACGTAAAAAGTGAATTTCCAATTTTGTTAGACTAAAACTCGAAAACGGCTGAACCGATTTGGCTAATTTTAGTTTTCAAATATTCGTGGAAGTCCATGGAAGGTTTATATTACAAGGAAAAGTTCACCGGATCTAGTTCAAAATATTTATGATCTAAGGAATTAAGAAAACATGTGTTTAACTATCCAATGTCCTCTTTAAATGAGTGTTCAGAATACAAAATAATACATCAAACGTAAAACATTATTGTAAACACCATAACCAAAGCGTCATCTTAACTTTGATGTGTTCAAATAGACGTGACATACTCTATCAATACGAAATCCTCCGTACGATCGTAAAATGGCGATAAAATATATATTTATCATACATTTATTACACGGAAAATCCATCTACGTGCGAATATAGTCAAGAAGGACAAACCGACGATTAAATCTGTTAAATGCAGATTAAACGGTGCTAAAAGTTAAAACGCAGGTTAACATAATGTCATAAAAACGCAGCTCACGATACAACAACGATCTTGCGACAAAAAAGCAAAAATTCTGGTTACATTACTTTGACATCCTGCGAACTATTTGCTTTAGTAAAAGTTTAAATAAACGAGGCATTAATGTTCACTTATATTGTACAAAATACTAATTTTAAAGTCTTGTTAAAATATTTAATTGATGAAAGAAAGTAGAGCTTAGTAAACAATTCCGTTTAGAATATTCTTAAACACTACCTTACTAAAGTGGTAACTACTGACTAGTAAACCAGTAATGTACCAAAATACTATAAATACTTGAACTTTACATACCAATTGAACTCCACCGAATAGAATCAACCGTACAAGATTGGGCACGATTCGTCCCACTTATGTTTAGATATTTCAAAGTAACAAGTCGACAAATGTATTGTTTATGAAAACAATCACCCCAATAACTGTTTCCTCAAATCGGCGTTGGGATTCGTTATGCATGCGCTGGACCAGTGCACGCTATTATCCGACCGCTACAAAACACCTATTTTAACAGCTAAGGCCGAGGCCACAATTCTCCGGTGCGGTGCGTTGTTGGAATGGAATAACGCATTAAATACCAAATTACACATTGCTGCGTTGCAGCGACGTACGTCGATACAAGAAATTTAATTATATAAAAGACCATAATATGGTGACAGCGCAGCGATTTATTACTAATTCTTCATCTTCTGCAGGCATGAAGAAAGAATACAGCGCTGCACTCCCACCAATAAAGATCCAAGTAAAAATAGGAAAACATAATATTATAAACACTGACAGATGTTAGGATAACACGATAGAGTATCTGAAATTTTGTCTATTCTATCGTAGAAAGAAATCCCTTCTATTGTAGCCACAACAAGATGACTGGTCGTCGTTTCATCAAAATTTCCGACGACCCAACACAATATTATGCGGCTTTTAGCTTCATTAACCTATCAAGTCCCATAAGATCACCGGTGATCGCGACAACAACATAATAACAATAGATTTCCAAGAATCCGCGATCGAAGGATTAAAATGTGTATGCAAAACGTCGCAGCGTTGTCGCACCGCAACGGAGCATCGTGGCCGCACTAACAGTACCAACGTCCCACATAACACGGCCGGGTTATATCGCCGACAGAGCCAATCTAATTGTATATCCAATTGTGACAAATTATTGCTTCGAAGAAACATTCATATCGACAACCTCGCTGCTATTTATAGTTGCTGGAAAATGTTGCTTATTTAGTAAATGGTGAATACTAAATAGATAGATAAACGCCTATTTCAATATTTCTCGTGTTAGGAAGTAACAAGGCATTAGGCAATGCAACATCGCAAAGAGTAACTTTAAAGTTTCCGCCTAAAATAGTAATGGCCAATAAATTTTAAATAATAAAACAGATTATAGATAAGAACAAAGCATTGAGAAAACTTTCCATAACTAATAAAAATGCAAGAGTGATCGACTTTTTTATGTCATTGCAAAAATTGGAATTTACATAGAAAATGTCGATCGTTAGACCTACTCATGACGTATGCAAGAATAAAAAAAGAGTAACGTAAGATAATGAGTCTAGTTTTCCTGCATACCTAATTATACTAATTTCTACAGCATTAAGGCTTCATCAGAAAGTCTGACTGTCAAGGAGATTGTTTTGAATTTTGATGATAAAGAAGATCACGATGATGATTTAGATGATGACAATGGCATACAATGTAGCATTGACACGCTTAACGTCACTTACGTCGAAGACATCGTAAACCTAACGCCTCAGATAAAGGGCTGTAAATTACGATTAGTTCTCAATACTAAAACGCAATTTGACTAACAGCTACCTGGAATACCACAGTAAATTATACACCTAATCAGACGTTCCGAAGTACTTAAAGATGAAGAAAATTAACAACGGAATTGACTTCTTTTTATTTCGGAAAAGAGTAAGGTAGCAGAAGGCTTAAAGAATACTTAAAACGTATATTAAAATTCATGAAAGTTTCGAACGTAAAAGATTTAATTGTGAAAATATGCTATCGATGTGAATTTAGATAAGCGATATAATAATGTAACAATCTACGGTATTCTAGTAACTTAAAGCGTTTTAAGCTACCTCAATTTACTTTTATATCTGTAAGGCCATCTATCCACTGAGCCATTAAGTAGCAGCTTTAATATTATGAAATTGGACAGTAAAATCAACGCAATCAAGCCAATAGCAACCAATGAATAACTCTACATAAAGTTATAAAACTTCTTTCAATAAAGCCTTCCAACTACTAAAAACATCTGGTTATTATTAATAAAGTCATTAAAACCGTTAAACATAAAACTTTCCGACATTTTGAATAAATTCGATATAAACGCTAGGTAGAGATCGGGAGATAATCGATCGGACGCCCTCGAGACGACCTATCAAGCCAATAGCGGGCTATCATTTAACGGCGAGCTCCCATTGGTCGGTGCATTTGATCGCTCCGCCCTCTCTCGATTGGAGTTTCGATCCATCACGATATAACTACTGAGTACTGCGATGATCGTGGTAATGGTAGAGTGTAATTGCATCACTTATCTTACTCATCTGTGAATTATCCGTAGCTATACCATTTTATGGTATTACCTTTTTTTCTTAAAAACATAATATAGGTTCTTATCCTAGGTGTTCTTATTGTTTTCTATCCTCTTCCAGAAGAAGTTTATTGGCACTTTTTTCAATTTTATATTTTCGATTCGATTTTTATTTTTTGATTAAATCTCTCGTCATTTATTAAAATTGCAAATAGAAATCAGATAAGAAGTGATAATGATGAACGTAAAGACGCAAATAACAGTAAATAGTGGTTTAATAGCTCATATTACGGCAGTAAATGCTGGCTTCCCTCTGTTTAGACACTCTTGTTTTATGGCTGTAAGAATTTATTGCGAACATGAGAGAAGTTTTAAATTAAACTCGTATTTTAACGCTTTAGATACGTATGTTATTCCATTTACGTGAAGTTTGAAGTGCTCAGTGCGAATGACACGGATTAAAATAAATAATTTTGAAGATTGTATAGACACACGTCATAAACTATAAGCAACAAAAAGATAACCGTCATAGGACATATTTTTTCATATTTTTCAGGGGCAAAAAGTGATACATTGACTTAATGAAAATAGAGTCAATATTAGAAAACAACAATATTATAATAAAGTAAATACTAAATACTTATAGCGAGCAACATGGGATTTGTTTCATTCATTATCTGTTCCGAAGCCATCAAAGCCGAATACACATTTACTGCTCGCACATGGTATGGAACTCGCCGAAGCGACAGATACGACGATCAATCACACCAGCAGCAGTAAACCCGAGAACAATCCGGCGTAACTCCGCTCCGGAGACATTAAAACGGCCGGCCTTTCCGGTGCAACATTGTCCGGCCTTTCTTATTAGAATCACCCCCACTGATTTACATCGACACTAATTTCGGCCGCGATTAAGCGCGGATCGGTTAACGTAAATCATTTATATGACCAATCAAATACGAACACTTCGGGAGTGGAGAGCGATTCGCCGTAATTGGCAATAAGAAGACAAAGGCGGCGGTACCTCCGGGGAGCCATTACCGGTCAATACCCATTATTACGCGATATTTTCGCGAGCGCAGCCCCCCGATCTACACATGAAGCGATCTGTAATTAAAGGTTGTAAAGTATGATTTACAGCGGGCCGAGAGTCGAACCTTGCGGAACGCCGGCCGATCCCTGTATCGTATCAATTTATTAGAAACGTATCTTCGTCGTTGCGGTGGCTTCGGTTTCCGATGCGGTCGCGGATCCCATCAGGATCGAGTCGGGGAATCGGCGCAGGCGTTCTTTACGATCGCGCACGGTAACACCGGCAATAAAATGCCAACAATGGAAATGTCAGATGCGGCTGAAAGGACTCCGGCGGATCATTGCGATGAATGCAACAATGGACCGAGCGGTGGTGGCAAGTATCGGGAACTATAAACCTGTACAAAGTTACATCACCTACTCAATTGAACTAACATTTCACAGTTATAACTTCGCGAAAAGAATGCTCTATCAAAATTATTTTTAGTTGGTGCTAAATATTTATTTTTACTTATTATTTTTATACAGTATTTAAACGAGCTTTTGCCCGCGGCTTTCTCGCGTTAAGAAGTATTATTATATTATACAAACTTTCATCCCCTATTTTAACCCTTCGGGGTTGGAATTTGTCAAAATCCTTTCTTAGCGGATGCCTACGTCATAACATCTACCTGCATGCCAAATTTCAGCCCGATCCGTCCAGTGGTTTGGGCTGTGCGTTGATAGATCACCTAACAGTCAGTCACCTTTGAGTTTTATATATTTAGATATTTATTTTTACTTACTCACATAACACGTTATTATTATAAACAATATTTTCTTGCATTTAAGCACTTAGCAGGCTACAGCATTTCCATTAAATTAACCACCCATATTTTAGTCGCATTATTTCTCTTAAACCACTAAAGCTCTCTCATTATTTTCCCACCACATAACAGCCAGGGAACAGCGTTTATATTTAGCACTCCTGATCTATTCGATTCGCCGTACACAATAATAAGTAATACATCATTCCTATACTCGCTTTTACAACCTCTTGTCGCTTGCAGGAATCGTAAAGTATCATTGGAAACCTTTAATTTTCTTTATCATACTGTTGCAGTGTTGCTAATCGTCGTTTTACAATGTTGATAGTTTTTATGTGTTTCTGTATGAAACGAAATTATAGTGGCGATACCATTTACGTTTATTTCTGTTTTAATGTTCCCATTTTGATGTTCGACTTCGTTTATCTTTTTGTTATCACAATGTATGCGAAACGCAATCATGTCTTAGTCCCTTTTTACGCAGTTACTAGTCGCATGTTTTTAATTTTATATTTCTACGAGTAAATTGTTATGCAGTCTTTCACTGATTGCAGTCGAAGTATTACTTGTTTTCTATCTACCCTCTTAATAATGAATATATTTCGTATTTACGCAGCGTCTTTTCTTCATCTTTTCCAAAGTGACTGTGCAAAGTTGTTGTTAAATATCATATTAGTAAGTGGGTTAGTTTTTTTATTGTCATCACTTTCAAAATCAACTTGTATATTCGCTGTTTAAGCATTTTTCTTAGTAAAAGTAGTTTCATTATCGTCTCCTTCAAAATCAATATTCGATAATCCGAAGTCTCAGTTCATTACAATGCACGGAGTCGCCTCAGTTATTATACCGGAGGCGTCACTCGTATCTATTATACCGAAGTGAAGGTGTCGAGACAGGACTGCCACTGTCTTAGGCCTTCGCCCTCGGTGCATTTGAATAACAATACCAATTACAATACGGTACGGCGTCTGATGCATGACGCAGCTAATGTTGTTTGTGGAAGCTTTGATAGTTTGATCATTTTAGCCTGTTTTTTTAGTATGTGTGTTTGTGGCTTACACAAACACGTGGGGGTTAAAATTCGAATTTTAAATTTTGTTTTTTTTTTTTTACATACGTCTTATGGTGCCGTAGTTTAAAAAGTATTTGCAGTAAAATAATGTTTGAATTCCACTCCACTTCACACTAAACTTCTATGAATGTTTGAATGTGACAGTATTCAAAAATATGAGTAGGTATTGGGTAATGATTTAAGTAAGTATGTCATTTTCTAATCAGCACAAAATGTAAATTAAAAACTAAAATTAATACAACTAGCATACAGGTGAATAGAAATTCATGAATAAACGGAGGACACAAAAAACACACCTACTTTCTTGAATCATTGAACCGTGTAAATTCAAATCAGATAAATGACAATCCAAATTTTGACATCAAATGATTGGCGTATTCAAATTAGGAAGCACAAAAAGTGATTCGATTATGTTGAGAAGAATCTAACGGAAATAAAATAATCGGGGACAAAAAAGAAAAAAAAACAATGGAGCCAGAGTGCGACAGGTTAGAACAAACGCACAATGCAGCATTAACATACGACCAGGGAAGGGTTAATTCGAAATTTGACTTTGACAATGCATCTCTTTACGCGGCGGAGAAATATTATTTTTTTTAACAATGAAATATTAAAGGATACGACCTTTTACAAGCTATGATTGTTTTTACTAAAAATGAAATATAAGTATTCAATTCTTTGGAAATTCATATATTATTATTATGATACTTGTATTGGAATTCTTTACAGAATGAATTCGTCAAGAGATTTCAATTCTACTACCTAGTACCTCCTACCTCCACTTATCAGGTTTAAAGAAAATTGCAAATAATCGTATTTATGATTGAGAAGACTTGATATCATGACGATTAATTTGCTTTTGCCTCCGACAGCAGTTTGTTCTACCTCGCTATTTTAGATTAGAAGAGGAAGTCTACTCGATTATTAAGGCTTTCTTCTCTATTTAACACTTAATAGCGTCAACACCTATAGTTTTAACTGATAATAATACAGTAGTTAGGTATTGTAATGTTCAAGATAAGGTGTAGGCGCGGCGGGTGGCAGGAAACGCGATATTACAATGATAACACCTATCCTCACAATACACAAAGGATACTCAACTTAAAAACATAAAGGATAGGGTTTAAAATTATTTATCGATCATCTTAATCGGGTTCCCATTATACTTTGTCGTATTGCATTAAGATAGGGAATATTGTTGATGGTGTTTCAATATTGGAGGCATAGACAATAGACATAGATGCAAGGATTGAAAATGGATTATTAAGGGTCCGTATACAAAATTTGCCGATTTCGCTGATTTAACAGACGTGATTTAACAGTTAAAATACAGTATTTCTATAAGTTTTAATGCACAACATGTAAGATCATTTCAATTATAATATAGTGTTGGAGCTAGATTTTTTATTTTTTTTTAAGTATCTTTAAATAATCCAACTCAAACCCGCGACAGTTTTGTGATTTTTGCTGTAAAAGGTTTAGAATATCACTTGTTTATGGATTGTAAGGGGAAAAAACCTAATAGTATTTCTGTAGCGAACCTTTGCAATTTCGTATTCATCGGCAAAATTTCGTATAGGACGGACTCTTAAGCCTTATTTTATGTCTATGGAGGTAATTTTTCATTTCTTTTCGGATCAAATTTGAATTAAGTAAACGAAAACAAAATAAAAGCGTTAATTATTCTTCTAATTTGCTGAGTAACAAAAGAATATTAACATTTTAACTAAGAAGATTTCATAGAATCTTTAATCATATTTTAAGAAAAAATTTCTACGAATAGAATTAATAGCTAGAAATGTTTTGTTGCCAACATTTATTATCAGCTAGTTTTTGGAATTTGTTTAGTTAATAAATGGAAATAGATTTTCTTAATTATTTCACATATTTTAATAAAACGAGTATAAATCACGGCTCGCCCGCCCTAGCCGAGGGTGGGCGGTTAGGGCGCCGCCCACTTTTTTAGGGAAAATCTCTTTACTTATATTTCATGACAAAAGTTTCTGACGAACTAAATGATTATCGTTGTAGAATGTAGATACAATAAGTAATACCTATTTAAGCACAGTGAAATCTGTTTAGTCATAAAAATAATTTGTTTTCCTGATTCGTTGAAAATTTTCGATTAACATTCGACAGTGCCAGATTTTGTACAATTTTCGCCTGTCGCATTACTGTGGCAAGGTACATACTGTTACCTCTTTACGCTTAAGCGGCTAAACTGATTCTGATGAAATTTGATATTCAGATAATTAGAGTCACTGGAAAGGACATACTATACTTTTCATCCCGGAAAAATGTACGGTTCTCGCGCGATAATAGAATTTTTGCGCAACAGAGCTGTGGGCATCATCTAGGTAGCTGGGACAGCTGTATTATACTATAAATTATACTAGCTGTCCCGGCAAATGTTGTTTTGCCATATAAACTATAAAGTATTTCGCCCATATTATTTTACACCATGGCAACACTATCCCGTCGCACAAACAATAGTCACCGTCAGTCTCGAGTTGTAATAATTTACTATTATTTATTCAACAAATGCACTTATCAATATAAAAAGTAGATGTTGTCCGATTCTCAACCCTAGCCGATATGCTCGCTAAGATTCACGAAAATCGGTAGAGCCGTTTCAGAGGAGTTCAATTACGCACACCGTGACATGAGAATTTTATATATTAGATTAGGTTGTATGCATTTTCTACATAAAAATATTATTACGAAGACATTATGAAAACTATCACTGGCCAAACATTATCCAGGTGTCGTGGGAAAGCCATGCGGATATGATAACCGTATCCGACCGCCCGACACACATAGATACTGACCGGATGTGGACACACTTCCGGTTACACCATAACCTCTAATATACTAAATCTTGATAGGATTTTCCAATTAATACCTATGACTTACTGAATGTTCACCTTACCTAGCTGCGCTTAAATATAATATTATCCTAAATTCAAAATATAGATGTTGGCAGTAGCTTCGTTGTTAAAACCATTTATTGAGTGAAAACCGTAAATTTTCCAGTATAAAAATTACTCTATATCCTTTGTCGGAAGTCAAAGGATCTCCGTAACGTTAATCAAAATCGGTAGCATATTTTCGCGTATACCGCTGTTTTTTATTTGGGCAAAATTACGTAGGGAGATTCGACTTAGCCCTCACTCCCTCGACGTAATTTATGGATTCCCCCAGAAAAGCTAACAGTCAAAAGACTATTTAAAGCCTATAAGTTTGTATTTGACTGTAACAATGAGAATCTTTCTCGGAAAAACTCTACCACAAAATCACAGCCGCTCAATTTTATATGAATTCGAAAAAAATTGAATTACTTTTAAACATTGATATGCGGGCGTCTTGAACTGTCATTTCGAATTTCGATGACGTTATTTTTTTAATCACCTGTTGATAAATGGGCAAATACCCACAAAATTGATTTTCATTTTGTCCTAGATTAAAGTCGGAAACGCTGTCGTCGCCATTATAAATAATCACTGGACTCGTTAGCGCGGGGTGGAGGGGGGATATTGCTAGGGTTGTCACAACTAGGTAATAAAATGGGAAATTATATTGTGAACTAGATGTGATGGGTACCAGAGACGAAGACTTGTTTTTCAAAGTCTTAGTCTGTTTTGGATGATGGTCTTCAAAATAGAAGGAGAAGCAACAGTAATAGCGTTACAGTAACGGAGAGTAACCTCATGTTTCTGGTTAATACATAGAGTATCAAATTGGTTCACCATTTCAGAGCTACAATGTTATAAATCTAAACAGACCACAAAGATACAAACCTCTTTCTTACTCTTGTGTCGACAAGGTTAAAATATAACACCTAAATTAATTTTAAATCCATCAAAGCCACGTACAGATACTACTGTGCATTAAGAAATAATTTTTCTGATAACGCATAACTTCATAGGTAAAAACATTTATGAGACCTTGGTTTTTAAGGTAGGCAATTGGTGCCGAAGCATCGAAATTGGCAGCCCTGCGAGGTAATTTAGCCGGTCATCCATCACGTTGGCCGGCCTGGATAGCTTTCAATCATGGAGCTCAAAAATATATAATCTAATTGTTGGTATTTCTGATTGCTTTCTATATTAACTATTGTTATTATGAGTTGGCTTATTAAGACAATATAAGAAAGTCCGTTCAGAATACAAGATAATAGGTAATCCAGTAGGATATGGGAACCGTACATTTTGAGTAAAATCCCATTCAAGATATTTGTGCTAAAAGAGACCACACAGTTTTCAATCTAGTTTCGGTGCCTTCATAGCCACAGAAAACTAAATTATTATTATTTATATTGACAACTTATCGGCAAGGCTAGCATAACAACAGAAGACATGGGAAAGAATCGGCATATTGACAGATTTTATCGACAAAATGGCGGATTTACATTGTCTGTCACTTAGTCTATTCTTCCGTAGAAAGAAACCGTTTCTATGGTGACCATGCTACGCCTGCTGAAAATTCCAAAATAAGCACATCAGTCATCACTTACTTCTATAATCTGTGGTCATCACAATATTTAGGGCCTGTTTCACCGCTTCCTGATAAGGTCCCCGATAGGCTTATTTGACAGATTCTCCATACTCTATGTGTCAAGTTAAGTGGTGGATAGCCTTATCAGGAAGCGGTGAAACAGGCCCTTATTATTATAATCTTAAATATATAACTAGCGACCCGCCCCGTCGTCGCACGGGTATAAAATATATAGCCACTGAAAAAATTATTAAAATGGATAGCCTATGATCCTTTACGTGGTCTACTTCTTATCTGTGCCAAATAACATAAAAATTGCTCCAGTAGTTCGCGAGATAAGCCCTTTCAAATAATTTCCCCCGTTTTTTCCAGATTTTTCTATTAGTCTTAGCGTGATAAAATATAGCCTATAGCCTTCCTCAGTAAATGGGATATCTAACACTGAAAGAATTTTTCAAATCGGATCAGTAGTTCCTGAGATTAGCGCGTTCAAATTAGCCCTTTCAAATAATTTTCCCCGTTTTTTCCCCATTTTCCTCTATTTCTTCGCTCCTATTAGTCTTAGCGTGATAAAATATAGCCTATAACCTTCCTCGATAAATGGGCTATTTAAAACTGAAAGAATCATCAAAATCCGTTGCGTAGTTTTAAAGATTAAAGGGAACAAAGGGACATGAGGGAAAAAAAGCGATGTTTTATACTAAGTATGTTTTATAATAAGTATAGATTCTCGTGTCACAATGTTCGTTCCCGTACTCCTCCGAAACGGCTTGACCGATTCTCATGAAATTTTGTGAGCATATTGAGTAGGTCTGAGAATCGGCCAACATCTATTTTTCATAACAAAAATTATTTATATGGCAAAACAATGTTTGCCGGGTCAGCTAGTATACAGTAATATTTGCCATCTTAATATGACATTAAATGAAAATGATGGATTGCTAGTGAAGTGTAGAGTACATGAGGGAAGAAGATAGTTAAACTAAATCAGCTTAGATTTATTTCATTACTACATGACGCCCGCAACTCCATTGCGCCAAAATTCGTTTATCGCGGTTGAACTATACATTTTCCGGGATGAAAAGTATTCTATGTCCTTTCCCGGGACTCAAAGTATCTCCATAGTTCATAGCAAAATTCAGCAAAATCGGTTCAGCGGTTTGAGCGTGAAGAGGTAAGAGACAGACAGACCCACAGACACACTTTCGCATTTATAATATTAAAGTATGGATATGGATTATTAGCTTAATTGCTGTTTTATCACTTTTGTTTGTTTCTGTTAGGAAGGTCTTATGTATTTAAGGAATGTAACAATTTTTTTCACCTTTGCGTATGCAAAAGGGTCCCAACTCGTAAATAACGCAAAATAATAAATCACAAAAACGTGTTTACACCAACAATTTGTCCGTTCGAAAAGTTGGCAACATAAAAATCGCAATAAAAATAGATGTCATTATAATTCGTGGCCAAGATGATTCGGAAACGATGTCATCCGTCAGATATAAAATATATTTTAGTAAAATAGAGCGCGTTGAGTGATCCCCGGGCTAATTGCCTTCTAACGATCTGTGGTCACCTGATGAGAGATCTGCTTTATACTATTCTGAGATTCGGAAATGTATAGCGGCTCAAAAATGATCTGACACTTCCGAGTTATCTTTGGAACGGTATCGGTTTCAATTGTCTTCTAAATTCAAACGCTCGAAATTCGAAAAGAAAGATGGCCGAATAGCTAAAAATTTAATTGTTTTTATTTGTATTTATTTTTATTTGTGTTATTTTTATTGTTTTTATTTGTGTTGAATTTAAATAAAAATGTTTCATTCTTTTAAATTCTGCTTTGCCGAGATTACCAATAAGAATGAGGAACTTTCAAATAAATAAAACCTGCAAGGTGATGTTTATATAATTATCTTGAATCAGCATTGAGACAGTCGTTTGACGGCATTTCTTTATTTTGACAGACGTTGCAAAGCTGTCGCAAAAGGTGAACGCAGATTTGGCCGCACCGCACGCACCGCAGTCGCCGCATTCGGAATTCTTTATATGAAGTTATAGGCAAGCTCGCATACCTACCCGCGCCGCAGTCTTCGCAACTTCTACATTCTTTATATGAAGAATTCCGAATGCGGCGACTGCGGTGCGTGCGGTGCGGCCAAATCTGCGTTTACCTAAAATACCTGCCGATTTAAGGTGTATTCCAACCACCCACAAAAATGTCACAACTCACAAATCGACAAAAACGCATTTGCGGGGATTTTATTAAATTCCGACTAATATATCGTGCTGCGCTTGTTAGCACCTCCACATCAGGCCCGGGGCTTCACTTTCAATTATTTATTTATTCGTAATTAACTCGCGCGAGTTATGGCCCTATATTTATGGCCTTATGACGTATCAGTGAGATCGGATTCTTTATGGTGTACGACCACAATAATTCATTAATGCCCTTAAACTTTGATATCAAACGCACTTCATCATTATTGTCCTTTGTTTTTAATAATCTTCATTAGTTACGTGTCTAATAAAACATTCGATTTGATTTATGCTTTTTAACTGGCCAGCACTACTACGTTTACTATTTTTTTAACTTGAATATTTTCATAATATGATCATTAGAATTTCTCTTTGCAAAGGCAAATTAAAAAATACACCGTTCCATTTTTAAATGGCAAAGCAAAGACAATAATTTGTGAAACGCAAGTCGCAACAGATTGTAAAACTTAGTGATGCGCGCAGTTGTCGAGCTTATGAAATACCACCGCATCAAAACAGTGATGGCTGTAAATTATTATTGCATCGAAATTGTGGACTTTCAGGTTTATCGTTTTATGCTCACTTGTTGCGATGTGCTTTTGACATAAGCAGCGTTTTCTTGGCACATATTACAGCATCCTTGTCATAGATGTATTAGACATGGCATTTTGAAGAAATAACCGTGGTCAAACGAATGGCCACAGTTCGGGGTTGCTTGGGACATCAACTATATAATAACTATATAACTACTTGACATAATATTACGTGGACTATTTTCTTGTAGATTACTGTCAAAGTCGTCGTTTTCTGAATTTCGAAATCTTTGATCTTAGAGAATTAATATAGAACTTAATAATTTTATGAAACCATATTTTTACTAAATATCATGAAGCTATTTTCAAGTATTATTGGATGGTAAAAGCATAGAGTATTACCGATATTGATCGTTACAAGTTATAAGGCAATATAAAATAGTGAAGAGCCAATACAATCTAGCCTGAGGTTATGTTAAAATCTCAGTTCACACATCGCGATGTAATAAACACCGAGGCGATGTCAAGCGCCTTATTAAACGAGATATATGATGGCGTCCTTGGAGGCTTCAATGTAATGTATCGATATTTTTATACGTATAAAGAAATCTTTTATAAGCCTACTTGTTCAATTTTTAGTACACGAACTTCAGATGGTTATTCACGTCATTACAAAATACGCTTTTAAATAGATCCGTTCAAATGAATAAGTATTTAGTGGACTGTTGTTTTTTATTCAGATAGTTTATAGTAATATCTCCCTACCTACCTACAAAATTGTTATGGTAAACCCGAGCGATAACTTTTTTTTTCAAAAAAAAACAAAGAAAATTAACGACATTTCTATCGATAAGTATGCTGCCCATACCTAGGCATTAGCGTGCAACAAGTCGATATTTTGTAAATGGAGTATAGCAGACACATGGGTCAGAAATTGTTGCGTAGGAGGTTAATTTATTTTATTTTATTAAATTCGGAAAACTTACGGCTACATACAAATATATTATACAGAAGAACACATACATATGAAGGCGAATTAAAAGTTTTCACATATAGACAGAAAATCTAACAAAAACCCCTAAAAAGAAAACATCTTGTTTTTAAACTTAAAATCGATTTTAAAATCAAATAAACTTTTGATATAAAACAGAATTTGTTAACTAGTGTTGTGAGGCGCGAAACTCGACAAGTTTAATAAAACGTTTAATAAGTTACGATTTTAATTACGGACCGATCAATCGATTATTCATTCGATTAAATAACGCCCCGCGGCGGACGACAATAAAATACACGTCCGATAAATAAATCGGACGGTAACGAGATGGCATTTACATTTAATTCGATAACAAATATCGATTTAATTTAAAGATGCAAAAACAATTACCGTAATGATTCGAAATGGAAGTTTATTTTTGTAACATCTATTTGTCAAGATTTTTACGGGATATCAAACGAAACAAAACAAATCGTCAAAAACTATTGCAATTTTCAAATTGCAATTTAAAAAAAACTAGCCGCGAACTAATCTTAATCATGTGACAGATAAAAAATAACGCCGATGACACACGGGCGATTTGCGTCGCGTCTTGAATATCAGAAACATCAGAAAAAGCTTATTCCGTCCGCGCCGTCGCGTCTGACGGTGATTGACACTCGTATTCTTGGACTTGGCTGCTGTTCCGATCATTTTATCGTTACGATATTTTTCCTATTGCTTAAGTGACATAACAAGGAAATCTATTTTCTTGGAGATTTGTTTCAAAAACTATCCAATTTTTTTGTGAAATTACTTACACAGCAATGCTTATCTTTGTCTGATATATAATATACTAGCGACCCGCCCCAGCGTCGCACGGGTATAAAATATATAGCCACTGAAAAAATGATTAAAATCGATAGCCTATGATTTTCACGTGGTCTACTTCTTATCTGTGCCAAATAACATAAAAATTGCTCAAGTACCTAGTTCGCGAGATAAGCCCTTTCAAATAACTTCCCCCGTTTTTTCCACATTCTCCTATTAGTCTTAGCGTGATAAAATATAGCCTATAAGCCTTCCTCAACAAATGGGCTATCTAACACTGAAAGAATTTTTCAAATCGGACCAGAAGTTCCTGAGATTAGCGCGTTCAAGTTAGCCCTTTCAAATAATTTTCCCCGCTTTTTCCACATTTTCCTCTATTTCTTCGCTCCTATTAGTCTTAGCGTGATAAAATATAGCCTTCCTCGATAAATGAACTATCTAACGCTGAAAGAATCATCAAAATCCGTTGCGTAGTTTTAAAGATTAAAGGGAACAAAGGGACACGAGGGAAAAAAGCGACTTTGTTTTATAATATGTATAGAGTATAGATTGAAACTAGGATATGACAGACAAGGTAGGTATACTTATATAATATTAGTGAGAAAGTTTAGCTTTTACGATCACCCCATCGACATAACATCGTTCAAAAATCATGATTCATAAACTAAATAAATATCATTTACATAAAATAAAAACCTACAATTTCAGCCAAATCTCCCAAAATTCTACGAAGCGATGAAAATTTTATAAATCTCATTTGACTGCATCGTATTAATCAAGTTTAACACCGCCATAAAAACTCCATGGAATTAAAACCTGATCATATTTTTATGAGATTAGATTTTGAGCATTTATTAATGTGTCGTATGATTTACTACCGCTAGACGGCAAGTAGACGAGACATATCACATAAATTATTATGCATTGTGTAGAATTCTTCAAGAATTAGACCGCAATAACAGATGACGCATGTTTTTTATGTTTTCAGTATTTACAGCACAATAATAATTATACAGAAGCATAATTTCATTCGGTTGTAGAGACTTTTTGAAAACCTCTTCACTCAACCAAAGAACCCCAAAGCATCGCTAGGGGCCTGTTTCACCACTTCCTGATAAAGTGCCGGATAGGCTATCCACAACTTATTTGACAGATTCTCTATACTCTGGGCCTGTTTACCGCTTCCTGATAAGGCTATCCACCACTTAACTTGACAGATGGAGTATGGATAATCTGTTAAATAAGCCTATCCGGCACCTTATGACGAAGCGGTGAAACATACCCTTAATCTGTCAAGTTAAGTAGTGGATAGCCTATCCGGCACTTATCAGAAAGTGGTGAAACAGGCCCTTAAAGATTTGCATTGATAAATGAAATAACAACTAGTCGTAAATACATTTAATCGCAGTATATTTATTCGATTTCTAAGTAAAATCAAAACGTATTATTGATGCTATTCAAAACGCACTTTCCAGTGAACACTGCATATCCAGTTACTATACGTCGAAGCTGATAGAGTCAAGTTCGATTCACTTCCGCTGTTCTCGTGAATTTAACATCTTCATTTCAATTAACTTGGTGATTGATTGGATGGGATATAATTTCTGAAGAGTTTTTTTTATTCTTTTATTTAGAGTATTTAGGGCCATCAGCAGTAAAGTCTTTAGAGTCGGGGTGCCATCGCAATTCCTATACAAACGTAATATCAAGATCATTTCCCATACGAGAATATTTACCATATTTGAGTTATTTTTCAACTTAAGATAGTAATTACCTAGGTTCCTGTACAAAGATTCACTGCAAAATATTTGCATACCAAAAAATATGAACGATTACAATATTTACATTAAATATGCGATGGCACCCGGACTCTTAATAGTTCTAGACAGCTTACTTCATGGAGCAGTCAGCACTGAGCTATAATTTTTAACGCCTTTATTTTGTACTTCATTCAACACTTTGGTTACTCTATTTATTTGACTCTACTCTGTAGTCAGCACAAGTGTAGACCCGGCTTTATTATATTTGTGACTACAAAGTACAGAATTTTAGATAGTAGACTAGTGACTACAGACCTGTCACTAGTCTATCTGACACTCTGTGGCCGCAAGTGTAGACCTGGCTTTATTGTATTTGTGACTACAAAGTACAGAATGTCATATAGACAATAGACTAGTGACTACAGACCTGTCACTAGTTTATCTGACACTCTGTAGTCTGTAGCCACAAGTGTAGACCTGGTTTTATTGTATTTGTAGTATGTAGTGACTAGTCTACGATAAACCGGCACCGCGCTCGGCTACCAACTTTGATACGCGGCACCGATCGAAATTCGATATTCACAGTTAATTGATCGCGAAACGCGACGATATTTCGGTGCGTCCGTCACTCGGACAGTTCACAGAAGCGGCAAGATTAATTGTATTCCAGTTGAGTCATCAAAATAATTAGATGCTATTTCGGTTAGTGATGCTACTTTGACAGCCGTCGCGGGAGATTTCGTATCCAGCTGGAATTTCTTTGATTGCTTTTTATTTATAAGCACGAGCCCTTGCCCCACATGTGGCTTAACCTTGATAACTTGACGACATATTAAACTTCGAACTGCACTCCGCCAGGGTGATTTTGCATCTCGCGACAGCAATGCAACAGCTTGACATCAGATTTTGTATAATATCTTCCGTCTATCAAAATTTTTGTATCATATAAAATCTGTTTGCGGCAGTGCTGGTAAAGGAGCGCGTGGGGCTCGACTCTGTCTTACGAAATTTCGATTAGGTCACATGACTCGATTTTAACATTTTCTACCCAGCCATCCCATAAAGAGTACAACGCCGCTTAAAAAGTTTTCACGTTGTTAAAATCGTTTCTTTGAATTCGGAATGTTTTGAAATTAGAATACCGAAACCTGTACGAATAGTTTTATATTGTCACGCGAATTAAAAACGTTTATGATTTGGCCGGCAGCCAGCGATATGACATCGAACACGGTGGAACAGAATCAGGGAAGTGTAATAACCATTTTGCGGTGGAATATTTGATAGCCACTTCTGAGAACTAACATAATGCGGCAGTTAAACGCGAATGCGACCGCTATAAATGATTTTGATTAATATCATTCCGGCGAAACAAATACGGCGGGCCGCGATCAAAGAGCCGCGTAAATCAGACTGAAGTAAAAGTATTTGAGGACTGAGGTGTATTAAATTCATATTTCGAGTGTGACATATATGGCCACCGCGCTATAATTTCTGTTTATTGCTTTATCCACCTAGGAAATTTGGCAGAGAGATCAAACATCGTGATATATTTTGCAAGGAAACGGGGAGCCCTTATTTCTTAATTACCACCTCAGAAATACGAGATGTGAAGTCATTGGACTATATCTAAAACCCTGGCTGTAAAGAAAGTACATGCTCAAAGGATGAAAACGAAAATCTTTGCCTTTTATGAATCCTTAAAAAACAAAAGATTTTAAATATGGAACAGAACATGACGCCATCTCGAACATGTGATTTGCGAATTACAAAGAAATGTTTATCACATTTTTTTCGTTTCGTTAGATTTATTAAAACGTGCGAATATAAATAATGATTTATCACAATAGGCGAATACTGATGATCTTAACAATGACCAGGAGTTGGAGAGGCGCCAAATCCACCATCTAATTATAAGTAGCCTTCGTTTGCCATTATTACAATAAATGAAAATTGATTAGGTGCCGCGTTCTTTGTTATCATTGTTGGAAAAATGAGGCAAAGTGAAAATCATGCCAAAAGGAAAGAGTGTTTATAATGTTTTTTTTTAATGCAATAAGGGGGCAAACGAGCAAACGGGTCACCTGATGGAAAGCAGCTTCCGTCGCCCATGGACACTCGCAGCATCAGAAGAGCTGCAGGTGCGTTGCCGGCCTTTTAAGGGGTAATAGGGGAGGGTAGGGAAGGAAATAGGGAAGGGTAGGGAAGGGAAAAGGGTAGAGGATTGGGCCTCCGGTAAACTCACTCACTCGACGAAACACAGCGCAAGCGCTGTTTCACGCCGGTTTTCTGTGAGGACGTGGTATTTCTCCGGTCGAGCCGGCCCATTCGTGCCGAAGCATGGCTAATGTACTTACTCTTTACTTTTGCACTCTTTACTCAATAGCTACTAAGTTCTGTTTAAGTCATGATTGTTTTGGTGCAATAAAGAATTTTCATTCATTCATTAATTTATTCATTAATGTAGAAAGGAACTACTTATTATGGTTACATTGAACTGTAAAATATTAATTCGATATATTTTGATTGATGTAAGTGGTAATGAAGTTTCAAGCAATTTTATCCACAAATATCTAAAATATCGAAGTATCTTACTATCTTTTGTGTAGTAACACAACTTTGAAAAGTATTTCAAATAGTTTAATCGTGACAGTACAATCATATTTTTTCTAACATTTAAATAAAGCCAAAAGCAACATAACACTCAGGGTCACCGAAGATATACAATTTCAAGTTGGCCGATTATCGTATTTAAACTAAATTACTTACGTAATATCTCAATTTAACTGGACACCTTTTAAATTGTCGGTAATCGAAAAAGAATCGAATTTAGTTTCAAAAATGTGCGAGCTCTCATAAGTCGCTATAGCTATAATTGGTATACTGTGCGACTTAGTTGACCAACTTAAAATTGTAAGTCTGCGGTCGCTCTTACGCAAAACGCAATTCTTTAAAATACGGCTGAAAATAGTATTTTCAACGTTCAACTTTAGCCAAATTCAGGTTAGGATGACATGATTGTTAAAACGAATACATTTAATTTTGTAGATCAGACAGAATGCTGTGACACGCGGAGAAATGATTAATGGCATAAATGCTAATCGGAGTGTTTTTATTAATAGAAGTCGCAGGAGACGACTTAAATAGGGCAGTGTATCCCATAATGTGGGTGAAAATATTGTTATATAACTTTCTTGTAACTTATACGTAACTTGTATGAAGAATTTTGAGTAGGTATTTATTATACAGCATATTTAGTGCCTGTTTCACCACTGCCTGATAAGCGCCGGATAGGCTATCCACCACTTAACTTGGCAGATGAAGTATGGAGAATCTGTCAAAAAAGTTGTGAATAGCCTATCCGGCACTTTATCAGGAAGTGGTGAAACATGCCCTTAATTGACAAGCAACAACTGATTATTGAAAAAGGTAATAATAATAATAATAATAATATCTATGGACGCTTCACGTCGTCGTCAGTCTGGCCCCGTGCCTAAGTACCTGAAGGACTTGTGTTACGGGTACCAGACAATGGAAATATATTTAATACTTTTATACTATACATATATTTAAGATTTTTATTATATCATACACATATTTAATACACGTCCAGACCCGGTAACATTGAAAACTTTTTGTTCCGTCGGCGGGATTCGAACCCGCGACCGCCGGCTTGAGCTACCAACGCGCTCACCACTGAGCCACAGAGGTCGTCAAGGTATATTGGCAAAGGTAAATGGTAAGTGTAAAATATGTATTTATAGAGAAGTAGGAGTAGTAACCTTTGTAACCTTCTTGTCGGGTCATGGCCTTTTTTTTATCAAAGAAGGCAGGTCGCTATAGCCCTGACGTCACTGCGACCCATAAGGATCTATTGTGACTCCTTCGCACTAGAGAATCATCCCCAACCCAATACTGCTCATAAATTGAACGATATGGTTGGTCATGGCCTTACATAATATTATTGAGTTCTTTTTAGTTTATCTTAGACACGACCGATAGTAGAACTAAGAGTAATAGTAGTCTATAATCTGTGTTCCTAACGCTACAAAAGTACTCTACTATAACTCTTAGTTCTCTAATAATTCAATACACTTCTTACCTAAACATAGTTTTTATCAATAATCAGTTATTGCATGCTAGCATAAAGGGCCCCTTCTTCCTAAATTTGCAGGTCGATTGTCTGTCAGTGCGAATATCGACGTAAATGACATTAAAATAACATTCATATCAGCGCGCTTTGTACAATGGCGGTTACGACGCTTGCCGCGTAGGGTTGGCGGTCTGAGACTCATTTTTAATTAATTATTATAAAAATAATACATATTTCAAAAAAGTAACCAAACTAAATCATTAACTTTTATATTGCAAAGCAGTAGATATTTTTTATATATTCTTTTGATAAATAATGAAGGAGTAAAGTGGTTTCATTTCAACGATTTGGAGGTGATTTGGTTTTTTATTTCTTTATTGTGTGATACCGATAGAAAAAATATGGCAAGACCAAATTACGTATCATATCATGTAGATTACTAATTATTTTTTTCAGATATAATTTCTCTGTTAATGCCGATGAAAAGTTGTTTCATAAGTTTTTTTCGAGAGAGCAGCCTTAACAAGTATTTACTTAGTTATTTTATTTGCACGAAAGTTTATATTAGGATTTAGGGGGCAATGTAGTATTTTATGTAGGACTTTAGTTTAAAATTAGTTGTTAAATCGTCGCTAATTGTTATGATGAAGAACACAATATTTATGGTGATGAATGATGATTTTTTTTTTTCTTCATTTATTAAAGAGGGTTTGTTCGCTTTGCGAGCATGTCACCCTCATAGGAACATACAGAATAATTTATGCATTATAATAAGTTAGGCATAATAAGTTAGGCATTAGGTTTAGGACAGGAATGATGATGTTAATAATGATGATCACAACAGTATTTTATATAACATTAAACAAAATATGCGAACAGTCGCCAGCAATTTATGATGTTAGTGAAACATGATATCCATTTCAATTATAGATTAGAAACTGTGTTATTATCATAAAATCTGGCCTCCTTCACGGTTGTTTTATTATTGTAATATTGTACAACAATTATTATTGTAAACTGGGTAATTTATAGTTTTGCCACAGATTACGAAATAAGTAGTGGAAAGTGGAAACTCAGATGGAACTTTTCTTATAGACAAGTGTATAAAAAAAGTTCTTCTCAGGTCTACAAGGATTTTGAAATTTTAGTAATTACTGCTTCGATTATTACAAATTTTGAATTCAGCCTTATGATCTTTCATGGTAGGTGTTTTGTTAAAAATGTTGACAAGAATCAATCTCGAAAGTTGAGCGCTAAATACAATGATATTCTACATTCAGATCTGTTACTTTCATACTATTTTCCGGCTTAAATCTCTTTCGAACAATTTTCAAATTCAAAATTGGACTTTGACAGACAAGTGAAACAAAAGATACGAAATGCCATTTACATAAAAGAGACAGACTAAATAAAAGACGACCCAATTGGCCCGTATTTGAAGCTTCACAACGCGCGCGGTAGTAACATATCTGCTTTGAGTTTTTTATATAATATATTATTGGCTAAATAGCTCATCTCAACGATCTTGATAAGTACGTGATAAAATTCAATAAAAATGTTGTCAACACAAAACAATAATATTCAATTCCTAATCCCTCATAATTTCAATGCAGAATAGAAAAAAAAATCATAACAGATCTCTCGAGTAAATTGACAATTAGACACTTTTTAAATGAAACTAAAACATTATTTGCAAGCTGCAACATTGAATTTACAGTTCAAAAACACACGTATTATTAAGGCGCTATATTGAAAAAACTGTCCTTTTTGACGTAATACTATATAGGACCCTCAGAAATGTTACAAATCTGCCGTGCTAGCATACGCCAACGAGAAAATTTTGTCTACACGTTTTCTCGATGTTAACTGGTTTATCTCTTCATCTCTATTAACCCTAACATGACATACATGTTTTCTCGTGTAGATCTGTCGTCAAAATCTATCGACATAATGTCAAAAAATGATTTTTGACAATATAACTACACACACTGAGAGTGAGATATCCACGAGATATCTCGTTGGCGTATGCTAGGGGGGCTGGTAATGAGATATACATATCTTCATAGCCTTATCTAGGTTTGAGAAGACCTCTTAAAAATACCTTGACCTCTTAAAAATACGAAATTTGAAGATTATTTTAAACGAAAATAGATGTATTGTAGGAAATTAGTCTAATTGATAGACACCTTTGCAACTCAAAATCGTATAGAAGCATTTTGCTTAAATGCTCCTATTATTTTTTAAATGATTATAATTACTTTTTTTCGCATGTTTTCCGAGCGAGCCGATAGCTTCTGGCCGCAACGTATTCACGACTTTATAGTCATACGAATTAAGTATAAAAATGCCCTTGCGGTAAAATTACTTTCGATATAGCGCCTTAAGAATAATAACTGAAAACTTGCTTTGTCGAGTAAATTATGAAATTGCGGGTAGAAACTAGAAATAGTTCCGTGTTTTTAATCCAGCGGTTAGATTGTAAGTGCGATTGGAGCAATCAAAGCGAGCCGCAATCTGCGTGCGACAATTAAGTAATTATTTGTTACTAAACAATCAACGCTGCACAATGGCGGCCATCTTGAAAACGCGAACTTGTTTGTAATTATTTTGAATGTAGTAATAAAATATTATTTTTAAAATTGTAGAGTCCTGTCGATGATGTTAAGAGTCATAAGTGTGTAATCGACATTTTTATAAGTTAAAAACATGACATGTCAGCAACATTGATAATATGTTTTTGAACCTAAATTCAAATAAAATCTTCCCATCCATCAAAGTTTACTTTTAAAGTGGTTAGGAAAATGTATGTGTACGGTTTGAAAGGCGATTCCAGATATTTTATTATTGAAAATATAATTTCTAACACATAACTTTGTCTACCTTTCTTTAAATAGACAAGATACATAATATAACCCCATATACAATGTAAAACATTTATCGGGGGGCGTGAAGGGTGCAATTACGTCAGTATAAACAGCGATGGCGGCGGTGGCGACGTCTTCCGCGAACCGCGCAAATTGCTCACGATATTGACGTGTATGCCGGCTGTAATTGACAGCTCCTGTCAATTGCGGGATGCTCGTGACGTTTATTGTTTTTTTTTTCTAATTCGTACTGGTTCGTGGTGGTAAAGAATATTCTTCGATACAACTCATTTTATACTTTTATTCGGTGATCCCATGCTAGCTACGTCGCCACCTATAATACTCTTATGCATGAAAGTATACCATGTTGTGGAGTGTAGACTGTTATAGTGGTATGTGACCGTATGTGCAATTAACTTATGTACACTGCTTTATGAGTTAGGTTCGTTTAGGGTAAAACGCGGCAAACGTACCAAAAGTCCATTACTTTTGTAATATTCCAACATAACATGATTATTAAAGATGCCTGAAAATCGTTTAAAATTGAAACTTGCAATTACTTTTTTTCTCTACCACATCTAACTCTACCTTTTGAGACACAAGTATCAATTCCAGTCACAATAATAAAACTGCGAATTCATATCGCATCGCAAATATCTGCTATAAAATTCATAATCAAAATGATTACGATACGATGCGATACGAATTCGGAGTTTTGTGTGGGAGCGCCTTAAAGCATCAATATAAGCCAGTCGCAGTATTTATAGAGCGACAATTAATTCGCTGATCGGCCGCAAATACAATGTTGCCATTTCCTTACGACACCGAAGCCGTAATAGGCCTTTGTTTGTAACTTGTATAATCTTACGTCACGTAGAAATCACATTTATAACGTGCACGTCATAATAACGTTAAGTCACTGACAAATCTTGATACTTGGCTAGTAATTTTGTAAAACGACTGACATATCTTAATTCTTGATACTTGGCTAGTATTTTGTAAAACGACTGAATCTTGATATTTGGCTAGTATTTTCGTGCAAAGGCGTAAAAGGTTTCATGATTTGATTCTAACCTAACCTACTTGTGAGATCACCTGTACATTAAATGCCTAGTTTAGGAAGAGATCCAAAGAATTTAATCACCTTTCTTTTTAGAACGATTTTTTACCTGAGAGACTAGACAATTAGCAGACATGGCGTCAACTACTACAAAGGACTTATCACCTTAATGACACGACTGTTATAGTAAAATTAACTTTAAAATAACAGGAACAAGATTGAAAATGTAACAAAACGAATTAAAGTGTTGGTGGCCATATTTGTTCCATGATAACAAATTGGTCATCTAAGGACCTCCGTGGGTAATGTTTGTTTTTTTTCCTGGGGCTGTCAACAAATTGACTACTAAGGATTCACGCCTGTTTTAGAGAAGCTAATCGACACAAAAATGTGAAATGGACGCGGTGAAAAGCCGCTCTGTTTTATTATATTACCTGGTAAGCTATAGGAAACAGGTAATAAAATAAAAAAGTTGTTTTATTTCTGAATAAATTTGAAGCAAATGTTTTCAGAAAGTATACATGGTGCCTATCACCGGTTCGGGAACTAACCCGGTGAGAAAAACCGGCGTAAGAAACTCGCACGGGGCCCACTTTTTACCAAAAAAGTGGGAAAAATTCAGCAATAAAAATCAAAGTGAAATAATCTGCCAAAATAGCGATGACGAAAATGCGTTTTTCATATTGTTGAAACCGTACATTTTTCTCTACATTTCTCCGCTCCATACCGTTTCATCTTGATTGTTGATGAGTTTAGCAGTTTAATCGTGAAGACGTGGCAGACGGACACGGTAAAGGACGGATAGGTGGACTAAACAATTTTTTTTTTCTCGTCTAAAAAGTTAGAAAAGTCACTTGTTACAAATCCATACTAATATTATAAATGTGAAAGTGTGTCTGTCTGTCTGTTACCTCTTCACGCCCAAACCGCTGAACCGATTTTATTGAAATTTGGTATGGAGATACTTTGAGTCCCGGAAAAGGACATAGGATACTTTTTGTGCCGGAAAAATGTACGGTTCCCGCGCGATAAACTAGATTTGGCGCAGCGAAGTTGCGGGCGTCATCTAGTCATTGTATAAATCATTAATTGTATCACAATTTTCATAGTAAAAGGGGAAAGTATCTAGTGTCCAATGCTTCAGCACGAACGCGCCGGTGCACGGCCTTTTTTTTTTCAGCAGATGTCCCCCGACAATGTAGTTCGTACGTGCTCCCACTAATAAACACGGCGTGTGCGGCCGGAGCGCCTAGTTCGACTATATCACAACCCCTTTTTGCCAAATCGGTTACTGGTGGTCTACTACTATGTTGTGAACATAAATTACTTAACAATACAACCTTTGTGTGACCATAGTAAATAAAAAGTTAAAATTGAATTAGTTTAAAATTGAAGAAAACTTGTACCTACATGAAAATGGAAGAAATAATGGCTTTTTAATAATAAGTATTAGCTCTAACGTCGATTAACGTTAATTCTTTTGTCGGTGTAATAAATACGTATTTAAAAAATATAACCTACCTATCTTCACATGATCTCCACTCTTGAGTCTCAATGCGTCGAATAAAAAAAATGTCACACACGAATTCGAAATTTAAATAAGAACAGATCTCTCATTGTAATATCGAATTTACGACGAATATGATTTATGGAGTTTGATGACGGACAGACGGACAACAATAGCCTCATACAAATTGGTGAAAGAATCGTCGAGTTTTTAATATTATAATGCGGTCGCACTCACACTCGGTTTTTATTACTTATACTCTTCTCGGAAACAAATGTGGTTCACAATGGTATTGTAGTTTTATTCAAATAGCTTTTTAAATGATGTAAATTAAGCTTGGCAAGAAAATACTTATTAGTTATTGAGGTAATGGCACGGCACATGAAGAATAAAAACATGAAACATTAATACTAAACCGTAAGCAGTTATTTATTTCTTAAAACATCCAAGGTTAAAACTCGTACCTAAGCTCTTTAAATTTTCTTTTAAGATGGTCCTGATTTTGGAGTCCAAAATTACTATTGCTACTAATTTGAAAGGGAACTTTAAATCTATATTGCAATAAAGTCGTAAGTACTTAAGGGGAAGACAGCTACCAATTCGACATCTTTGTGCAGTTTTCTAGACGTATATTACGTATTTCATTGATTGGCACAAAAAAATATATGTGATTTTTGATTATATTTGGAAAAGTTTGTCGAATTTAAATATTAAAATAATGTACTCCTACTGGATGACAAAAAATACCAAAGTCACATCTTTCAGGAACTTTAAACAATTCTAACCAAAGAGGATGTAAACTGTATACTACGTAACAAGAGGTCGGACTTAGAAGAAAAAAAATAAACATCCGTTATTTTTTTAATTTGAAACTAAACGAGAAATTTTTAAGTGCAAAACCTTTCACTCTAAACATACCAAAAATTAAAAAAAATAAAATAAAAAAGAAATGAGCTCAAATAAATGTTTTATTTCAATAAAAATTATTGCACATAGCTAAATAAATAGATAATAAGGTAAATTAAACAATAAAACAGATTTAATCCACAAGCTTTTGTTGATTTAAATTAATAATATTACAGTACAGTTTTATGTATTTTATTTATAAATATAATAGAATAGCTGTCTATGCTACTCTACTAACTACTTGATTGGCTTATACAGTAAACTCTATATAGGGAGGGGATTAAAGCTGCGCGTCCACCAGGTCGGAATCGGGACGTACGGTGCGGACGGTGCGTCGTGTAGTCATATATTTGTCAGGCGCAGAATGACGCTCCAGTACTTCTAGTGCAGTTCACAGTAGTCAATACCATAAATACAAAGCAACAAATCCGTCCGCTGCGTACCTACGCTCCGATTCCGATCCAGTGGACGCGCACCTTTATACATACACACATAAGTATGATTACTTTGTTTTGTTACACCCTGTATACGACAGCTCAAATCTATCGCATGGGCTCAGGTCTTGATCAGAGGATTTTTCCTTGGTGGCCGTACCACTCATAATCCAATACCTTCCTTCTCCTCCTAAAATCTCCATAACAGCTATTGCTTGCAGACTAAAATGTTGCAAACTGGTATAGGGACCTAAAAATCTGAAATTAATGAAACATTTTTCATTTACTACATTTCCATACAGTTTACATAAATTATTAAGTATACTTATCAACCTTATGTATTATTACAATAAAACAATATAAACATTTTAACATTTTCCAAATTAACTGCATACTGATATACATTATAATATTTTCTATGAAATAATAATCTATCTTTTTCATATTAATATAGTTTAAGTTGTAAATTATTGTACAAATATGCAAATAATACTACGACATACTTTGTATTAGAACATGGTATGACATAGTTATGTTTTGCTTCAATTTATCAATTTACGGTTACATTTACATTTTACAATGGCTTACCTTTCGTTTTTCATTAATTAATCCACTTAATTTACAATTTTTGTATGAGTTGCTACAAAATAATTTTCACAAAATGAAAATCGAACTTTGAATTTTAAACTCCTTCTTCGTCTTTTTTCTGATGTAGTTTATATTCTCTATGGTCTTTTTTATCAGCCAATCACAGTCGACCTTGCACAGATTAGCTGATTTAGTTTAGTAGCTACGTTTAAATTTGGAACCCAATTTTTTTTTTGTTCGGGAATTTCGTCCACCTGATTCTAACTAAAGTAATAATACAGTCTATGCTTTAATTTTTTTTTTATTTGATACCTTTTACAAAAATCCAAAAATTGCCGGATTTAATTTTCGGTTCTGACATCTAGATTTCCCATAATATTTATTTTATCCTCTAACAAACGAAAAATGTATCCACGCTACCGAGTGAACACTTCACATCTCTGTCTCTCTGGCATGAAAATCGACACAGGTGAGAGTGATGCGAGATCAAGGTCATTGACAGTTGTCAGCGTCTTAATGAGGATACTTTTTCGCACTCTCTACATGCTATAACTTATAGTTATAAGTCCTCATCCCGAACTACACTAGAACATTTTAAGAACAACTGCCGAATTATTCGAATCGTTTCGGTGGTGTCGTATTCGCTGCCAAAATAATCGATTAAACACGGACTTACATCGAACAATGCTTTGTCGAATAAAATATTGCAATTGCGAGTTCATCGTCCACATTATTTTGAAATAAAGAAAACAAAGTGTCAAATGTTTTGAAATTCGAACAAAAAGGTTTTGAACAGAAAAGTACATAAACTAAAAAACATTTATGAGATTATATTTTTAACTTGAAATGTTAGTGGGACACTTTTTAATACAGGGTGTTGAGAATATCTATATTTCGTGTTCGAAAACGTTAAATCATTAATCTGCGTCATTACCATATTGTTTGTATCTTTCTGATCTCGGATTTTATTTTAATCCACTTGATGTAATTAACAAACAAACAAACAGACAATAAAGCTGGTATGCGCAATCAGAACGTCGCGTCGTATAAAATTTATTCGCTGAATAAATCTAAACGAATGATGAACATTAACCACCCACGAGTCGATCGTATACAGCGTGTTCCGTTTATGTTACTTTTTCTTTTTTTATTATAGTAATTATAAACCTTAGTAAAATTACAAATTGATTATTATTTGGCGTATTGATAAGTTCCTAATTTAAGTCTTGAAATATTCGTGTAAGTCAAGGGAAGGTTAGAAAGAACGTGATGCAAAGTTTACCGTAGTACTGTTATAAGGAAGATGCAGGTATCAGCACATTCAATATTCTAAAATTACATACCATCTACTGAAACACTTTCCTTATAACTTATTGTTTTACCACCATAATGATCTTAATACAGTTCAACGTACTATATCGTTATAATTATAAGCGAAAATCTAATATATTACCACAATTAATCACTGTAAACGCGCCGTTCTATATGGACTTGTATTAATGGGGATTAAAAATACGCAAAACGCCCGCTCTGATGAGCTAACCAACGATAAATATTAAATGTTTGATTGATGCACCACTTGATGGAGATGGGAATACTCTTTATGTAAGCATATTCGAAATTTAAAAATCGAACGTAGTAAAATTTGCGAGTAAAGAGTTGTATTTTATGTTAAATATGTCGCCATTTATTATTTTTTTTGAAAAAAAGGGTTGAACTATGAGAGAGACAGACAAAACAAAACAGCAAAGCGAACACACATTTTCGCCGCGTGGTAAAGAGATGTCAGATGAGGATATTACTCTACGTAACTATATTTGTGCATTTAAATAAATAAATAAAAATAAAAAATAAAGTAACGCCGCCGCGCCGGTCTACACTCCACCCGTTTTACGTATTTTCGACTGACTTAACTTTATTTCTTTGATAGCTTCTGTATCAATCAGGTACTTACGCTTATTAAATACTTCACTTTAAAGCATAAAGTAATCACACCTTACACTATACTTCACTGTACAATCTATTTTCGACGCCTCGTAGAATGTTTCGTTCTAATTATAATGCAACAATGAATTCTCATATTAAGATAAACACGCTCTATTGTTACCGGATCAAAGAGAATTTTATTGAGAGTTAACACAAGAATAAAAAGAGCAAATAAAAATGTTAATAGAATTTTATCAAGCATAATATAATTATAATATTATGTGCTGTCTAGAAACTTATACAGTTCCATCAATTTCGAAGTTGCTTGGACAATTTAATACAATTCTTGGATTTTTCGTTCTTTTTTTAAATATTGATTTTATTTTTCATAAATTCATACTGGTGTTCAACCGTGAAGGGTCCGTATACGAAATTTGCCGATTTCGCTGATTTAACAGACGTGATTTAACAGTTAAAATGCAGTATTTCTATTATTTCTATATATTACTCAGCGGTTTGTGAACTGATTTTCAAAATTTTTTTTTTGTGTTGTATAGGGTTTAGCTCGAATTTGGTACCATGTTCACAAAAGTGGTGATCTGATGATGGAATCCTTGAGGAATCTAGGGGACTCCTTAAAATTTGTATGGAAACATATAGTGATTTTGATTTTTTTCTGAAGCATTTAAGGTAAATGCTAACAAAAAATAAGACTTCGAACCAGGTTAAACCCTGGATCCGAAGGTACCGAACAGAACTTTTGAATGCTTATAGGTACAGGTTCGGGGATTTCGGCGTTGTTTAAACAACTGAAAGCATAAGCCAAATTTGATTGATCATCATCATCACAACCATAATTATACCATGGGTCATCACACTATGACCCAATTATTGGTACTTTTCATGATATTTTGCATCGAAGCAGATGTTTTCGATGATGATTTCGCTGTTTGTGGACCGGTTTACAAAATTCTCGTGTCGTTGTATAGGACATAATCTTAATTTTGTATAACAATGACGAAAGTGGTGAGCTGATGATGGGATCTATGAGCAATCTATGGGAAATCCTTGAAATTTATCAAAACACTCATAGTGGTTAAAATGTTATTTCTAGTAAGTTAAACATATGTTACGAATAAAAGAAATTTCATACGAAGGTGTCGCTTGGTCCAAAGGCACTGAACAGAACTCCTGAACCTTTAAAGATAAAAGTTTGGAAATTGCAGCATCGCTTAGATAACTGCAAGCATTTCCCACAACTTCGCTTACAGTAACATAATGTGAATAGTTAACATTCGTATTGGTTATTGACACATAAACCCTTATTTTGTCGATAACTAAAAAGAGTGAAATTATTATTTTTAACAAAAAAATTAAAACCGACTTCCAAGGTAAAAACAATAGTAATATGAACTAAAAAGTATTAAATAACTCTTACTCTTTAATAGTGCCTTTTTCAGAATTCGTCTAAATCTCAACTATTTCTGTACCTACATACTACAGTCTTCATTACTTTGAAGTCGGTACCAGTACCAAAAGTTTCAGATATTCTGACATTACTGAACTCACGATTAAATTAGCTGGTACCGACTTTAAAATAATGAAGACTGTAGTATGTACAGAAATAGTTGAGATTTAGACGAATTCTGAAAATGGCACTATTAAAGAGTAAGAGTTATTTAATACTTTTTAGTTCATATTACTATTGTTTTTACCTTGGAAGTCGGTTTTAATTATTTTTTTGCTATAAAAGGCTTAGAATATCACCTGTTTATGTATTGTATTGACGTCTTAACGGTATGAAAAAAATACAATGTACTGTTGAGAAAGTCGTCTATAAAATGTTGGAATTACTTTTTATCACTTTAATATGAAATAGTTGAGTAAAAAAATATGTAACTCAGCAAAATTTTAGAGAAAATGGGCAAAGAATTGCTGTTAATTTCGGCAACTTGGAGCTGTAATTCATAAAAAGAAAACGACAGAAATAATCTATAGATAAAATTCTATCCAATTCGAGAAAAAATAAAAAAAAAAACAAATTGTGCCAAAAAACACAATTTAAAACAACCTAAATCTCACATTATATTACTCGCCGCAAGGTTCGAGTCGGCTTTCCGCGCTTAAATATATTTTAAATCTAATAATTAATATATATTTTTTAAAGTCTAATAAGGGGAAAAAAACTAATAATATTTCTGTAGAGAACCTTTGCAATTTCGTATTCATCGGCAAAATTTCGTATACGGACTCTTACAGTCTTACCACAAAAGATATAAACATCTATTGAACAGTTGTTTTAAGACCATTATGTACTGATTTTTTTACTAATCAACTGTTCAACAGGTGTTTAAATCTTTTGTAGTAGGACCGTTAATGTTTAAAAATAGTTATTAAACGTTGTCTAAGTAAAGATTAAAAGAGAAACCGGGATATGATAATATCTAAACGTGAGTTAGCGTGATCCATTTCTAAATAATGATGGTGTTTATTATCTAAATGGCGTTATGCGACTCGAGATTAAGAGCTAAATAGATCATTATCTACCGAAGTTATAATTACTCAGAGCTATTAAATATAATATAAATGTTATTTTAAGGATTTCCTAATTATAACTTCTTAAGTAAAATAGTTGAAAATCTTCAGCTTTAATTCTGTGCAGGCCTAAATTATTATATTATGTAGTAGATATGACTACACTCCAAATTATTATTAACAAAATTAATCATTAAACAAATGCTATTTATTTGTACTTAATCTTCAATAATAAACAGACGAAGAATATAAGATTTAAAAAATGTATATTTGTACAAGCTATTAACACAATTAATATTACACACAATCTAGATAACGTTGATTGATATAAATTTGATTTGCCGGCCGTAACAGCTGCGCGTTTGATGCTCGACACGCTACGCGAGAAATGTCTTACACATTTTTCATGAACACGACGAAAATACATCATAGATTTCATGATATAAAATGTATTAAAAGAACATTTTATAAAACGGTGACTTATGAAATATTTTTTGGAAAAAAAAAATTGAAGCGCAATTTGTCGTTTTTGTAACACTCTGTATACGTTTTTGACGTGTATTTGCGAATAGTTTTGTCAGATTACTAGTGATTTGCGAACTGTATCTTTGTCATGAGCATATTAATGTTATGTTAATCACAAAGGTTACATAATATAAGTATATAGTATATTTTAACGACTGTCAAGTACTTGTCATTTAAACTTAATTTTTATAAATAAAATATGTATGTACTTATTAATTATATAAATTCAACAAATTAAGACGACACTTTTTTACGAACCATACAAAAAGGATTGACATTATAAAGGGTGTTTATACAAAAAAGTTGGTCCCTTAAAAAACTGGGAAGGATCGTTGAGTTTCCGACTCATTCATTCCCTGACCAAACATCAGCATACCGGGCTTCTGGGGGTATGGTTCAAGTTAAAGGCAGACGCGGTTTAACAAGCGGGCTCATAATTTAAACTGTAAATTCAATATTAATACTTGTAAATTCAATCATAATATCGGTTCAGCTAACTTACGTCACAGACTTTCGTTGAGTACATCATACGTAGATGTAAGTCATCATGAATTGCGTCTACGTAACTTTTACGTACGTGTGACGTAGCCAAGAGCCCAAGACAATACTTGTTTAATCTAATATATAATATAATGACGATGAAATTATAAAATCGCGGAGTTCAAAATGTAATGAGGACAAAAACTTTGCTTTTGTCGTGTGCAAAATAAACTAAGATCAACCTGTCATTTTTTATGTCGCACTCTTTCTACTAAGATTAACTTCTAACAAATCTTATGAACTGTCGCCAGCAGTATTTCCAGACCAAAACGATCTACAAACCTTCAGGAAGAGAGCGTATTCACTCTTGGCTGGCAACGCATCTGCAGCTCGTCAATGTTACAAGTGTCCATGGGCGAAAGTAGTTGCTTTCCATCAGGCCACCCGTTTGCTCGCTTGCTCCCTAATAAAAAACTTTTTTTTCGCTTTTCGCTTCCTCCTATAACACACACCACGTTCGCTGCATGACTGGCGCGGCGTTATTGGCGCGAGATGACCGACACAATATCCACCGTGTTTAGCGATTTATCGCACGTACACCCTGTATAACGCTAGTGATACTTTATTGAGTATCTGGCTCTCTCTATTACAAACATGCTGTTTAACCCATCAATCCTCAAGCGGCAGCCGGCTGCCGCATAACAATTAAAAATCTATTGTGTCTGCGATACCTACGATCGATGGAGATGTTAATATTCTACATCCATACTAATATGATAAATGCGAAAGTCTCACTGCCTGTCTGTCTGTTACCTCTTCGCGCTCAAACCGCTGAAGCGATTTTTGTGAGGTATGGTTATGGAGATACCTTTAATCCCGGTAAAGGACATACTTTTTATCCCTGAAAAATGTACGGTTCATGCGCATAGACAAACTTTGGCGCAACGGAATTATGAGCGTCATCTAGTTCCAAATAATTATGTTTATTGGCTCTTCAAAGGATTATCTATATACATAAAAATGGATTTTCAATTGTGTCAGTAACGCTAAAACTCGAAAACGGCTGAACGGATTGGGCTAATTTTAGTCCAGGCAAGGTTTTAAAGTGACACGAAGTTTACCGGGACAGCTAGTCTTTAATATATTGAAGAAACAGCTCGCAGTTGCGTTGATAAGTGTCTTCCGAATGATCGGCGAAAGAGAGGAAAACGCTTGAATTTGCTAACATTACATAAACTGGGAGTGCCTAGTGAACTCCTATAACACATATTATTATCATTTATCACCTTATCGCCAATAGTTTTCAAAACAATAACAATATGAAAAGAGATATAAAATGTATGATTTCGAAAAATTGTAAAATACGCATGAACTAAAATATTAACCTGGCCGTGGCCCCTGCCTTAGCTATTACATTAAACAGGACAAACAGACAACAACGACGATAAACTTAACCGGAAATAAACGCTATTTAGCATATCATGGGGGTGAGTGATGTGGAATTTCAATATCTGACGTTGCTGTGACGTCATTAATCTTCTTCCCTGTATCATGGGCATCATTAATACAGTTATTTACAGCAACAGTGAGTCGAATCAACACGAGTTATTTGATTTTAGAACTTTAAAATTTATTTTTATATCGAGTAATACAGGAGCGCGTCATTAATTGACTTATCATATAAAAGATACACAGTTTAGAATATTTAAATTAAAAAGGAAAATGGGATATTAAATATGTAGCATTTTATAATACCTAACGTAAATCTTTACTACCAGAGTCCAGACTCTTTGAAACTTAATTTAAAATGGGTAGTATTTAATCGAGTGACTGTAAATTACCATTTTAAGTGTCAAAATTAATTAATTTGGGTTATAGAATTACTATTTGAGCGAATGTCTGTGAGTGACGAGAAATTAACAAAACAGCAACTTACAAATTATTTATTTGAGTTACTTAAAATACAAAATGAGCAGCTTCATAATATTTGAGCGATCTAATATCTGTTTGTCAACGTTACGTCCTGCATTTTTTCAATATTTGGCAAATGTATTTTTTATACTGAGCGGCATTTTATCTGTTTTGAATACTAAAACCACTTTGAAAAATACACTAATGAGCAGAGTATAATGAGCTCATATTAAAACAAAAAAAATGAATATGAAATAACTATTTGATGAAACACTATTAATCAGGGATCCCTAAAACATTTTTTTTTTGTTACTATCAAGCAAATTTTTTGTGAGTAGCTTAATTTGGATAAGAGGAACAACGGTAAATGTTCGGAAACCTACCCCAAAATTGATGGGAAGTGGGGGTAAGGGGGGAGGGGGAGGAGGGGTAAACACCCCTCCGCAAACGCACCAAATCCCTGAGAAACCCTCCAGTTTTGGAGCTTCTCACGTTTGAAATTTTCGGAATTCTGAGGCTACATCTAAGTATTTTGGTCGCCTTTTTAACGCCTTTAACCTAACCTACACCGTGTTTTGTGACGGTCGCCGGCTGCTGCCACAGCACAGTCACGGTTCTAACCTACTTTTGGACTTTCCGGATTGTGTTTGTTTTTATTTTGGCGGGGGGCTGCGCCCCCCGAGCCCCACTTTTGCATTGTGACGGTCGCCGGCTGCTGCCGCAGCACGCTCGCTGCGCTCGCTCGGCTCCCTCTGTGTTGTGGTCTAAGTTCTAACCTAACCTACTTTTGGACTTTCTGGATTGTGTTTGTTTTTGTTTTGGCGGGGGGCTGCGCCCCCCGAGCCCCCCCGTCCCGCGCTTCGCTAACCTTGGTTAAGTAGGCCTTCTGTTAAGAGGCCGGGTGTCATCGAAATTCTCATACATATGTAATACCAAAATCATTTTCTCATACGAAAATATTTAACATGCTTGAGTTGTTTTTCAGCTTAAAATAGTAATTACCTAGGTTCCTGCGCAAAAATTCATCGTCCCGCCCCCATTCGAATTCGCGCGCATTTAACAATCTGTAGTTTTCATTAAAACACGTATCAAAATATAAAATATAAACCCTCAAATAAAATATCAGTAACCAATAATCATTAATAAAGCAGCTCGCAAAAGTTTGCTCGAAGTGAACTTTTTAGTAGTTCGTAATGTATAACCTCACTTAGAAAAATTGAATCTATCTTTAATATTGAAGTTGCCCGCTATGTATTTCCAGTCGCTCACTTAGTAATACAGTCGCTCAGATAGAATTTTAATATCTGAAAATAGATTAATTACAATCCACTTTTTGTAAGCTCGTTCTGGATTTTATTATAAATCAATATCAGACGTTAGTTTAGTTTATTTTTCGCTTACTCAAATTCATACCGCTCAAGTTATTAAAACAGTATGTTCATCATCAGTCGCTAAGTAATTTTTTATTCGCTCGTTTTATTATTTCCCATTTAAAATTGATAAATGATACAGGGTGCTATAAATTTCCTGATCCTATAAACTTGTCGGTAACAAACGATTAATTTCTGATCATTTAATTCCGATTATGAATAAAATTTATAAGGCAAGCAATTCTTTTCCCTAATGGATTCATCTTAAGTAGTCTTTAATATATCTACATACAATGGATTTATGAATAATGAATCAACGAATGAATATGTAAATGAATTAATGGATCAAGTCTATGATTACAATAAATCTTAATAAGCTACTGGTTGGACGCAGCAGCTTATCAGAAGCTACTGTATCCAGCTGAGTAGAACACAGCATGAGATGAGCTAATACGAGTATAGTATAACAATAAAAATAATACAGCTAAGCTGTAGTGTAAAAAATCTTCTAATTCGAATAATGCACACAAAAGTAATTAAATTGTTAATTTGTCAAAAATCGGAATTTTTTTTTACAAAAACTTTAAGTATTTTTAAATAAATCGTAAAATCGATGATAATAATAATCGATGAAGAAACTTTGGAAATAAAAACTAAAGAGTAGGAAAATCGATAAAAAATGTGAAAATACATTATGAAAATACAATTATTATGAACAATTATAACTAAAGGTAAAGTTCAATATAACAATCAATCGGAATAATAATAGCCTCAAAAGAATCAGATTCAGATGCAATCAATCAAGTCGAGATTAACACTCATAAGGATAAGCAGACATAAACAAATGGTTGAAGACCAAAATCGAATTAACCGCAAGCCAGTTTAAGCCCCAATTAAACCTCCAAAGATCTTCAATGAGCGAGAAAAAAGTTTGATACATCAACTCTTTAATTTAATCTACGATTATGCAAAAATAAACTGTAACATCGAGGAATAGAATAGAAATTACGATGGATAAACCCTCGAGGTTGTTAGCACTACATCTTATAACGATTAAACACATAATTAATCATGGAATGAATGTGTTAGTGAGCTCTTACCGAATAACAATAGAGGTCTTGATAATGAGGAAATTGAAAGAGTGCTTTATTTTTATAAAGTTGATGACAAAAAGACAAGAAGGAAAGAATAGTAACGATCTTAATTTAGATGTTGTTAAATATTTTGATAAACGATTACGTCTTGCAAACAAAAACCTAACCCTATCCCAAAATGCCGAAATTGTTCAATTTTAATGACTGATTGAACTAAACATCGATTATCCTCGAAATCACGATGATTGATTAAAAATTAAAAATGCTAGATTACAATTTAGAAGGTTGATGAAGACAAAGTGCGGCGAAGGCTGGGCGGGGCCGGTTTTCATTACTCACCGCGATAATAAATGATAAAACATTATTAATACCAGATCAGACTGATGGAGAACTTAAGGATAAATTAATTCCAGTAATTAAAAACATTATACCCGAAGGAAATACGTAATCAACAGAAATCATAATATTTATTTCGAACTACTTTTATAACTTTAAATAAACTATAATTTAAAGGATAACAATACATTATAAGTTACAGAAAAGTCAGAGAAACTTGTCCTGGCAAAATCTTCGATATAAACAAAGCAGTCTGAACTTCGCAATAAATCCGTTACATAACATGGCCACCCGCAGCCAACTTCACACGAATAAACTTGCATTCGATTAAGCGTATCATTATTGAAATCAATTTCGTTCTAGATATTGTTAACAGAAAAATAACTTCTGTTATCGCCTGCGTAATAACAAGCAGAAGTTTATTGGCTGTGTTTCGAGGTGATAAATTGAATAATAATTTATTACGGATAAGATAAGAGCGATCGCCCGCCATGATCGTGTACGACTATTAAACGGACAAGAAACAAACTGTACGGAGATATTTTGCCTCTGGCCGGATCTTTATGACAATGACATAAGAACTAAAATCAGAGAAAGGAGGTAAACAATTCTAAATAGTCATGCTAAATTTAGCGCGCGCTAACATCAATTGCTGATAGGCTTTTGATACGCTTAAACACCTTTTATTAAATACAAATTGAGAAATAGTTAATTATTAATAGAATGCTTTTATGAAATGGAACAAAGCGTGAATCAAAAATTACATCATGAAAAATGTTATTATAGAATAGAATAGAATATACTTTATTGCGTTCAAAAAGTTGTAGTACAACAAATAATTAAATATACATTCACCAGGACACATGAACACAAAGGCGGCTTTATTGCTATTGAGCAATTTCTACCAAGCAACCTTTGGTATAGGAGTACAATAATTATGTTGTTATTATGTTGTTATGTTGCATAATTTTTGCAGATGACGTCCATCTTTAGTAATTTAATGGAATGTGTTTCGATTATGACAATCTGGACATGAATTTATGAAAACTAGACCAAGAGACACGACTAATTTATAGTTAATTCTCTCGGTTCGGGCGTTCTGAGGGAACTTTGTTGGAATAAATTAGGACACATAATAAATATTGTCATCGTAAAATTAATTTCATCTTTTATTACTTCGGCGATTTATTTCAGATTAAATATGGAAGCTGGCGGTGGGATCAAGACATTAATTTTGTTAATGTCATTTTCATTAATACCACACACATTTAAAAGACGAAATACGCTTTTAATACCCATAAACAAAACCAAAGACTTAAATTTTGTTTAATAATTAACTGCGTACAAATAGTCGCCAGTGAAAAAAACAACAGATTTGAATGAGGAATTGTTGGAGCGAGACAGACAGAGTTATCAATCAAAAGCGCGGGATGTGATCGCCCGGAGCTATCGTCGATCTCATAATTATTTCTATTATGATATTTAGATGCAACAATGATAGCTATTGATTATTTGGTCGAATTCTCACACTCGTTGCCACATTCAGGTCGCAAATTTCTATCGCCGAATTAATTTACAAAAACAAGAATAATTGATCGACTGAAGTTTCCGCAACACAATTTGTTTGAATATATTCTATATAGCACAATATCCTTTTTCTAAATTCTATCCAAATTTTTGCCGTAATTCTGTTTCCTGTTTCCTATTGACATTATTTATATATATAATTGGAATCTCGGAATTGGCTCCAACGATTTTCATGAAATTTAGTATATAGATTATAGGGGGTTTCGGGGGTGATAAATCGATCTAGCTAGGAATCATTTTCATAAAATGTCATTTTATGTGTGTTTTTTGAATTTTTTGAATACCGAGCGAAGCTCGGTCATATAGCTAGTGTTTAATTAACACAGCATCAACCGGTCCTGAAACCGGAAGGATTGGGTCAAAAGTAAATACTGGGGCTAATTGTGGGATTAGCATATCCCCACCTCAATTGATATTACTCAAATTGTCAGACCAGTTGGGATTAGTTTTATTTTGGGTCAAAAGTTCCTTGTCCTATTGGGGCTAACTCATCTATTTGACTTTGCACCCCTGTTCCGAATCGTATTTATTATCGTTTGTGTTGTTTTCAATAAAGCAGTAGCCGGTTTAGATTGAAAATATACCAATAATTACACTGTCAACAAAATTATAACTTTTTTTGCCACACGAACTGTGACGAATTTTGTTTGTGTTAGAGTCTCCTCATCAACAATAATTATTTATGATAATTTTGTTTCAGTCACCCCCAGTTTTCTTGACAGCTACCTATTCCTTTTTTGTCTTCATACAAATGTCTTGTTGCAAATGCCAAATCAACAATAATATGCAGTAGTGATTTAGCGTTAAGGCGGGCATAAGCCCCAATTTGTTATTCCGTGACTCCCGGTTTACCTAGTTCCAATATAATAACGAAATGTAAAAAATATTAGATATATTTAGCACAATATTTAAAATACTTTAAACCATAAACATTTTTATAAAACGTAATACTTTGGCTGTAATTAATTTACAAACTCACCTCCGACAAAAATCTAATTCATCGAAATATAAGTATTAACTAGGATAATTATACATTTTATTTGAATAAATTGTTAGTAAATCTATATTAAAATATCCTGAACCGTACAATTTTATATCTTAATATTTATTTCCAAATTCCAAAGATATTTTTAAAAAACATGAAAAATAGAGAAGATCCGCCCCTAGTAACTACAGTTTTATGCTAAGCTAAAATGAATCTTATTGCGATGCGTATACGCTTGGTCTTTGGTTGTGTGCAAGGTTATCGTTATGGATTGAGATTGATCCCTGCCTTAAGGGTTTGTAAAACCGGCTGTTACTTTCATAATATTTTTGCATTATATTTTTGATAGTCACATAAGCTTTTAAACTTTTTTTTTTTACTTTTACAACATTATATTTTATAAGTTATAACGTATCTAACATCATAGTTTGTAACCAACCTGTACTTACATGCCACGTACATCTGTAGATAGCTGACATAGGAATAATCAAGGTACTAATACCCGGCTAATTACATATAATATCTCATACAGCCAGTCGTCAATCACGACATCTTATCCGTACACCAATCTGTTTAGTATAGTCCAAGAGTCGACGTCGGTTTTATTTGCAGTATTGATGTGGAGTTATTTTTTTTTTATTAAATTAGAAATTTTTGTAAAACTGAAACCTATTTGTTTGTACTTTATAACTTTTGGAGTCGTGTTAAAAAATTAAATTAGATTCGGTCTACGATTTCGATTGTTTTATGGTTAACTGGATACTCAATAAATTAAACGTTCCCCGCAAAATATAGTTAGTTTTCTTAACTATTTAATCCTTCGATCGTGGATTCATGGAAAACTATTGCTATTCTATTGTGTGATGTGTCTCGCTCACCGGTGAGTTTATGGTGCTTGATGGGTTAATATAATTATGAATCAAATTTGACAAAAATATCAAGCGATATTCATATTCCCCAAGTGACCATCAAACAAAAATATTCATAAAATATTTAAACATCGGCTCTTGGTCTAATACACATCCGATTAATATCAGTGGCCATTTAAATGAGACCTCCCGGGCACTCCGCCCGCCTCACGCGCGGGGTCCATCGCAATTCGGTCGGATCGTGTATAGATCATTTGGATCAATGATAAATTACAAGTTATATCAATCGGGAATTTATCATACAATAATAAGATCGAGATTACCGTGATTTATTGGTACATTGTAAAACTCGCTTTCTTCGTCTGGATCTTTGACTAAATAAAAATGTTGAAGGTTTAATTAATAACAACTTGTTAAGTAGTTCAGCTTTTTTAACGGTAATTTTAGTATCAATAAGTACCACTTTTAAGCTACATTATTAACTTTTACCGACATAAAAATATCTATTTATCGTACTTTTACATTCAGTCCGTACTACATTTAGAACGATAATATTAAAATAAGCAAATAAAAAATTGAATCTAAAACTTGAGCCAAATTCCGAAGACATTCTAATAAGTCTATCGTATACGTTTCTTTTCATTTTTATTGTCTCAATGAAGCCAAGCTAGTTTTTCTAATTACCTAAACAAAAAAAATACATACTTAAAACAGCCATATCAATAGCACTCAAGGTCTTATTTTCAAAAGCATTACTACTTATTATTTTAAAAAGCACTTACCTCTTCTCTGCATAAAGGCGAAGAGATCGTCCAGAAATTCCTTTCTCTGTGGATCATCGTTTATCTCGTAAAGCTGAAACAAAAGAAGAATACGTCAATAAATACAGTAATAATGTTAAATAACGTCTAACTGTCAGCTGCAAGAAGCATCAAGCAGTTGAGTTTTTTTGGAGGTGGAGATAGGTAACTGTGTTGATTGTAATTTGGGACTTTTTGGTTTGCCAGTAAAATGTTGGTTCAGATGACAGATCTGACCAACTAGCTGTTAAATCACACATCCTTTATCGAAATAAGAATGGGTAAGTCGAAGGTCAAAAGTCAAGACAAAAATATAACCTCAAAAATAAGTAGGTACCTCATCTTGATCTGAATTAAATTAGGTGATGAATGATGATTTTAAGGTAAATTGGTTGAGTTGATTGTTACTTTTAGAATAATTGTAATAGTTGACGTCAACTGTAACTTTTGGTAGTGTTTATTAAAACTTACTATGGTTTAAGTATGAGAAAAGTCCGTTATAGTTTAGTATAATGACGCGGGCTACTGCGCATGCGCCGCCACCTGCATTGGACATGCGGGCAGCACGTGGTATTCCAATTACAAATTGTTCTCACATATAAATTAGTAACCTAGAAGTCTGCAGGCTGGTATTGCCAAATAAAAAATAAACGGATGAAGAAATAGAAGAAACACTGACAGTTTTGGGGACTGATTCCCTTTGCGAAACTTAGTTTGTCTTTTCTACCGTAGTTTGTACTAATATTTCACCGACCACATGTTGGATGGTCGGTGTTCTGTGACCGTAGGAAGATCGCTTACATCGGGTATATTGTAAGGGTGCAGACTGCAGTGGCTCTAATAAAAGAAATAGAGATCTATTTTGCTGGTAACTTCTTAAGACCAGAGATCCTTATTCGCTGTCATTTGTCAACCACTGACACCTGCAATCGACTATTAAAAGTTGCTAGTAAACAGAAGCAATAGAAAATTCGACTACTTTGTAAGTTTTAACATCAAGCAACTAATAGGATGTTTTGTGGAATATAAATGCAGGAAACTGCTTTAAATCTATATTATCATTTCCATACGGCGGAAAACCTAAGAATGTAGTAATGAGTAATGACACATTGATATAACAATATAATTTCTAGATTACACCCGCACTTACTCCCCCCTTTGAAGAGGATGTAACTCCCCCTTCTTCCCCCCTATCTTGCGTGACATTGACAGTAATGGCGACTATATCCGGCACTTAGTCATAATATGCCTTCAATTCATGAGAACCTGGTTGTCAGCATTGGTGTAATACTTAGTGATTATGATGTTCAGGCTATTATAATAGCCTCATTACAACAACGATTGTTGACACAACATTATAGTAACCCAAAGGTACAAAACTTTAAAAAATGCCAAAATCTGTTTTGATTCTTTTGGGTCTAACCATAGAATTATAACCTAACATAAGTATTGAGATCGTTGGATCTAACCAGCACGGATCTTTAGCAAAATTAAGTTGTGTGATAAATGAATTTCCTAGAAATACATCAGTATTTTTTTAACCCTTTGTTTCTTGTTATATTTTGCGCTAGACCTAGAAGGGCAAATGGGCACATTGACAATTTCCTAGATTAACCTATCAACCCCCATAAGGACACCGGCGACCGCGACAACAATAGAATAACAATAGATTTCTAAGGATCAATCCTTCGATCGCGGACAGTATAGTGGTGCAGACAGGATTAGTGTTAAGGGTCCGTATGCGAAATTTACGATTTCGCAGATTTAACAGACGTGTTTAACAGTTAACAGTAGGTATTTCTATTAGTTTTAATGCACAATATGTAAGATCATTTCAATTATAATCTAATGTTGGAGCTACATTTTTTATTTTTTTAAGTAAGTATTTTTAAATAATCCAACTCAAACCCACGACAGTTTTGTGATTTTTGCTGTAAAAGGTTTAGAATATCACCTATTTATGGATTGTATTGACGTCTTAACGGTATGAAAAAAATACAATGTACTGTTGAGAAAGTCGTCTATAAAATGTTGGAATTACTTTTTACCACTTTAATATGAAATAGTTGAGTAAAAAAATATGTAGGTAACTCGGCAAAATTTTAGAGAAAATGGGCAAAGAATTGCTGCTAATTTCGGCAACTTGGACCTGTAATTCATAAAAAGAAAACGACAGATATAATCTATAGATAAAATTCTATCCAATTCGAGAAAAGAAAAGAAAAAAAAAATGCAATTTCGGCAAAATTTCGCATACGGACTCTTAACAGCTTGTTATAATGTCATGTCAAAAACGAAAGAGGAAACGTAATACTAATTCGAGCATTAACTTTAACAGTCGTTGATGAAATTGGGACTAAACAAGAAACCTAGGTATAGACTATTCCACGTAATACCTAATACAGGCTTTCAAGAAGATTAACGTCACGTTTTTGTTTTCCTATTTCATCTCTTTATCGCATTTCAAACATTCATTAATAGAATCTGACCAAACACTTTCATTCATAAAATGCCCGTTATGCACACAAGTTATCCGGTCCGAGCGCCGCACTATGACATACTATGTTGACATATATTATGTTGACTACGTTTACCTACATCGGACCACTTAGGCGACACGTCGGGACATCGAAACACCATTTGACGCTTCCTGCCCTCTTTAATAGATAATAGAGAAATTTGCATAGCGTCATTAGTGATGGTAACAAAGAAATTACAGTTATACAGCCTTTGTTTAAAGTGACATTCTTTAATTGAGGGGAAAATGGAAGGAAATTAGCAATCTTTGTTTAATGGTTGGACTAAATCCTTAAAACTTTGAAGTAGTAAGCAAAAGAAGGTCGAATTAGCCTCTAAAAGGAAAAAATATTTTACCTAAAAATGATCAAGGTTTTAACGGGACGAAAGAGGGCTTTAGAAGCAAAATAAATGAATTTTTATAGCAATCATGGAAAACGGGGGTTAGCGGTAAATATAAAAAATACAAGATGGTTGACATCAATGAATATTAGAAAACTGAAGATGTAACAAAGATTGCATAATGCATATACCTAATATTATTTATGTTACAACTTACAAGTTACAACTAACAACTTATATCAATAAATAATTTCTAAAAATCTCCTCCTGCCGGCCGACCTCATTGCATCTAAAAGAAACATTTATGGCCGAGTTACATTATACAAATCCAGAACTGGATTGCTTGCTACTAGATAATTTACACTAGAATTGAATTCCAGTGCCCGTTAACATTATTCAAGTAGCAATCAAACTCTGGATTAGTATAATGTAAACCCTATTCCAGAAATAGTTAAAAACAAACTCGCAATATAATTGGTGTTTCCCCGGCGCTAATCGAAAACGCCTGGTGATTAATCGTGGGCTGACAGAGTGATGGGCGAGCGCTTGATCCCCTATTGACACCGATCGTGTGCCTATCATCTTGATGACTAGCTTTTGCCGCAGGGAAGTGGAAGTTGGTTCGTTTCCTTATGTAGATTGTGGAAAAACGGATATTTGGCTTCAATAATTTGTATATTGCCTTTGTTTTGTGTTCATTTCACCAACGTTTCAATTTTCTTAAAAAAATATTCTTATTAAGGTTTTATTTTAATTTAAATAAGTACCGTAACCTTTTTTCTCTTGTTCTTCGATTTTATAAATCTAAAAATGTAAGGTTTCTATTCATATTTGACTTCCGTTATTTAAAGGTGTAATAAATAAGACGGATGCTTGCATTAAAATAACTTCATATTATCTTATGGATTTGTTCTTCATTAACAAGGAGTTCTACGACTTCTACCTACGTCTAAATTTCCCTTCGCATATCTTCCAATAGTCTTCTAATTAATTTAATCTTGACCATAAACTTTTAAGGAGTTACTACATTTTACCAGTCCTAATCCAGAACTTTGTTGACTTAGTAAATTGTTAACTACATCATAATAATTTTTTCGTTGGTAGTTACTATAGTTAGTACTTATAATACAGCATCAACCCCCAATAAAAATTTCAAAATAACCCTCATAACAACAAATTTTGATGCAACTGTCAATAGCCATTGTGTTATAGCTGTTGCCGCGTGTATTTATTCACGCGAGAGGGGTTAGTGGCTAAATTGTACTGAGCTGTTACCGCGTATACGTGTATTCAAGCGGAAGGGGCTAGTGGCTAATTGGAAGATAACAATGGGGATCAGCGGCTTAGCCGGCCCTGTGGGCGACTAGTTATGATAATATTCATACTCCATGTGAGATTCACGAGATTCGTATGGGAATGAGTTGAGCAATTAAAAGTTGATGCATCAAGAATTTTGGAATATTCTTGATGTAAGCTGTGGTTTTTATGATAATTTATATGTGCTTTGTAACACAGCTAATATAAACGTTGTCACACGTCGAACAAAACTTTACGTTTACTACCTGTCTGTCTGTCTGTTACCTATTCATGCTCAAACCGCTGAACCGATTTCGCTGAAATTTGGCATGGCGATACTTTGAGTCCCGAGAAAGGACATAGGATGTTTTTTATCCCGAAAAATGTACGATTCCCGCGCCATTAACGAGTTTTGGCGCAACGAAGTTGCGGGCATCATCTAGTTATCCTATATGTATAGCTTTAGACATTTTGCGCTAATATAATGCCTACTGTTGCTAGCAATAATCGGAATCGTGATACATGGTATCCGATTGAATCACCGTTTACTGGGACAAGGTGTATAAGGGAGCATACCCATACTACGTGACCTACTTTTTAAGATTTCTTGACCCCGTCCCTCCCCCTGGTGACCACGTGTAGTATACGTCAAGACCCCCCCCCCCCCCTTCAATTGTTCACGTGGTATTGACAAGAATAATTTTTAATCATTTTGTAAGTAGAAAGAGTAGATAGCAAATGAAAATTACTACTTAATTAAATATGGGAATAAAAATAACGATCACCAAAAATACTTTGATACGCAATAGTTTGCCAAAAATATGTACTTGACACCAATATTTAAGATATACTATACAAGGTGTAACAAAACTAAGTGATAATACTGTAGGATGTGTACGTGTCCTAAGCGTTCCCTAACTTGGTGGAAGTCAGATCCAGGATATCCCTCCGTATACGGCTGAAGGCAAACCGCAGGTGGTTTTAGTGGGTAAACCCGAAGTCGGGAGTCCCACATACCCCTGGGGTGCTTCAGCCATCCCCAACCCTTAAAGGGTTTTCCCTGCGTACAAAAAAAATAAAAAAACTACTGTGGTCCACTTATCTCACGAACTACTGGAGCGATTTTTATGTTATTCGCCAAAGATAAGGGTCTACACAGACGGACCGCATTTCAACTGCAAATTGCAGTTCAAGTGCAGTTTGAATGCAGTTGACACGACTGCAATACGACTGCAATAGAACTGCAAACCAAACAGTTCACACGACTGCACGCCGACTGCAACTGAACTGCAATGCGACTGCGCGTTTGGTTTGCAGTACTATTGCAGTCGTATTGCAGTCGTGTCAACTGCATTCAAACTGCACTTGAACTGCAATTTTCAGTTGGATTGCAGTTGAAATGCGGTCCGTCTGTGTAGACCCTAAAAAGTAGACCACGTGAAGGATCATAGGCTACTTTTTTTGTGAACAAATTTGTCTGTGAAATATGTGAAATATCTAATTTACGCGGGCGAAGCCGCGCGGAACGTCCAGTAATATATATAATAATCACAGATAATAATAGTCTAAAATTACAATAGAACAATCAGAGAAATTAATTTCTAGGCAGATGGTGGACCTAAGCGTGTTTAATCGCGACCTAATTTGGTTGCGTTAAAAGTCAAACCCAACCGACAGATCACAATTAACATTGAATTGACATGATCCGACTACATGACGTTGGTCTGTCAACTACCTAGGAATCAATTTCCTCGATGGTACATACTAGCTATTTTAGTCACGATTGTAGTTCAAATTATAATCGAACACCAAATATACCGTTCGACAAGGCTTTAAATGAATATGTCAATGATGTTAATGGGCGCTGCTGGTAAAGGAGAACTGTCAAAAATGACGTTTTTGTATGATACAAGCTTTACGGTAGTTCATTTTCTTGCCACGTTCATAAACAACCTTGTCGAACTGTAGTAAATGATCACCAAGCTTGACAGCTTCACCAAACTTCAAAATGCCTGACAAGTGACAACAGCACCTGTTTTTTTTTAATGGCTGTTGGCTATAAATAACCACAATAAATGCCGGTGTCAAGTATTAAATGGCGAGAGTAAAAAAAAAATCGTATGACGTTTCTCTCGGCGAAACTGACTACGTGACAAAACTCTAGACCCCCTCCCCCCCTCTTGTGACCGAGCGTAGTATTTTGACCCCTAAATGGGTCACGTAGTATGGGTATGTTCCCTAAGGTGTATAGTTGTGTGCGATAATACGACATTCTGATAGGCCATTGTTAGAAGATATACGCTAGGCCTTCGTGCGACTATAAACCTACTTGCACGTTATAATGCAAGATTTTTATGTTATCGCGTCGTAATGATAATTGTTGATGGCTCAGGGTTTTCACACTGCGTGCGGTGCGCCGCAGATATGTGTGAAAATGACCATATAAATGGAAGAACTTTCCCGTTTATTATGCAGGAATGTCCTCGGGGTTCACTTTCCTTTTTAGTTAGACGTTCCACGTTTATAGATTCCTAAAATGCCCAGATGTGCAAGTTATGTTTTTGCAAGGATATCACTAAGTTCAGCGATCCTGCAATCCATAATATTTTACTTCAAATGTGTTACGCATAGAACTTAGGCGTTTAAATTGGTCGTACATAGTACGACCAATAACCGTATTGTTGTCTTGTTTTGGAGTAAAATAACTAAGAATGAAATATGAACATTTCCGAAAACTTATTTTTTTTAGTACCATGGTAGCAATGTTATCCACTTGGAACATGACGAAATAAGGTAAGTCATCACGAATTGCCTACGAAAATTCCGATGATAATTTAATACAACGAATTGAAATGAATTGAATTGAAGCATGAAACCGCAACGCTTAACGCGTCGCAGTTTTCTGCATATGCCATCGCGGTGTGAAAGCCCTTTACAATTCATTATTTATTGCGAAGTGAAATAGGTGTTACGTTAAGGTTTTATAGTTAACGAGCGATTAAAGATAATTTTCTCCGTATTAAACACTATTCAGCATTAACTGGTTAAAATACGACGACCTCTGTGGCTCAATTGGTTGACTGTGTGACTCAAGACTTCGAACCCGCGACCCCGGGGGTCGCGGGTTCGAATCCCGCCGACGGATCAAAAAGTTTTTCAATGTTCCCGGGTCTGGATGTGTATTAAATATGTGTATAATATAATAAAAATCTTAAATATATGTAAAGTATAAAAAGTATTAAATATATTTCCGTTGTCTGGTACCTGTAACACAAGTCCTTCAGGTACTTAGCACGGGGCCAGACTGACGTGGTGTGTAGCGTCCATAGATATTATTATTATTATTAATATCTTCTAGATATTATCTTATAGAAAAGCGACGAAATATTGATTTATTCCTGTTGAGGGCTTAAATGTAACTTAATATAGTGGCAAAATATTCCGCTTCCTATTTCAACTCGTTTCTTATCTACACAAATTAATGACAGATTTGAAAGGATTTCCAAAAAATCGAGATTTGAAAAATACTGAAACTAAAGCCTTCGGCTTGGTCCAAAATCGACCATTTAAACTACACAGACACTAATCGTTTATTATGTAACAACAATCCTCATCTAAATACATGAAAATGTAAACTCAATAAGTGTAAATCTCGCCGTAAGTTCAGTTATTTATACGCGCACCCCAGTAATGCGGTATTTGAATTATTATCGGCAATTTGAGTGTGTCTCGCGGCGCTTGCAACGTCTTTTTATTTGCCACATTCCCTTTTGTAGCATAATTATTGTATTGTTTTTATAATATTATGGTAATTGGTAAGCAAAAGAGCGAATTGTACCATCGAGGAAATTGATGCCTACCCAGTTGACAGACCAACGTTGTTTGGTCGGATCATGTGAATTCAATGTTAATTGTGATCTGTCGGCTGGGTTTGACGTAACGCGACCAAACTATGTAGGCCATCTGCCTATGAATCAATTTCTCTGATAGTACTTCTTCTTAGGTTCTAATTAGTGACCCGGTGAACTTCATACCACTTTCCTTCTAACATAAACCTTCCCTAATCCCTGGACTCCCACGAATATTTCAAGACTCAAATTAGCCAAATCGGTGCAACCATCCTCGAGTTTTAGCGAGACTACCAAAATTGAAAATTCTGTTTTATTTATATCTAAGATAGATTTTTACGTTGTCAGGTTATATTTTTTTAAGTCGATCATAGCCCCTCTACACGTTATCGCTTGTTCATCATAACGTACGTGGAGATGAGACATAACATAACGTTGATCATAAAGCCATTATTGACACAATATCCACAAAACGTTTCGTCACGATTGTACCTAACTGTACCGAGTTCGTGAACGATTCGTGAATGAACTTTATTATTGTTGATTCTGTATCACATTTGTACGTAACTGTACATGTTCGATTTATGAAAGAAGTGACATTGACATTTTTTCTTTTTAATTTTTGAGTGCAAGCATTGGTTTATGAAATATTCAGCCGAAATTGTTGACACAGGAATTCTTTCTTTAAACCTAGCAAGTATCACGGATATTCCTTTTTTCGAAGTCACTTGTTTAATGTTATTTAGTCCTTTTAAGATCAATATACAATATTTTCCATGAAAAACCGCCGAGCATATTATGCATATCACCCTAATTTCACAGTATTTTACTGCATTTCCCTCTAAACTGCTACCTAATAAAAAAGTTCAGAGAAACTCACGTGATTAAGGGTTTACGATTTTGATTGCAATTAAGTCAATGTCTGAGTGACTTGTGCATACAATGTAAATTGTAAAGTTCATGATAGGCTTAAATAAAAGTAAGTAGACTTTAGCTAAGCATGTTTCTTATGTAACTAATGTAACAGACTTTATATTTTTTATACAGTTATACTAGCTGTCCCGGCAAACGTTGCTTTGCCATAATATATTTGCCATATTATTTTATTGAAGTGACTAAATAAGTATGTCACCATGGCAACGTCGATCGCTATCCCGTCGCACAAACAATGGTCGCCGTCTCAGGTTGTAATAATTTACTATTATTTAGTCAACAAATGCACTTATCAATATAAAAAGTACCGAGTAGCCGATTCTCAGACCTACTGAATATGCATATAAAATTTGGTAAAAATCAGTAAAGCCGTTTCGGAGGAGTTCGTGGACTAACATTGTGACACGAGAATGTTATATATAAGATAAGAAGAAGATTATGGCAGACACATCTGATATCACACAATGTATGTATTCATATTTAAATACTAAAAAAATTATGTCTGTCTGTCTGGTACTGCGTTTTCTTCACACTTAAGCCGCAGAATCGGTTTTGATGAAATTCAGTATGGACATACTTTGGATCCCGAGAAAAGACAGACAGTTTTCTACGAGGCCAAAAATACGAAATTCGAAGATGTAAAATTGATTTTTGCGGGCGTCATCTACCTTTAAAAAGATGATCATTAATCTCTCATTCCTTGGTTATTTGACCAATAAAGGTTCTCACACCAGCTGGTCCCAAAGGGCCAAGTCCCTTACAAGAGCTGTTAATTGGCAAAGTAGTTCCTAACTTGAGGGCACTGCCCTAGAACAAAGACTGATTGATTGCCTAACTGAGCGATATGAACGTATAAATTGGTAGCTTTTACATTGTAACAGATGAGTGTTTTAGTATTAATATTATGCCGATTGCTAGATATTTAGGTTTGTAATTAGCCTGAAAAATATCGAAACTAAACAAACAGTTTTTCTAATAATATCCATTATCCATATTAATACTAATTACTAATTTACTAATAATATTATAAGTGCGAAAGTGTCTCTGTCTGTCTGTCTGTTTGTTACCACTTCACACCCAAACCGCTGAACCGATTTTGCTGAAATTTTGCATGGAGATACCTTAAGTCTCGGGAAAGGACATAGGATACTTTTTATCCCGGAAAAATGTACGGATCCCGCGAGATAAACTAATTTTGGCGCAACGGAGTTGCGGGCATCATCTAGTTATGTATAAGTAATGTTAATGTATGAGTCGATTTATAAAGCTTAGGACTTTGATTTGTGAGTACACTAGTCAAATTCTCGTACTTCCTTAAAGGACATACTCTTGAGAGCCGGTGGTAGGCACCATAAATCCGACGTTCAGAAAAGATTTTGTGTACCTACTTGGCGTTTTGATCGAAAATTTTCATCATTTCATCAGCTTTCAATGGCCTGAGTTGTTTAAATAAAATATCTTCTACTAGATGACGCCCGCAACTGCGTTGCGCCAAAACTCGTTTATCGCGAAGGAACCGTACATTTTTCCGGGATAAAAAGTATCCTATGTCCTTACCCGGGACTCAAAGTACCTCCATGCCAAATTTCAGCAAAATCGGATTAGCGGTTTGTTCGTGAAGAGGTAACAGACAGACAGACACACTTTCGCATTTATAATATTAGTATAGATATATCAAAGGATTTAATAATTAGAATTATGTACTTCTATTCACAAAATTTTATTTCTTGGTGCATCTAACATAACACTGTCCCAGCGGCCGGCTTTTGATAGGGCGCGCTAACCGCCATATTTACACAAAAATTACACACAATTCGACCGTCCGTCCGTCCGTCCGGATTGATACATTACTTCATTACGTTCACAGCACACTTTACACTATCACTTATAGCTCACTAGTTAGTGAGTTCAAAATTTCGTCTCTCAGGAAAGAAATTTAGGACACAGTTTATGAATTATGATAAAGCTTTGATAGGACTCTTCTCGAAAATTAGCCTTAAAGTTATTCTAAAATCTAAACTAAACCTACTAATATATCTAAATATATAAAACTCAAAGGTGACTGATTAAGATGGAGATCTATCAACGCACAGCCTAAACCACTGGACGGATCGGGCTGAAATTTGGCATGCAGGTAGATGATATGACGTAGGCATCCGCTAAGAAAGGAGTTTGATCAATTCCACCCCCAAGAGGCTAAAATAGGGAATGAAAGTTTGTATATAATAATACTTCTTAACGCGAGCGAAGCCGCGGGTAATAGCCCGTTATATAATATATTCTATGACTAAACGTGGTTTCATCATCATCATTATTAAATAGTTTTTGCGCGACAGAGTAACAAACATTTTCTTTTGCTCGTGCAAAAAGGTGCAATTTTTTTCCGCTCACAAATTTTAGGTAGCTAGCTCTGCACTCGCATGGCTTGCTTATCAATTGGCTTTGCTTGTCTATTGGCCGGTTCACCAGTCAACGTATTCTGAAAACTTTGTGATTTTATTTCCATTTAAGTTAGCATCCATGTAGGATTAGTAAAGTCGCACACAATCAAAGAGGTCTTAATTATAAAGCTAAGCCACTGAATAGTGGGCAGAGGGACTGGTAATGAGCGGACAGTATTATTCCGGCCAAATAGTTCTGTGATCGTCAAAAACAATTGGCGACTGTTACACTGGAACCGACTATCTTGGAGATTATATTTTCTAACGTTTCTACCAATCCATACAAATATAAAAAATGTGAAAGTGTGTCTGTCTGGCTGTTCGCTCACGCCCAAACCGCTGCGCCGATTTTGCTGAAATTTGGTATGGAAAGAGTCCTGGGACATAGGATACTTTTTATCCCGGAAAATGTACGGTTACCGCGTGATAAACGAATTTTGGCGCAACGGAGTTGCGGGCGTACGCGTCATCTAGTATATTATAAGTGATAAATGATAATTGATTTTTAAGGAATTTCCTAACTGAATTATGCTTTTAAGAGGAAATTGGTGAGAAGCAAAAAGCGTTGTTTTAGTATGAAACAGATTTTTTCAAAGTAGGAAAATTATCGTATATTCTATTATACCTATGGCAACAACAAACCGAGAAAAAGCCACTTTCCGCAAACTCGTATGAAAATTCAATCATTTTGCAAAGTCGCAAACATCCCAATACACATCCAGCGAATTAATATACAGTAATACACACTACACGCCTCCCTTTGATCTCCAATTAGATGAACATTTTGGGGTTCCGTATTATCTGCCCCCAGTCTCCCCGTGATAGGGGACGTAGGGGACGAATGTTGTGCCCCATGTGACCCACTTTAACACCTGATATGTATTGTGAATTGCGCAAAGGGTTGCACAGGGCTGGCACTAACCAGTTTTTGTCGCTATGTAATGTGTAATGACTAATAAATAATGCGACAATAATTATATCATGTATAAAATGTGATTTTTTGCGTTCTTTTTTGCGTTTTCATTTTTTGCGTTTGACTACTATAATGTATTGTAAAAGTATTTCATTAGTTAGAAGGCTTTATTCAAGCTTTTTAGTTTTATTTTTTTTAGCACCTAAAATAACTTTAACCTAAACGGAATTTAAGAATTTAAAATCTGTATTTTTCTACAAAAGCTTATACTGATCTTTCGCTACGAAAGTAGTTAGAATATCTACCCTGCTGCTAAAAAGCAACTTTTCTTATGTATTAAACATGGATAGAACTTATTTACCTAATTATAACGCCTGCATACACAGATTAATAAATATTACTAAAGGAGCAAAGTATAACTATGAAATCGCTTTACCAACAAAAGTAATAACGTACCGCTAGGGCGGGCGGGGCGAGGGCGTGTAATCCGCCCTAAGCCACACAGCAATTACGACTGATAACAATGTGATTAGTCACACTACTGTATTGATATTTTATATGATTTCATTGGAGGTTTAGTAGTGATTTCATTATCGTATTTGTTGAATAGGGTTCGTAATATTGTAATACGCAAATGTATGTATGTCTGTTACATCTTCATGCTTATTGCCACTAGACTGATTTTCCTGAAAGGCGTAGATAATATACTTGGTCTCGGGAAAGGAATTAATGATACCTATAAATAAATGTACGGGTTTTCGGCGTAAAGTTGCAGGAGGATGTAGCATTATTTGTATTTTCTTTTCGATTTTATGTTTTTATTTGTTTCAGCAGTGTGCTGTCAGCTGTGGGATAGTATAGGCTCGTAAAAAAATGTAAGTGCAAATGTTAAGGGCGTTCCCTACGGAGATTCCGTAATTTACCGTATTTAGGGGCTTATAAACTAATAATTTGAAAGCTACAAAGTTATAATAGAAATACAGCAATAATCTCCAGCATATCAACATTCCTTTCCACGTTTTAAATTTTCTATTTTTGTTTATTATACTAATGATATCAGCTTCCAAAGTAAAACCGATTTATTAAAATTCAAGCATACATTCAGCATCTTCTTAGTAGAGATCAACTACGATAATGTGGCGCGCCCCTCCAAATGACTGTTTCAATGTGTGTAGTCACATCTTTATGAAAGAGTTTGTATGTAGTAAGTATTCAACCGATTGGTTGAATTGAACTGTGATTCAGTACACGTAATATTTCAGTAAATTTCACTTATTACCAAGATTTGTCGATCAACTAATCTAACTATAGCCTACCGCGCAATACAACGCACTTCAAACGTTTTGACAACGTACTTCAAAGGTTTTGAATTTTGGAGGGGCGCGCCATGTTATCGTAGTTGATCTCTATTTACAAATTAATGTCATTTGAAACACACGCCAATAGATCGATTATATCAAAAACTACATATTCCACGTTTGAAAATTTTTTTAGGTCAATTTTGAACTAAGATAAGTAAAAAAAATAGGGTTTTGGTGACGCGGCAAATGTATGGTCAAGGCCGTTTGCTCGGGGGATGGCCTTAATATGGCATAGGTACTTCAGTTGGGTAATACTTGTATGCCTTATATCTTAGTTGGTAAATGGTATTTGTACTGAAATTACAGATTTCTGTTGAATCAACGTGAAGCTGTTTCTTTTTCAGGCTTTTTTACATCCAAAATTACGGTAAGCGTTACTTTGCAGTGACACGTCTAATACAAATTTTCACTTAGCTTTCACAAAAGCTCATTACAAGAGCTTAATAAGTTCCATTGAGAGCTGTAAGCTCTCCCCATTGGTATCAGTTTGACCGATAAATTGCGGATTTTACACAGGAAATTTAGAAGTGTAAAGAAAATCATTATCTACAAAATTACTATAGTTACCTACTAAAGCTATACTGTAGAACAGCGGTTCTCAAACTTTTTTTAGTGGAGGAACCATTTTAAGTGACATTTTTTCCGGATCTCTAAAAACGTTTTGTCTTTGAATAAAGTATCTCCATACTGATTAGTTATTACTTGATTAGTGATTGCTGACTGTTGTTATTTCTAAAAAAATTATGTATTGCTAGCGAACCCCCTACAAGGTCTTTGGAGAGTCCCAGGGCACTGTTTTCGCATATTGAGAGTAGCTGGTGTAAAAGAATTTTTACGGGCGATAGCTAGCAGTTTTGAAAAGTAACAAACATTCATACTCACAAACTTAAATTTTTATGTATGTATTAGTATGACACGAAAGTTACAACTGTTATGCAATCACGCTTAAACCACTGAACAGATTAATACTTATTGAAGGCTTTGAAATGCTAAAATGCATGGTTCCTGCATATTTGCGGTTAACATAGCTAATGTTTTCTTTGTCGAAGAAATAACGAGAAATATCAATGAGCGTTTCGCTGCGTATTTCAAAGTTTATACGATATTGAACCTTAGGTATTCGACATAAAGATGCTGCTATAGGTAATATAACTGTGAACGAACTTTAACGCAATATTTGCAATTTCCACCCAGGCTGTCGCACGCACTCGCTAATAACGGCGACGTGCGACGGTAATGCAAAGTTTTATCGAAAAAGGATCAGCCGGACTTGATAATTGATGCTAATAAGAGTGTGGTGTGTTCTAGAGGTATTTGGTTTCCTAGAAATATAAGTTATTATAAGTTACCCCCTACTAATAAAACAATCCACAATATACATATTGTGTTTAGTTAAAAATAAAATATTCTGTTCTCGAATCTTGTCCATCTAGTTTTAATTTTAAGAACAGAAAATGGGGTTTCTATAAAATAAAAAGTATTTATTTATAATTATTATAGTATGGTAATTGCAGGTATACCATACCATCATTTATAATTATTTTAACACTATTACTGCGCCCAGAGTTTCCCAATCTTTTTTCACGAAGACCCCTTGAAGTAATATTTCAAAAAAGTGTTCTTTGTTTTCTCTTAACTTTTCTCATTAAAAAAATATATGTGTTTAATGAGCTAAAGCCTTTCGAATCGCGTAATAGATTACAGTAAGCAAACTTAATTATATTCTGAGCTTTATATTTGAATAGTATTGAACAAAGAGTGTGGTTTCCAGGCACGTACGAGATAATGAATACTAATTACTAGAAGACGCTCAGGCATTTCCTAGTACATAAAGATCTAACTTAATGCTGGATTTTCGAGTTTAAGGCTTAATACACACACACACACACACACACACACACATTAAGTACAAGCGCTGCGATCCAGCGGGATAGCAGTGCTCTAGGTACTTGGAAGAAGTTGAATTAATGTTTAATTAAATTATAAGTAAATTTAATTAAACATAAATTCAACTTCTTTTTTATTCGATCTAGTCAGTCTTGTCAAACACACTACGCCTGAACGAAACCGATTATGGCGGTAAGGCCGTCATTTTGTACATTCTTTTGTTTTTGTCACTTTCTATGTGTTACATTTTTTTTTTGTTTCAAGTTAAATAGAGCATTTATTTTCACTTTGGTTTAATATTCGAGAATTTTGTAGTTTGGTAGAAAACGGACTGAATCAAAAAAGAACAAAACAGCATTAAAATAGTAACACACACGCAAAATACGCGTATTTCATAATGCATATACGGCAAACGTGTGTGGGTTTTACATGTGTACTGAGCACCAACACATGTAAACCCACACATTTATGAGCACATGAGCGTGAGTTGTTTATTCACAGGTGCATCGGCCGCCATGATAGTTGGCCGAGCGACGATGATGTTAATTGAATTTCACATTTCTACTTCTTTACGTGACAAACTTACATTGGATACATACCACAGCAGTCATATTGATGACGAAAGATGGATATTGTCCGGATATACTTCTGTAGCAGGCTGTTAAGTGCAGCCTTTGGAATCTGGCTAAATACGACTTTGATCGTCCTTGAGTTAACTGCGATCTATAATGTGATATAAGTATGTGACAGCTTACTATGACACAGCCTTTAATACTTCAGTCGGAATTTCCAGGAATTGCTATTGTATTCTATTGTTGTCGCGATCACCGGTGCTCGCGCGGGGCCTGAAGGATTAAACACCCTTTTGCATTTTTTTTCTTTTTTTTATATTACGTGTTAATACAATTTACAGTGCACCATAAACCCTATCGATTTATCTGGGCACTAGGTATCGCAACAATCGTACGATTTGCTTTTTAACACATTTGAACCTACTGTAAGTTTTTAATATAATAAATAATAATATTATTATAACCAGTTTTTACCTCTAACACTTACGTAATCGATTTAACTCCAAACGCAACCTTTATTGGAGTAATAAATATAAACCATAATGTTCGCAATAAAATCTAAAGCGTGGACGACAGATAAATTATAAAGTAAGCCGATAGAGCGGTATAAAATCATTAGTTTGTCGCGTTATCCGGTAGTTAAGATGAGCTATAAAACGCCTCACACTAGGCAGTAAAGAGCCCACCCCATGATCCATACCATGGCCCATATACAAGCGGTTTCTCGTCGCGCGTACGGCGCGGCGTAGATCAGAGTGGACGGTTAGATGGTTAAAACTTAGAACAGTCTTTCCCAAAGTGGGCGATAACGACGTCTTGTGGGCGCTGGAGGTCTAAAGGGAGGCAGTGTGGGGTGGGCAGTGGGACCCAGAAAAAAATGGGGGCGTTGTATAGTGGCTCAAGGGGTAATTTATTTCATCTGGATTCATTTGGAATAATAAATTGAAATATTGGGGGCGCTAAAACATTTTTTTTCTCCAAGTGGGCAGTAGACAAAATAAATTTGGGAACCCCTAAATTAGAAGTTACAAAAAAAACATATCCACAGGTCACAGCCGAACCTACAATACCCTCCTTTTTGGGAGTCGGTTAAAAATATCAGGTATATAGTGGCGTGCTAAACTTGATATGAAATAAAATAGTTGCTAGTTTGGCGAAAATAAGTTGGCAACAGGCAATGGCTTTCAATATGTAGATATGTCGTGACCCCCTGGGGTCATGAAGGCTTTTATTTTTAAAGAAAAAAGTATTTCGGAATTAAAATGATATTGGATAAAATAATATAGTCACTATAAGCTAAATTAAAAAACAAGGGCGTCATAAGTCCTAATATTATGGAAAAGTATGTAGCAGGAGTTTATTATAATATTTACGTAATAGAAGCGATCACGCTTAAACGTAAGTTTATTGCTATAAACATCGTTCAAGATCAAGGGGATAAAAAGAAAAAGATCAATAAAAATAAATCCCAACGAGTTGATACGACGAAATGAAATTATAAATGTCATCCAAATTACTACATCGCTTACGAGCATAAACATTTATCATAAAAACTATAAGCAGATTAGTCACTCATAAAATAAAACATAAATTACGTAAATTTATACCGATACCATTTTTTAATCCTAAATATATTAATTTTGGTATAAAAACTTGTAATTAACAATCATCAAACAGATCGGCGCGTTAAAAGATTAACAAAATTAATAGATGCGTCGTTTTACACTTTTATTTCTTTTTAATTATTATGTTGTGATTAATAAAAAATAGCAATTTAGACGTTATATTTTCCTCCAAGAACTTTTACGGAAATAATATTTTAAATGTTCTTAAAAATACCAATGTAATAATACGATGATGAAAAATTTGAATAAATGATGGATATAAGTTACTATTTTCGACCCATGTCGCGATTTAATTTTATCTTATGAATTATGACAGAGCTTAGCTAATGAAACTAATCCCAACTACCCTCATAAAAAGCTGTACAATCATAATGTCACCTTGTTGTTGGAATATTTTATCAATGAACAATTCATTATTTAAGTACACAACTCATAATGATATTAAGTAATTTATAATTTCACATTAATTATGATAAAATATTAAAGTGTAAACTGCAATTAAATAATAACATTCATTAATGGAAACTAATTAAATAATTAATTATATGTAATTTGTTTGTGATATAAGATAAATGCAGTATTATAAACTGAAGACTACTTATTTTAAACAATATTATGTATTCAGTAATTTGTGATATATTAATAAAAAACAAAAATAAAATGTTTTGCTTTAAATAACATTTAAAACACCTCAAATAATTCATAAGATTTCTATAAATAAAGTTACTAAATGAAATACAAATAATTGTTATTCCACAAATGAACGATATGTAAAATATTTAAAGAGATTTAATTTCCTTACAAAACAAGTTCTAAAATAAACACTTTACTCACCACCTCGTACTTCACGGAAATACTCATTTTGCCAATTGGACACATTCACGAAAAAAACACCAAATAGAAGAAGAAGGAACCGCCAAATCCAATCAGTCAAGTGACAGATTGTCAAACACGTGCGCGTGGCCACTGCGCCAGCGACCAATATCAAACTAAATCGAAATTCGGCCGCAAATACTTGGCCGGATGAGACGGCGATAAATAATATTAATTCGGCTAGAGCGAGACAGGTACATCACCCCACAGTGCAGGGGTTGTATTGTTAATCGTTACAGTATTGTTTTGTTATTTAGGGATTGTTTAAAATTAATATTAAGAGGTATATTAGGTATAAACTTTTTGTAAAAATACATGCAAAGATATTACGAACCACAAATAATAACAACATAATTAATATACTATTTAAAATAATAAGGGCGAGGTTTTTTATATGTAGATGTGTTATCATCAGTCAGTGAAGGTGTGACGACGCGAGCCCTCAAAAAGCTCGGATTTTAGCTAGTTTAACTATGTACTAAAATCTTCATAAGCTAGTAACTACACAAAATTGAAAACAGCTATACTAATGTGAAGTTCCTACTAATAATAAATTAATTTAGCGGTGACAGTAACACGCCAGTTGTTATGGATTATCGAGGGGTTGTAAATTTAAATTTTACCAGAAATTTATTGCATCAACGGAACAATCGATTAAATTCGCCCTTCTCAGGCTTATCTAGTTATTGATATCTCTGGAGTGGCCAAATCTGGATACGGGCGACAATTGATACGGGTAGATGGATCAAAGTTGTGACAGTCTTAATAAGGAAAGGATTAGCTGTTGCAAAGATATTTATTATCTGCATCAAAAATAATAACAAGGTAGCGTAGGAAGTTTGGAAAAACTTTTAACAGGCAATGTTATTAATTTATTATTTTATTTCATTTTAGTAGTCATTTGCAATAAAAGATATTGCCGTTTAATAAGTGTGTGAACTGTGATGTAACACTACGTCGACAAACTTTTACTAAAAATTGTGACATCTGGCAATTCGCTCATGTTTAATTTAATACAATATATTTAAGCTTATTTTGCTCGTCTTCATGGGAACTTTCCAGAGCTTTGTCTCCGTAACAATGAGTGAGTCATACTGCCAACATATTGAATTCAATAAAACCTTTTTTTTTACTGCTCCCCGAAGATAGAACAATCTTATCTTTTAAGAATAATGCACCAAAAAGTGGTCTTCTTCGCCATCAATGGACATCAAATACGACCGGATAGAAATTAAACATCGTGTAAGTAATGAAGATGTAACTAATTTCTAAGCCTAAGTCAAACTCTTGATTCTGGCCTAAGAAGAAAGACTTACTAGTTAGGTCAGAATTGAGAGTTTTTGGTATGCACCCTTAAAACTTACTGAATACTGAGTATGTGGTTAGAATGCATACTGAGAGATTATAAGGAAAGTACATAGTACATAGATGCAGATGTAAAAGATTACTATTTATTACGTAAGTAAATACATATTATGTATAAATATTCAGAATAATCTCACGAAAGGCTAAACTTTTTTACTGGAGGTTAAAAACTAATGTAAAGCTCAAACAATGGATGGTAAAAATACATTGTTTTGAAGAATTCCCTTCGGATATTATGCACTTATGGAATTCCCCATTATGCATTTGTCTTTAAAATCAAGCCCCATAAGCTCACCGGTGAACGAGACTATAATAACAATAGATTTCCAAGAATCCACGATCGATGGATTAATTCATACCCTAGTACATAATACATCTTTGTATAAAACCCATATTATGTAAAATAAGTAATAACGTCAGATTTTTTAAATAAAAAATTAGATTGATTAAAAATTATGAAATTTTTTGCCTCAATAATTTCAATAAACAAAAGTTGCTATAAAAGTTTGAAATAAAATTTAAAAAATACAAAATTTAAATATAATATAATACTACAAACAAAGCTATTCGTAAACATGTATTAAACATTTAAACTCCCAAAAAACACATAATATGGTGCTCATTACCTAAAGTACTGAACGGTACAAACTTAACAATTAATTTTACTCGCTCCACAAAAAACGGGTCTATTTTGTCGGCAAATAAAATATAAGAAGATTTCCTAGAATTATTGTATTATAAAACTATCTGGAGCCACGTATTTAAACAAAAGACAAAAAATCCACCCAACCGTCGCCATATTTATTTTATTATTCATTGTATTTGAATATTACTTTTACCTGAGATAAGCGTAAGGACATTGGTAATTAACATTCTTATTGCCGATAGACATTGTAAAAGATATTATTTCATGTTGGAATGTTCTCGAATCTTAATAAGTTGTTTACCGCTACCATGCCGCTACCTATCTGAATAGGTAGTTTCATTACAGTAACGACTTTATTTGCAAAGTTTGATACTTATAATAATCAGAATATCATAACACATTAAAATTTAAATTACATCACTTATTATAATAGAAATAACATTATGAATAAACAAAATTATGATAATAAGTAGTATTAATACAGGGGGTCCAGAGAAAATGTTTGGAAACCCTGGTAAAAGAGACTTTCCTTTTTTGACAGTTTTTAATTCTTGCAAAATAATAACTTTTAACCAATAGCTTTGCACTTAAAATATATTAATTATTATTAATGCGAATTTTGCCACCGGTATTTTTTAATTTACCCTAAGGCAGAGCTGGTGAACTAGATCTTAACCCTAACACGAAGTACGCAGTTTGACCTCTCGAAGTGCTCTCACTTCGGGGGGTTAAAAAAGAGTGGCCTTAGACTAAGGCCCTTAGTAGACGATGATGCTTATTATTAATTAGTAATTATCATGTTTGTCTGCATGTCCGTTTGTCAGTTACTACAGATGTATGAAGTGCAATTAATGTGGTTTATTACCAGGATATAAAAGTGTAATGACGGCAACACGCCCGTGGTAGGGAGTGGTAGATACCATCGGTACTCACCAGTTTATCGACAGTTTATAGCTGTCATTTCAGACTGATTGAAAACTAATGAATCTGGTATTTAAAAAAGTTTGCAGATCTATTCGTAAAAAAAAAAGATGAGTAGGTAACAACATATAAAAGTACTATTTGACCAACTTCCAAAAACTAGGTTTTATCCTCGGCTTTGGATATTTTGTTGTGACAAATGACAAGATTTTTTCCGTTACCTACTTCACTGCGCTTTGGTCGAGAATCGAGATCCATTTATTGCACGAGAACCGTACATTTTTCCTCTATATAAAGATTTTCCTGTGTTCTTTTTCAGAACTTCAGGTAACTATCGTATAAAATTTCGTCAAAATAAATTAAGTGGAAAACAGACAGACAGACACTCATTATTATCACAACAAATAATTAGTGAAAAACAATTAGTTGCTTTACTTATTTCAATCCATTATGTATTAATTGACACAAACAAAAATAGGTATACGAGTATTATAAAATCGTGCACATTTTCACATTTACACGAAACTGGACTATTTTTGGAGAATTAAGTCGTAATTAGGGGGTCCAATAACAGGGGGTCTATTATCGGTGATAATTAAATCGAACGGTGATAAATCTTCGGCCCCCGTGCGAAACGAAACGTGTTGGGAGTACACCCCCAAATTGAAATTATCAAATAGATCACTTGATTGAGAATTGAGATGTCTTCATTGTCATCATCATCATCAGCCTGCCATAGTTTAGTAGAAAAAATACTGTCTAGCCATTGTCTAGCTATCGGTTCCTGAGATACAGCTTGGTGACAGATGGACGGATAAACGGACAAACAGCATAGTCTTAGTAATATTTGTCTATTCGAATTTATAGTTACAGAACTATCTATGCCTATTGGCTTCTCTAGTATGTAACATTATTACATTACTAATATTATGTAAGAATTAAATTACAGTTATTTATAAAAGTAAGAGAGAGAAAGGTTGAAAGTTAACTTACTCACCAATTTATACCAAAAACAAAAGCATAAGCCTATTCAACCCTTCTCAGTAAGCTTATCAGCTCATAAAATAGTTATTAACGATAGCTTATCTTTTGTAATGATGATTGGGACCAAAAATATTCGTGACTAGGACCAAAACGGACAGATTATACTATACAGATTATAATACAAAGACCACTAGGACCACATGTTTCAAATTTGCAAATTGCAAATAACCATCCATAGTCCATACTAATATTATAAATGCGAAAGTGTGTGTCTGTCTGCTAAACCGATTTTGCTGAAATTTGATATGAAAACACATTGAGTCCCGGGAAAGGACAAAGGATACTTTTTATGCCGGAAATATGTACGCTTCCCGCGCGATAAACGAATTTTGGCGCAACGGAGTTGCGGGCGTCATCTAGTACAAATATAAATACGAAATTGTATGTCTGTCACCTCTTCAGGTCAAAGCTAAAGCGATTTTGATGAGGTATACCTACCATATACCGTTAAAGATGCATTGAATCCGGGAAACATACGATAGGTATTCATTACAGAATAATACAGGAATTCCATCCTGACAAGTTTGTTAAGATATAAATTGTAACTTAATTTTTTGATGTTTTTAATGAACAAAATAAATAAAAAACTTAAAAAAAATGCCTTCGCTAGTTTTGAAAGCGAAGTGAGCGAAGTGATATTATGTCAAGCAAGCGCCATGGCCCATGACACTTACCCCGCGTTCCATTTAAGTAATGTTAAAAACTAATAATCGGCCAAGTGCGAAACGCGCACGAACCCCGTACCGTTATAGAGCAAAAATAGGCCAAAAATTGTGTTTTTGTATGGGAGCCCCCCTTAATTTTTTATTTTATTTAAATATTATTATTAAATATTAAAGTACAATTATATTTAAGGCCTTCGTGAAAATTTCAAGTGCCTACCTGTTATCATTATTGATTACGAGCAAAAAATGCCAAAAAAATCACGTTTGTTGTATGAGAGCCGCCCTTAAATATTATTTTTATTTTAGTATTTGTTGTTATAGCGGCAGCGGAACTGATCTATGAAAATTTCAGAACTCTAGCTATAGCGGTTCTTGAGATACAGCCTGGAGACAGACAGACGGACAGACAGACGGACAGACGAACAGACTGACGGACAGACATCGAAGTCTCATGAATAGGGTCCCGTTTTTACCCTTTGGGTACGGAACCCTAAACGGAACCCTAAAAACGAACAAAAGGCTCAAAATGCCTCTTATTTTTAGCGTTTTGATCGTTTTTAACAAGTTTTTAACTGGAAAGCGGGGTTTGTTGCGTTATGTCAACTTAATATGTCAAATCTCATAATATGACATCAACCATAAAGGTAATATACCTCTTTGCAGTTTGCTATCGACTTTGTTATCGACACTAGCAATTAGTACATTTTGACCAAGCACTCATGCCTGATGAGGTCAGCACAAAAAAATGCGCGATTCACACGAAACATTTTGATTGATATCTAAAAATATCCAAATCAAAGAGCCACAAAAATAGACATGTTTGTGAGGATAGACGCTGTACGTTCTCACTGGGACATAAATTATTGAAATTGATAAAACACCAGTTGGTCAGCTCGTTAAGAAGGAGATGTTGCATGCGGTGAGTCCAAACAAACTTTTATAAGGATCCCTTTGGTCCTTGGCGGTATCATAGTTACACAAATAAATAGTTCTGATTAATTTACATCGAATTTCTTGAAAATTTCCGCTCAACAATATTCAGTTAGGCTCAATTTATGCATCCGTTCAATCGCGCGGTTTGGCGGCTACACCGCGAGATCTATATAGCCTGGAGACAGACAGGCAGACATCGAAGTCTTAGTAATAGGGTCCCGTTTTTGGAACCCTAAACACCATAGCCCAAACACCATAAAATGTAATTTTCTTACTAGTTAGAAAAGTAAGTATGTGTAGTTGCTTTCATACTACAAATTCGATAACGTTACGAATACTTTGCTGTCGTGCTAGGGCGGTCAAAGTGGACCCGATCACGGTGTTTGTTTGTCCATACAGACAGTACTGTTAAGTCATTAAGTGTGTCCGGGAACTTCATCAAAGGGTAGTTTGTTTTCACACAATTTGATCAAGGGAGAGGCATTTAGGGCTTTCCACATAAAAAGGATGGGAAAACAAGATGAAAATGATGGTAAGCGCTTGCCCGAAATTTAACCTAAAGAGGGCTCGCGATTCGAACATGCAGGTCGGGGAAACGCAAGCTCTTACCAACACCCCTACTAGAGGAGGCACCAGACATTTTCATTTTATTACATTTCTGCCTAATGGCCCTCGAAACGTACTCGGCGAAACAACGCAAGCGCTAATTCACCCAGTCTAGTCGTTTAAAAGCTGTTCGACGTGAATAATAATTAATCTTGATAAAATTGCACCATTACAACCATAATTACCACAATACCACAATCATGAAAGTTATAAATATAATATCATCATATTATAATACAGTGGATTCTGATACTAAATTCTAAATCGAACACACGTAAAGCCCCATACATACGTAACGATTTATCGCAGCGATAAATCTGTGCAGACCAGTTTGCGTAGTTTTATCGATCGTGTGTATGAAAAATCGTTGTCAATAATCGTTCGTCGGTGGCAGTTGCAATTTCTATCAGATAAATCGTTGTCGATTACATTTGCACAGTTTTATCGTTGCGTGTGGACGGCGATCGCTCAGTTCGGCAGTACTTCACGGATCTTGCTAGTGTACGCCCGTGCACATCGCTTTCACAGAAACACGTCGGAAGACGAAAGAGTTGGACACCGCGAACTACTTCAAGATTTTATAGAAAGCTACATAAACCTAATCTTTCATGAGGACTTATAGCTTCTCTCATAACTGTGTCTTGTTTCTTTATTAGTGGAGAAACTAAAGCCAGCAGATTTAAATATGCCCCTTCATTCATCCTTAAATAGTTATGCCAATCTTGCGGAGCGAATTCCAACTCACATAACAAGTTGGTTTAAAGTAAGAAAATTATTCCTTTTCATGAGCCAATCTTTACACCATAGACTCCGCTTCTTTTTTTCTTTAAAGATATAACCAAGCCTAATATAGCAATTGCGTCACAATCTTCCATTGTTAATATGTAACTTGCGTGAGCTTCTGCGGAGAACTGCCCGATCGATGTCGATATCTGAGCCGTGTGGAGGCACTAGGAACGTTCGATTCATGTGCACAGTCTGAAATCGCTACGATAAATCGTTACGTATGTATGAGGCATTAGCGTGATTTCAGATAACTTGAAGTAAGTATAGCATCACGAGTGTATGCTGAGTAATTGATTCAAGGAGCTTTTTTTTATAAAATTAGAGGGCAAACGAGCAAGCGGGTCACCAGCAGCAGACAGCATAAGAAACGGAAAAGAATGGACACACTGACAGATTTTAGTGACAAAACGGCAGATTTCTTTTGTCTATTCTTCCGTAGAAAGAAACCTTTTCTTTGGTGACCATGCTAAGGCTACCGATATAAAGCGACTACGTCGCCCATCCATGGACGCTCGCAAGAAAAGTTGCAGGTGCAATGCCGTCCTTTTAGGGTTGATTCAGACCGCAACGCGACGCGTAGATGCATTTCTAAATTTCTATGGATTTGACAGATTCGCAAGACGCCTCACGCAATTGAAATCTGTCAAATCCATACAAATTTATGCCGCACCGCGCCTCACCTCGCCTCGTCGCGTTGCCGTCTGAATTGACCCTTAAGATGGTGGAGGGGGTATACGTTCTCGTCTTGAAGGTTTTTACATTAATTAACTTAATTACATTACTGTTTATTTTTTATATCAGTAATTATAACAAATACGATAATTTTGATACCGGCTGCTATAATCGCGGCGATAAAGGCGTGCGTACACGCGTCGCGAATCGCTAAAGGCGCGCTCACACGCGGGGCGAATCGCTAAAGCTGCCGACGAGTGACCTAATAAACAATTACATTCACTGTTCCCGGTTTATCGACCGAATCGGCGATTGTTTGTTATGTGGAACTATATTTATAATTATGTATTTTATAATTTTCTGAGATATATTTTATCACCAACCGCCTCTAGTGCCAAATCTGAATCTTATCTCGTCAGGTAACTACCTACTACCTAAATACTTAGAGCATGTATTGGTGTAGACTGTAGATGAAAATGTTTTTGTCCTGAAAAATTCTTTTAGCATCGTCTAAGGGGGACTTAAGACCAAAAACATCGCTGGAGTTACCGATTAATAGATTATCTTTTTGACATATACATAGATCCCAACATGTTTCCATTTCATATTATAAATAAAATATCAAATCTGAATTCAAATTTGGAACAGGAAGCGATATCGCATGCGCGGGCGCACCCTCACTCACACATTCGCACATCCCTCTGTCATTTTATATTTGGAACAAAATATAAGATAAGTTAACAATTTTAACTTATGCCCGATTTCTATAATTTTTTTAACAGTTAGTGAACATTTACTAACGTTAAAACATTAGCCAGTTAACAACGCTGTTGAATAGATAAACTCCTGTTCAAAACTGTTGTGATGTTGAAAGCAGACTACTTATCATTTTATATTCAAAAGTCTATGGAATCAAAATGAAATTTTCGAAATCAACCATTTGAATCAAAACTTGCCCCAATTTCAACTAACATTTACAAAAAACGATCCACCATTTTACAGTTACAGCTCACAGCGATCTTGAAACTACTTGAGGATCACATTTTTTGTGCATTATTTATTTTTTGCCCGGGGTGGCAATCTGGCATCGAAATAATCACGCCGCTGCACATGTGCGACGATAAACATTTTATAGGAATGTAAGGAGGCAAAAACTGCGCCCAAATGTGGCTTTCGATATTGGGATTAGACAGAGGAAGTCATGATTTACTTCCCTTTATGGTTATTAATTAAAATATTTAATTATTGAGTTAGAACAAGAGTTGTTTACAGGAAGCTTATGATTAAAAATTTAATTTTACTGTCGCCAAAAAGTACTTGAAATAGGATTTAGGGACGCCAAGCACTTGAGTTGCATGTTATGGCGCTTGTTTTTTTGCCTCAAATTCGGTTGGCGACCAATATAATATTGTTATCCTTAAAATTTGGCATTCAGAAAGATACATAAGTCATCCAGTATAAAGCTTTTATATCCGGGAATAACGATTCCTCCTTCATACTGAATCGAACGCGCGCACACATATACGTGTAATATAAGACAACTTAAGGGCGTTCCCTACGGAGATTCCGTAATTTACCGTATTTAGGGGCTTATAAACTCATAATTTGAAAGCTACGAAGTTATAATAAAAATACAGCAATAATCTTCAGCATATCAACATTCCTTTCCACGTTTTAAATTTTCTATTTTTGTTTATTGTACTAATGATATCAACTTCCAAAGTAAAACCGATTTATTAAAATTCAAGCATACATTCAGCATCTCCTCAGTATTTACAAATTACTGGTATTTGAAACACACGCCAATAGATCGACAATATCCTTAACAACATATTCCACGTTTTAAATTTTTTTTAGGTCAATTTTGAACTAAGATAAGTAAATTGGGTTTTGGTGCGATTTCGGCGACGCGGCAAATGTATGGTCAATGTCGTTTGCTCGGGGGATGGCCTTAAAGTTGCAAAACAATGTAGGGACACATTGACGTATTAAACATGGACCTTTGTTGAGTTTCATATTAAGAACACAGTTAAGTACTGAGCCCTGTCCCTGTGGTTTTGATATGTTTTTTCTACCGCATTGTTAATTGGTTGACGTTTTGCTATTAGCCAATAGGCGTGTCCACACAGAGCGAGCAGTGTTATATATCCACCCAAATTGCATTCGCCGCGCGAAGCAGCTCGGTTAGTGTGGTGGAGTAGACACATCTATTCAAAATCGATAGTGAATAATGAATTGATGAATTAAATATGCGGAGGCTTCGTGGTTTCGAAAAGTGTCAATAGGAATTTCGCACATTTTTCACCTACCGCAAGGCAGAATTCAGCCTTAAATCAGTCTTGCAACCCATATAGTATTTCAGAAACCATAATACCATAAACTTACATAATATTTTATAACGTGATACAGCATGCATTACATATCCACATCATCACGCTATCACGGCACAGTGGAATTACATAAACACGCACGTCCTTGATACTACTGAGGGTGCTATTCCTGTCCCGCAGATGCTCCCTGTGTCCCGTGCTCACTATTTTTGTCCCCCCTGTCCCCCCTTCCCCCCTGTCCCTCTGTCCCTCTCCTCTGTCCCTCCCTATGCACTCACCCCGCGCGTGCAGTAATACGAAACTTAGTTTCTTGTCCCCTTACGATAATCACGTTTGTAAAAATATGCTTGTGATATTGAATGGGTGGTTGATGCAGTAAGTAGTATCTTCTATTAATAATGTTCTTTGCTTAGATAAATGATTGGTGCGTGCGGAGACCAATGATTAATCTAAGGTTCTTTGCTTCGTTATATGGCGTTGTCTCTTTGATATTATCTGACCCTGAGTATCAGAAAAGAGATTCATTGCTACCTACATTGTCTGATTTTGTAAATTGTTTGCATAAGTTTTATCTCGAATGTTGTCTGTGCCTTCGGCCTTCACCCGCGAAAAATTATAGATTGCGTGTGATCCTTTTGCGAGCAAAATTTTAAAAATACACTTCTTAGTGATACCTTAAAACTTCATAACATTATCTACATCTAGATCTTATCACATCTTTAGTCTATGGGCCACAATATAATTTCGCATCTAATGCAGTTATATTTAGTGCGGGCCGGGCCGGAACCCGAGACGATAATGCCCGCTGAGGTGATACATATGGCGGTGTCGGATTTGACGCATGCAACACTTTTTACCATATGAAAATGGACTGAAAATCTCGATTGAACATCGATTTTAGTCAGTCTGTAGCCTACAGCTGGTATGCAGTAATCCAGACTGTCTTACCTAACAAGCAGAAAATACTATTCTCATAAACGTCAAACGATTTACTTTCGACGGTCAAAGAACAGTTTTCTGTTTTCTTGACGTCACTTAAGAAAATGTATTTTACCGTTATCTTGACGTCACATAAGAAAAGGCATTCATTCTGTAGCTATATCATATCAAGCATACACACACGTTAAATAATTTGCCACCTCTTTTATTAAAATTGGATTTATAGCTTTAGGTGCAATGGCGGAATATTATACACATTTAGATATTATTAATTTTATAGGCATTATTCTATTATATATTTCTTTTATAATTCATTTTATTAAATGCATTACCCTTCTTTTGCCGTCAATTGGGTAATAATTAACTTTGATTCAATAAAGTCTTATCAAGCTGACATCGAACCCCCGTCGCTCGACGGAAATAACTCGAGGGCGCAGATAGTGCGCGCGCGCAGATTATGACGTTACTGTACTGCTGTCAAACTGACAGTTGACGCGTCAATTACAATGTGCAATTACAGTACGATTATAAGTTTGTAAAAACTAGAAATAATCTGGTAGCTACTAAAAAGCTTGAAGTCTTGAGTTTCTTTCAAATTGCTGTTTTATATTTTCTACTTAAATCTTCTATTTCGCTCAAATTATTACGTTTTTTTATTACTGATTGTCATACTACACGCCAAACAATTAAATGTAATGATTATGTATGTTAATAATAGGATGTTAACTATTTTATAATCGTTCGAATTCTAATAAATTGTCTTTAATTATTATGAACACGGAAAACTCCACTTAGAATCGTAAATTTACAAACAATAATTATAGTATTATTCCTATTATTGTACAGAATAACAATAAACATTAAACTTTCAATAAATTAATACTCAAATCACTCAATCGAGCAAACTTTTACAAAATTCTCGGCTGTACTACTTTAACCCTTAACCCCGACATTAAAAAAACAAAACGTCATTAAACGAATCGAATTCGAATTTCAAACATTCCGGAACGATAAACGAACAAGATAACGCGTCTAGACGAAATAAATATGGCTCTCGAATGCCAGAAACGTTGCTCACTTGGCTAATCGCTGTTTTTTACCCCACCTACTGCACTTAAAGCGAATCTACCATGTGATGTACGCTTAACGTTTTAAGATAGCTGATAGGCTCTATGGGTGTGGAGAATTGATGTTTTTACGTTGTTAATAACAGAATTTTAAAGGCAGGTTCTCATTTATATGATCTGTCGCAACTATGAATCCTAATTTGATCTTTGCAATAATAATCTATAGACATGCATCTTATTTCTAAATGCACATTATTGATTATTTTCTATTTATTCCTTTATTTTGGCACGATTCCCACCACCAAACGTAGGAATGGAATACATCAGGCGTGTATCACGAGCCCCCCGGTGCGGGAGTAATGCGGGGCCATGTCACCGTGTAAGTGTTCGATTCCCGACACGTAAGTACGATAAAATCAATGGGAATATTTCGCCATATAAAAACTAGGCTTGGCCTTAAGATATAGATAGATCTTAGGTTCAACACGCGTTAGATCAAAGAAATTGAAAGACTTTATCTGCATAATATTATAATTAGCGAGTAAATACATAGTTAGAAATAAACGATAAAATGAAATTCTGAACATGAAATTTAATTATAACGGGAACTGATAAAAATGACGATATATTATGTCTACGATACCAAATATTTTCCAATATCGGTTCTGTTGTTTAAGCGTGAAGAGGTAACAGACAGACAGACAGACGCCATTATATCATAGACACGACATTAGACACACATCTTTGATGCATCACCCTAGCTAAAAAGTAAAAGTCTGTTTACATTTACAGCCTTGCAAATATATTAATTACTATTCAAAATGATTATGCTAGATGCCTATTGAAAAGCAGAATTAAGAATAATGCTGAATATCGTTATTACTTATGAAACAATAGTTATATAAGGCAAACAAAGTATACAATAAGAAGTTGAAATGAAGCATTAAAAGTACGTACAGAAATAACTTTCTTTGAGCGTGATCGAAATAATCGGTACAATTATTGCAATAAAAGAGTTTATTGCAATAAAGAAGTTAACAGGTTGTTAACTACTGCAACAAAAGAGGCAACCTTCATGCTTTTTGAAGCTTTTGGTTACGCAAAACCAACTTTAAAAGAACTCCCGGAGAGTTCTTTTTACGTAACAAAGTGGTTTTGGAAGAAAATATGGCACTATTATATGCTTTAAGAGCTAAAGAGATTAAATTTAAGAACCTTCGCCAATTATATGTACTGTTTTAATCGATTTTAATACAGCTTTGGTCCAGTGTAGATCCTATGTAGCAGCGAAATAGCATTTTCGAATCCACCATGTACAAACGTTAAAAAACTGATTGGTAGTTTTGACCAATCAGAATTGAAAATGCGTTAATTTGACATTCTAAATATGATCATCATAATCCATTCTATAGATTTATTATATAGAGAGTCGAGACAGCATCAAAATCATATCAATAATTCTATGACATAGCAGTTTCGATCAGTGATTTACAGAAATATAGTCATCACAATAATTGTCTACTTCATGCGTCTTGTCTACAAGTAATATAGTCATCAAAATTGTCAATGCCATAAACACAAGTCGCCACAATCCCCTCATGACATGATTATTACCCACCATTTGTATCCCTACGTAAAATATGTAACGAATAGCCGCCTGACCGTTTAGCGAATAAAGCGGGCGCCTAATGTGATGGAATATGAATAACTTATGTAACCCTTTTGTAGGGTTGCCGGGTTGCTGGCTGCCGAGGGTTGTCGTGAGGGTTGCGCTGTGATTGGTATCGCGACGTAAATATTTATACCAAAACATGTCCGGCTGACAGCATAATTGCATTTGAATATGGTAAACCTTTGTGCGTCTTGAAACCATTCATTTGTTTCTTTTAGAAATAGCGTTATCGATTGCTATTATAGTTTACGTGCCAATTATTCTTATATTCTGTAGATTTCAAATATTGTAGGCGATGGCTGGAAATAATCACGCAATTTTGAAAGTGCCCCACGTACAACGTTTTTGAGGGAAAAACGACACTAAAGCTCGGTTTTCCCTATGTACGGATAAGACCGATATTTAGTATCGTTTTTCCGCCAAAAAAAATGTGAAAACCGACTTTTCTTATCTGAGAAAGTACGGATTTCCAGATTCTCTGTATTAATTTATAACATTATGGAATAAATTACATTAAGAATAAATTACTAGGAAGAAGGAATTTCATGTGTGTCATAACTCATATTGATTTATCACATATGCATAAACCTTATCAACTTCAATGGAGACATCTAAATTGCAATATGCTTATGAGGCGTATCAATAAATAGATATTATGTCAGTCATACCTTAGAAACGAGTCGATCTTGAATATTTATAGCTTAATCATCTATTCGGTTTCTCGGCAATATCTGCAAATATTTTGATGAGAAGACGTAGACCGTACAAATCAAAGTTTGATTCCCACAAAACAGCGCATTTGGATTTTGGGCATACTCCTAGCAAAGATCTCCCAAATACTTTAACGAATTGCCATCTTAATCAAAAAGAACACATTGTTACTGTATCTTAGTGTAAATATCTAAAAAACGATCATACCTGACGGACCTGCTTATACTGTTCTTCGAAGCTCCACCCTGCGGCGCTGCCTTCTGACGATGAGGAGGACGCGGAACCAACTGGCTGCTGAGGCGGCGGCGGCGGTGGTTGCGCGGGCGCCACGAAGGCTGGTGGGTTGTAGAAGTTGCTGGTGCCCCCGGCGATGGCGAAGACGTTGTTGGTGGTAGACAGGGAGGCGCCTTGAGCCAGTGAGACTAGCGACGAAAGATGTGGGTGGAGAGAGGTCTTGAAGGACTCAAAGTTTTCGCGCATCTGGAAGAAAAGATTGTGTTAGTGTTTTCTAATCTGTGGCAAAAAATAATCAAGTATTTAGTCTATTTAGAGATTTTAGAGGAACATTTGACTTTGACCTTAAAGAGTTGGACTTGGGTACGTCTTATAGGTGGACCATCTAGCGCCACAATCCTAATTCAAGCTATCGAAGTTTTCTTAGCGTAGTGGTAAGGTCGAAAAGCCTAGGTCATAAGCAGACACTTTCTAAGGTCAAGTCTACAATAATTACTGTCACCGGTTTAGGAACCAGCCCGGCAAGGAGAACCGGCGTAAGAAACTCGCTCGGGATTTTGGAGTTCGCCTTTCCTGAATCCTGGTACTTACATTGAGGGGCCGGCCCATGGCGGGGGGAGGGGGCGGCACGTGGTGCGGCATGGGGCCGGGCGGCGGCGCGGGGTGTCTGTGGTTCTCCCGGGTGACACTCTCATCGGAGCTCTCGCTGGACTGGTCTGCGAAGTCGTCTGAACGAGGGGGCTGGAGACAATAGAAAGAATTAGTTTTTACTTTTAACTAGATGTTGCGGTTTTCGCGCGGGAGTCATCGATCTTTTCAAATGTGGTGATGAGGTGATGATGTGGACTTGTTCTTTTCTGAGACACAAAGTATCTGTTTTCTATCATCCAAATATATTTAGCGGTTTAATGCTTCGATCGCGGATTCTTGGAAATATATTGTTATTCTTTTGTTGTCGCGGTCACCGGTGTCTTTATGGGGCTTGATGGGTTAAGCGTCAAGACAGACAGAGGTACAGCATACTTTCGCTAATGTCAAGGCAGTAACTTCAGTAATCTGTGGTTAAGTATAGCTTTCCCTCCGTTTGACGTGGCGTGATGTTCCTAAAACTCTATAGTTTCTATATTTTTAGGACAGTCATCTAAATCCCTATCTATCATACTAGGGCGGAGGGCTTCCTCATTGAAATATCCAGTCTTTGTCATCTAGAGCTTATTTCCAATAGTTGCAGTTGGATTTGTGTGCAGGTGCAGGACATCGGGCTGCAATTACTCAAATGTCGCGGAGTCTTTTACGATGTTATTATATCAATTTTTTCCTACTAATATCCCTCGCGTGCGTGTATGTATTAAATATGTATCATATTTATTAAAACGCCATTACAGTTGATAATGTAGTTGCAGAAAATAAGGTATTTCTCTTTCCTTCTTCTAGTATTACTGTACTGCTATCTTGCTCTAGGTAATTCCAAGAATTGAGTATGTATCTATTACCTCCTCGAGTTTTATATAAGCATCAAGTAGGTATTTTAATTTTTAAATGGCATGAAACAAATAATAAATTACAAACATTTTCATAATCTACACTCTATTTGGATGCCGGCTAGAGAAAATATAAAGGCAGATGGCAGTTTTACGTAATTTGGTTGTGTAATGGCCGAGTTGATAATTATAGTCAACAAAATTTTAACTTAATTTGAATTGCCTGTCAAAATGTGTAAAGTGACAAGCCCCGCCTGCCACCTTTACATGCAATTAATAACTTAATACGTGTACAAATCAGCCATAATGTCATAGTATAAGGAGGGGAAGTAAGTTATCTTCATACAAAGGCACCGCGCGCGGCTTGTATGTGTGCGCCATAGTATCAATGCATCGCCGCACGTACACTTATTAAGGGGCCAGGCTACCCTCGAAATTCTCATACATACGTAATACCAAAATCATTTTGTCATACGAAAATATTTAACATGTTTGAGTTATTTTTCAGCTTAAAATAGTAATTACCTAGGTTCCTGAACAAAAATTAACTTCAAAATATTTAAACACTAAAAAATAGAGTAAAACACAAAAAAATATATAAATAAATAGTAAATATACTACAAAATATTTTAATACTAAGAAATATTTTTTAGAGTTGAAATATTTCGTAGTAAATTTAATATTTATTTATATATTTTTAGTGTTTTACTCTATTTTTTAGTGTTTAAATATTTAGTAGTAAATTTAGTAAAAAAAAATTTTACACAAAAAAAATTTTTTTAGTGTTCAAATATTTTGAAGTTAGTTTTTGTGCAGGAACATAGGTAATTACTATTTTCAGCTGAAAAATAACTCAAACATGTTAAATATTTTCGTATGAGAAAATGATTTTGGTGATTGAGTGATTACGTATGTATGAGAATTTCGAGGGTAACCCGGGCTCTTAAAATCTCGGACCGTTTTCGGACCATACCGGCGGGGCTAACACTTTACGCTGCACGCCCGCGTCGCGCCGCGCCGCGCCAAACGAATCAAAAATGTCCGATCATAATCGCAGGAGTAATAAATATTGCTGTGTGTTAATTGTAAATCAGATATTAATTATACACATAAAGCAAAGTTCGAATCATAACAACAGATTTGTTTATAGTAGGTACCTATAAGAGACAGGCGTTAGTTTTTAATGTTGTTTTAAAGGGTATATTTATAATTTTATTTAGACATCGGATTATATGGACGATCCAAATGCCGAAATATGCATGCAAATATGCACGAAAATTGGCCGAAATGTGGACAATCAAGAGTCACTTATTATTATTAAAAGTCGGAAGACCGCAACATTGCCGCTGTTCATGCGGTTGCGAACGAAGCACGGACAGCCGCTTGCCGCTCCCACATCACAACGCCGCCGCCTAAAATTGACAACCCTAAGACAGTAGGTAATTAAATCGCGGATTGGGCCGGAGTTACCCTCCTTTTACTATGATAATGTGGATCTGTCGGTTGGGCTTGACATAAATCGATCAAATTACATAGGTGTCATCTACATGAATTATCAACTTTGTATGATCGACTATGTTATACCCTCTGAGCTGCGGAACTTGTCAGAATCGTGTAGTGTGACCATTGGACCATAGGTACTTAAAAGCCTGTATATTTTGGAGTATGTACTGACTATAAATAAAGTAAGTGGGCAAGTAATTATTTTATTTCCATGGCATATGGTAGCCGGGGAACCCCCGGGCTACTCCTTACAAAACCTCAAAACTTGTAATGTAATTGGGGCAAATGATTATTTTTCCCTAAAACAATGACATAATGTAGTGAGTACCTTCTAAGCAACAGATCGCGTATATTTGAAGCCGTTAAGTAACAAGCTAGCTAGATAGATTTTTGAAAGATAAAAAAGTCTAGAATAGGTACGTAAAGTATAAATCTACTTGGCAAACTTTGTTTGCATTTTTCTATAAACTGTGTAAAAGCCGCACGCACGTGCAATGAAACAGCTTTCAAATAAAAACTATGTATCTATCACCTACAATTTGATCTTTATTTCAATTTTTAAACAACATTACAAAAATCCATTTTTAAGTGTTAGCGCACATAAATTTTCCACCATCGCGTCAAACCGGTCGCCCGCAATAATTTTCCGATTCCTGTTTCATTTTCATAACGTTACAATTTCTGTACACGAACAGCAATCATCGAACCAGTCTTATAAATTAAAGGATAAGTATAATATACTTATATTATATTTATTACAATCCGCCAAAACCGAGAACGCTGGAGGCACACAATTACCATATTATATTATTATTTTTTCATTTTTATTATTCGCATTATTATATTGTGTGGTGTGATTATCGGAGAAATGCTTCGTTCGGATAAACGCTGACTGCAACACGCAACCGGCTAGGGTTCCCTTGGTTATAAAAACCCCTTTTTGAGTTTTGGTTGGTATAAAAAACCCTTTTTACCCAAGAAGCTTTACATTATATCTTCTACTTAAATTTCATTGCGTTTTAAATAGTTTCTTGTGGAACAAACTTTAATAGCTATGTCCACACTGTGCACTTTCATCTTCAATTTTCGTCATCTTCTTTCATTGAACTTTCGTATTGGCGCATTCAATAATTGAATGCGTCAACGAACGCAACGCCAACATTGTCATTAAAGAACAAAGCGAAAGTTTTAGATACGGTCAGAGGTCATTCGTCGCGGGCATGCCTCACATGCGCTGTTGACTGCGCTATGATGCATGCCTAAGGTGACCATACGTCCCGCTTTCAGGCAGTCTGTCCCGCTGTCCCCCGCGAGGCTGAAATTGTCCCGCTTTCGCAAACAGACCAAAAGACAATTTAAAAGTATTTTTATGTTCGAAATGCCGACGAAAATGGCAATGCCCTCTCCCATACAACAAAATATAATGTGATTTGTCTGCCACATTTTGCTCAATATCAATAATATGGTAGATACAACAGACAGGCATTTACATACCTACTTGTTTACCTGTAAATTTATTATTATGGGGGGGGGGGGGGATTCCGTAGATGTCCCGCTCTGACAAATAAAATAAATGGTCACGTTATGCATTATTGAACAAAAAAGGCACAGTGTGGACATAGCTAATTATTTCTAATGTCACATTTCTCAATATGTACCTACTATTGTGATTTGTTAGCGAAGAAAAATAAGAGTGAAACTCAACATACAATCTTCGCTTTTAATGAAAAGCCCATTTATAATTAAAAAAATGTACAAGGTATGGAAGTTAAAACACAATTTTTACTGATCGATCTGAAACTCTGGAACGAACTATCACCAGCAGTATTTCCGGACCTTTACGACCTGCAAACCTTCAAGAAGAGAGCGTAATCTCTCTTAAAAGGCCGGCAACGCACCTGCAGCTCTTCTGATGTTGTGAGTGTCCATGGGCGACGGTAGTTGATTTCCATCAGGTGACCCATTTGCTCGTTTGCCTCTTTATTTAATAAAAAAACCTTCACTCCACGTATACGGAACCTCAATATTTTCGGGTGTATATTTTTTATATCAGTCGATATTCCCATGGTTTCCGACTGCTACTGGATTCCTGTTTCTGTTGACCGCAATCACTCAAATCGTTTATTGATAAACATTTTGAGAACTCATATTGCTTTGGTAACGAAACATAACGTGCTGTAACAAACATTAACGGTTTGCACTCTGGGAGTGCCGGCAGAAGCAAAAACAGCAAGATACACTTTTCCTGTAGAAAGAGAAGGAGATGTAACTTCTTCTCGTACGCTGCGCCGACAGTCTACTCTCCCTCCGACTTAGAAATTTTCGATAGGATCACGTGACCTGACGGAAGTTTATAAGTACCCAAAATCTTTCTAAGTCTTTTATTTCCACAAATGCATATTCGTGAAAAATTCTGTCAACTGCGCCTGATCTATATTGTTTTTTATAGTAGACTAGATGACGCCCGCAACTGTACATTTTTCCGGGATAAAAAGGTACCCTACCAAATACGTACTAAATCCTAGCTAAATCGCTTCAGCGATTTAGTCGTGACGTCGAGTTAACCTACACATAAACTTTTCGGATTTATACTATTAGTATGGATCTTATGATCTTCATATACGGTAAACTTCAAAGCATTCGTCACTTCCATACGAAGATTATTTGGAATTGATTACCTTATACCTGTATGTTTATCTTACGTCCATTTAACACATAGCACATAAGACGTGCCGGTGAAAACGTTTATTTATATAAATGTGATAGAAATCGTAATTGCCAGGCCTCGTCCAATGATCAAATAGAAACTTGTAATAGATGTGCCCACGTGTCAAAGTAAATATGTGGGTACATCAAGAATATTGATTCTATGTTTTAATATTTTAATAGCATTTGTAAACAATCTTTAACATAATCCGTATTAATATTATAAGTGCGAAAATGTGTCTGTCTGTCTGTTACCTCTTCACGCCCAAACCGCTGAATCGATTTAGCTGGGTATAGAGATGCTTTGAGTCCCGGGAAAGGACATAAGTAGGATACTTTTTATCCTTGAAAAATGTATGGTTTTCGCAAAACGGATTTACTGGCGTCACCTACTTTTTGTATTTTATAAAACTTCTTACTGGCGTCACCTACTTTTTTGTATTTTATAAAACTTTGATATTTGTAAGATAGATAAGTTCTCTATATTTACTTCCGTCTACACTACATTTTTTGGCAAAGTTCAGAACTTTGTCTAATGTTATAGCGCCTTATCCATTGGATTTATTATCAAAGCCAACAAAATATCACCTGCAGATGATACTCTCTATTTTTGTCTCAATCTTGAACATCGCTTACATTGTTTATGCACATTTTCAACATTGATTTGTGAATACGGAGAAATCGGACAAAGATATTCCACTCCCTGGAAGGTGTATTAGCTTGTATTAGCAGTGTTAGCCATGGGCATTGGACGTGCGTTGTGACACGAAGGGAAATCTATAATTAGTAGTGTGTTTTCGCGGGTTCTGGATCACGATTCTGGGTCCACCCCTCCCCCCGCTCGCAGCTCGTAAACTTTCTCGATCACTTTTTGTCGGTTCGAGCGGCGACATCGCCTAAAAAAAAAAAAAAAAAAAGTTTGGTGTCAAAATAGGGGTTTTCGGCCATCCTCGTTCGATATATGCGATCCGTTTTTACGTATTTGCACTATTTCCAAAGTTAGCTTTTGTGTTTACCCCTCATTATCTCCACGCTCCATTGTTCCTTCATAATTACAATCGCTACTTATTGCATTGTTATGTTCGCCTCAGTGTTCTATTGTTCGTAATGACTACCTGGCTTATCGCTTACGTCACCTTGCTTTCTTACAAGATTTTAAATAAATATGAATGATAATTAACTAACTAATGAATTATTGCAAATTAAAAGTCATAATTAATTATGTAGGTCACCCGATCATTCGATGGACTTCGTAAATACACGACGACGCAGTGTACAAACTGACATGTTTTGCTCGTCAGCGAAATCCGACGAGTCAACGACCGCCGCCGCCACGCTCGCCGCGGCTGCCACCCGCATCTCGCGGCTCGCGTCGAAGCGCAAGTGTAAACACAAAGCTCGCAACACACTGCACACAAGCGTGCCCTGCGAGTCGCGAGCCGCGCCGTGGCCGCGCCGCGAGACGGGTCGCAAGCTCAAGTTTACACTCTCGGCTCGTAGCGCGTCTCGCGGCTCGGCTCGCGGCTCGCGCGCGAGTGTAAATCATGTATTACAAGATTTTAAATAAATAAAACTTGATAATTTTTTTATTACATGTATTTTATTTCATTAAAACATTTATTGCGCGCGCGAGTGTAAATCATGTATTACAAGATAGAATTTGTATAATTTGTAATTTGTATAATAAAACTGGATACATTTTTAATTACATTTATTTTATTAAAACATGTATTGAACATACTGTACGATATTATATCATTACACAAAGTGTTGCTACTAAATAACTTTTAAAACTCTACTAAACTTTCCCTATTGAACTTATAATACAAGGACATACATTAAACTATACTCGTCACAAACTGATGTGAAATCATTTTGTAATCTCCACAATATGTTAAAATCCAATCTCCTACAGTTTCACCCCATAAAAGCCTTGTGATATTGCATAGGAGTGCGCCTGCAGGAATCAAAGTATTGACAAAATATGTCATTTTCATTGATGTGCATGGCCATCCAGTGGGGTCCAGGTGTAACAATATATTATCAGGATCCAAGTTGCTAATAAATGTATGTAGGGGTTGAACATATTATATTATATAGGCAGACGATTCCCAGCGTATACAATATTATCTTTTAAAGTCTAAACCTTCACAAATTCTTCTCAAGTAATTACGGATTTCTATTGTGTTAATACTGTATTATCACAGAACCAATCTGGTATATGAATCTTGTATAAAAATAATATGTCATATATCCGTATAATGTATGCTTTAAGTATATACTAAAAGTGATATTACATATGAAATAATGAATGAATAAATAAAAGAAACAACTTTGGTACAATATTTTATTTCACAGTATCTACACACTATTAGACAAACAACATGCACACGTTACACATTATAACTCAAATATATTATCATACATATTGTGACTTTTCTTAGCTTCTATAGTCTACAGTTACATTACGGTTTTTATCTAATTTTCTATAATCGTTTGAGAGAGACTAGAATCAATTGATATCCCATTTCCTTCATTAAGGAAATGTATACCAGTGCCGGAAAATAATGTATGAGAGACTGAAGTGAACATATTAGATACCATTGAAGGATGGACGTGTTTTCCATCTATGTATAAACAATATGAATTCATACCATAATTTTCAAAATTTAAAGGATTCTTACTAATGATTAAATGCTGCGTTATTTACAAACCCTATGATAAATCTTTTGAGTACTTGCACCGGAATATTATCAAGCGTTTTTTTTTTTCTCATCAGTGGAAAGTCGTAATATCATAAACGTTATTCACAATTATTGAGTCATCCTTAGCATCCATTTAATGATAAAGCATACAATAGATACACTTTCACATTCTTTACTAATAATTATTCCTGTGAGTCGCTAAAAGAACAGGATAACTTAATGGTGGGGACATATTTAGATAAGATTACAAAACCTCATATCATTTTGAAATTTAAAAAAGTAAAATAATATTTATTAAGTTTTCCTATAACAAAAACATACGATGATTCTATAAACTAATTATATTCTTAATCCTATAGCATATTCCGTATACACCCATAAGTATTGTACTTTGTTATGAGATAATATTTTTATACTAATATTTTTTTCTTTTGTTAACTAGTTTGTAATACTTTGTTTCGAGTAGCTATACTTTATATTATACTTTTATAATATGTATAATATTGTACTGAATGTTTAATTTTTAAAGTTTCATTGTATAACAACATTGTCTATAGTCTATACATAATATTATAAAACAAAGTCGCTTTTTTCCCCTCATGTTCCTTTGCATTGTTCCCTTTAATCTTTAAAACTACGCAACGGATTTTGATGCGGTTTTTCTATAATAGATGTAATGATTCAAGTGTATCTAATAGTGTGTAGATACTATGAAATAAAATATTGTACCAAAGTTGTTTCTTTTATTTATTCATTCATTATTTCATATGTAATATCACTTTTAGTATATACATAAAGCATACATTATACGGATATATGACATATTGTTTTTATACAAGATTCATATACCAGATTGGTTCTGTGATAATACAGTATTAACACAATAGAAATCCGTAATTACTTGAGAAGAATTTGTGAAGGTTTAGACTTTAAAAGATAATATTGTATACGCTGGGAATCGTCTGCCTATATAATATAATATGTTCAACCCCTACATACATTTATTAGCAACTTGGATCCTGATAATATATTGTTACACCTGGACCCCACTGGATGGCCATGCACATCAATGAAAATGACATATTTTGTCAATACTTTGATTCCTGCAGGCGCACTCCTATGCAATATCACAAGGCTTTTATGGGGTGAAACTGTAGGAGATTGGATTTTAACATATTGTGGAGATTACAAAATGATTTCACATCAGTTTGTGACGAGTATAGTTTAATGTATGTCCTTGTATTATAAGTTCAATAGGGAAAGTTTAGTAGAGTTTTAAAAGTTATTTAGTAGCAACACTTTGTGTAATGATATAATATCGTACAGTATGTTCAATACATGTTTTAATAAAATAAATGTAATTAAAAATGTATCCAGTTTTATTATACAAATTACAAATTATACAAATTCTATCTTGTAATACATGATTTACACTCGCGCGCGCAATAAATGTTTTAATGAAATAAAATACATGTAATGAAAAAATTATCAAGTTATATCAAGCCGCAGCCGCGGCGAGCGTGGCGGCGGCAGTCGTTGACTCGTCGGATTTCGCTGACGAGCAAAACATGTCAGTTTGCACACCGCGTCGTCGTGTATTTACGAAGTGCATCGAATGATCGGGTGACCTACATAATTAATTATGACTTTTAATTTGCAATAATTCATTAGTTAGTTAATTATCATTCATATTTATATAAAATCTTGTAAGAAAGCAAGGTGACGTAAGCGATAAGCCAGGTAGTCATTACGAACAATAGAACACTGAGGCGAGCATAACAATGCAATAAGTAGCGATTGTAATTATGAAGGAACAATGGAGCGTGGAGATAGTAGATAATGAGGGGTAAACACAAAAGCTAACTTTGGAAATAGTGCAAATACGTAAAAACGGATCGCATATATTGAACGAGGATGGCCGAAAACCCCTATTTTGACACCAAACTCTCTTTTTTTTTTTAGGCGATGTCGCCGCTTGAACCGACAAAAAGTGATCGAGAAAGTTTGCGAGCTGCGAGCGGGGGGAGGGGTGGACCCAGAATCGTGATCCAGAACCCGCGAAAACACACTACTATAATTATATAATCTTTGGCGCTACAATCTATGTTGAAGGAATTATTTAAATGTGTTTAAAATGTTTGTTGTGTGGCGCCCGCCATGAGGTAAATAAGCTACTCGAAGCCTTGTATTTGTGTTATTTGTATATGTATATCTAAAATTAATATATTTGTTGATTGGTTAAAGTTTTGACATCAGTTAAAAACGCTAGTGAATAAATCCGGTGAGAATAAGAGTTCCGGTTAAAACTTCAAATAAATTATTACATCCCAAGCTTAAAATATAGAAAAGAATCACTTTGTAAGGTTTCAAATTTTCGACAATTTCTTACTTCAGTGTTATAACTATAATAAGCACTTGCATCAACTAAGCGTCCTCTTAATTTAAATCGGGTCATACGGAAGGTCGGCATTTCGTTCTATTGATTAGTGTAAGTGCAATATCGGAAATCTTTTTGTATTTTGCAAATACTGACAACGCGTACGCGCAGCTGTCATTGACATTTGCACAAATGACTCATTGCAAACTAAACTATAAAATACGACTCCCGATACTAATATTAAAGCGGCAAATAAATCTCAAAAGCCTTAACACCTGCGTCAAATGTCAGTTTATTGATCACTATTGTAATCAACATTGTAACACCTCGGAGATCAGACAAAGAATGTTGCTATAAAGCAACAGGTTCCAGGCAAATGTTTGCCGATCCTGGGGTTATTCTGGAGCTAAAAGCCTTCGGTGACCCTGTGTTTGCATACACTCCACGCTAATGGACGTAGGGTTGGCACACGCGAGAAAATTTAAGTAAGAATTTATGAAAAGTGATGTAGTAACGTCCTGAGCATGAAATATTTACAATTACAACATTTTTTATGAAATAAGGGGGCAAATGAGCAAACGGGTCACCTGATGGAAAGCAACCAATGTAGCCTATCGCAACATCAGAGGAGCTGCAGGTGCGTTGCCGGCCTTATAAGAGGGAATACGCTCTCTTCTTGAAGGTTTGCAGGTCGTATAGGTCCGGAAACACTGCTGGTGAGTGGTGACAGTTCGTTCCAGAATATTACAGTGCGCGGCAGAAAGTTACGCGAAAAACGCACGGTGGAAGACTGCCACTCATCAAGGTGATGAGGATGGTATGTATAATTATGTGACAAATAAGCATCAAACCAGTCATTCTTGTTATTGTTGTCAATAACAAAAGACGTATTTTAAGCTCGAGACAGAATAAAAAATCTATACGGTACATACCACTGACTTAAAATAAGAAACACGATCGTACAAAAAATCTTAACTTTTTTCCAGGCGAAATGGAAAAGCAATAAGGTTCAAACTAGATGGGTTCTGACTAAAATGGGATACCATGGGAACTATTATCCGAAGATAATAATTCCTGCATATAAAAAACATCAACGCGATTATAGCTCTCTCTCATCAAATCTGATTCTGATCCAAATACTTAGTCAAATATAATTTTTGTTCAACTTTTCTGTCGTGTGGCACCCCTGGAGGTCGATCAACCTGCGTCTTTGTTTGACATCCCTGCGTCTCCCGATCGGTGTCCGTTTCACTTTCATCTATTTGTCGATGGCAGGGAATTTTTTTATTCCTCGGACCTCGCATCATTAGTGGCATATTAATATTTAACTTTAGATATTTTAATATCATAACTCATTAGTCATTAGTCATAAGTTTCGCGATAATTCGCTGTAAGTATAATATATTCTTTTAATGACTTGAGAGAAATTAATTTAAATATGTACCAAAACTTATTTTACTAGCTTTGGTACATTTTTATAAAAAAAAATATTAATTTAAAAAAAATGCATATAAAAACTTACGTTTAAATGGCGAATTGAGGCACAAAACTTAATAAAACATGACAAAAGTAAGAATTTCTATGCTTCGTTTTGATTGATGTTCATGTAATATGATTTGCGATGTAAAACCTTTTTGGAGTTGTTTTTCAAGTTATATGATAAGAAAAGGTAAACAAGTTACAAGTGTGACACGACTACCGCGGCCACTGACTTACGCCAGTGTCAAAACATCGGTTTAGTGATCAAAAGGTTTTCAAAACTGAAGATGGGCTATAACATGCATTTTACAAAATATTTATTATGTTCAGAAGAAAAGATAAGCTACGACACCATCTAAATAACGGTTTAATAAATGATTTCAAAACTAAGGATAGTAGGTATAGCTTATCACTTTACTAAAATGTCATAAATCATAAATCATAATACATATTTAGAACTAAGGAGGAGCTATGATATATACATTTGAGTAGTGCTGAGAGCTGTCAGACTTTAAAGCAGGGTCATTTATTGTGAAAGTCTTAGGCTTTAAAATATCACACTGCGACCAATAGGAGTAAAAAACAGTGAAAAAATGTGGGAAAACGGAGAAAATTATTCATCTTTGTCTATAATATGTGTTGACGCGTACGAGGACAACAGTTAGTTAATATTATAAAGACGACGCATTTAATATTTCTAAAACGTACTAATTCGTTCAAGTTAACGATATTCGTCACTTCAAATACCGCTAGCGGCGTGGAAAGATGTGCTTATTGTGATGATAATTATTTTAGAAAACAAAACCTAGAAAGCGGCCGCGTCGGTCAAAGATGTGTATCTTCTAATTATTGTACGCTATTGTAGAAGTTTGTGACATGGTATGATTGACGAACGACATTAGAAAGTGCAAAAACCGAAATAAATTAGGAAATTGAACGTGTAGGTATCATTCCATCCTCATTGCCTTGAATGGTAGTCTTCCACCTTGCGTTTTTCGCGTAAAGTCCCACCACGCACGGTAAAACTCTGGAATGGAATGTCGCCAGCAGTATTTCCGGACCATTACGAAGCAAACATTCAAGAAAAGAGCGTATTCCCTCTTAAAAGGCCGGCATCAGAAGAGTTACAAGTGCGTACTTGTAACTCTTCTGATGTTGCGAGTGTCCATGGGTGACTGTAGTTGCTTTTGACCAGGTCACCCTTTGCTCGTTTGTCTCCTAATTTTATTTAAGAAACTTAAAATAGATATTTTTACAACTGTTCCAACTATCAAGTTATGCCACAGTTATGCTCGAGCTTGCTAGAGGTATCTAAGTTATGAATAATTATGAAGTCATATGAGAAGTTATATTATTTTCATCGAGTACCTATATATTTGGGAAAGAAAAAGCCCAATCGATGTCCGCCCTAGTGCCCTAGCGACATAGTTTGGTTCACGGTTGGATCAAGGAAAGACAACCGTGCGGGAGCCGGATTCTACGGAGGCAGGCCACCGAAAGGCAAATACGCCTGTTTGGGGGAGTTTGCGACCGTGTTTCAGGCTGAAGTCTTCGCTATCCTCGGTTGTTCACTAGAAAGCCTGGAGATGGCCCTAGTTAATAAAAACGGTTTTATCTTCTCCGATAGTCAAGCTGCACTTAAAGCACTGACTGCCGCAGAAGTCTCGTCCAAATTAGTTCTGGAATGCATTGGGACGTTAAACATACTGGGAAGGAACAACAACATCCGCCTAGTATGGGTCCCGGGCCACAGCAACGTCCCCGGCAATGAAACCGCTGACGAACTGGCTAGGATTGGGGCCGAGAGTCTCGTACATGGCCCAGAACCAGTCTGTGGTATAACTCCCAGTACCACAAAACAAGTGTTCAAGGAATGGGGTCACAGACCATGCAGGAAGCAATGGACTGAGACCCCTGGCCTTGAACACTCCAAGGCACTAATTCCTGGCTTCAACAAGAAACTATCAGAATTAGTGCTCACCTTGGGTAGGAACCAATTAAGAATCCTTACCAGAAGCCTAACTGGGCACTGCAAGCTCAACAAACACCTAAACAGAATGGGTATTTGTAGCATAACGACTTGCAGATTCTGTGAGGAGGATGAAACACCTATTCACCTTCTCCTCGACTGTCCTGCTCTACTACAGAGCAGGAACAGGCACCTTGGTCGCCACGAATACTCATCCACAGAGGAAATTCGTGGCGCCAACCCCAACCATGCTTGCATGCATGCCATGCATACTGCTCAAAAATTGAACGATATTCAATTTTTGAGCAGTATTGGGTTGGGGATGATTCTCTAGTGCGAAGGAGTCACAATAGATCCTGATGGGTCGCAGTGACGTCAGGGCTATAATAGCGACCTGCCTTCTTTTAATAAAAAAAAAACCTATATATTTTGGCGCTTAGATTTTACGTTGCAACTTGCATAATGATTAATGTATATTATATTATATTATGTCATACGTGGAATCTCGTGAACGGCCTAGGCATCAAATCAGCTTGCTAATGATTAAACTAGATAGATGGCTGGAACATTATATTCAAACTTAAACCTGTGTCAATGCTGCATCATGTTCATCTCAACAAAAAATCATTTTCATTTTTTCCCTCTAAAAACCATTCCAAATTCAAATGTGACGGCCATTTTGAAAAAAGAAAAACCGTCAACATTTTAGTGTACCGTCGTTTTAATCGTATTTGTTATTGGAAATCGTTGAGACAATTTCGAAGTACGTCAAATATTGACGTTTCTCACGAACTCATCCTTCCACTTTTCACACAAATAAGTAATCATCGATCGTCTTTATTGCGCGAGGCGGGTGATAGTTCGAGGAACGAGCGCTAAGTGACATGACAAACTTACATTTTATATATTGAAAGTATATGATGTAAATGCATTTCAAAGCGATGTGGACATATGAACATTTTGTCACGTTAAAGTTAAAACTCCCAAAAAGGGGTTGAAATGATAAAAATTTAAAATAGTATTTTGGGATGGTTGGTCCGCCCTTATCTTATTTTGCAGAGGTGTTACCTACCATGAATTATGCAGTCATTATACCTAATCTAAAATGTACTTGTATGAAACTTTTGACAGTTTCCATTTTCCATACCTTGGTATTCGATAACATTACGATGACAGGGCTGTCTAAAAACATAATTCCCTACAGTAACCGTACATTAAGCATATTTTAATAATTATTTAAGTTCGTGACAAAAAAAAATATGACAACCCTAACGCTACATCTTCTTTGATAATGATGCATAAAACCGTACCCTGCTAACATTTCTTTTATGAGCGTTTTATTTAGGTTTAATCAACAATGGTGACACACGGTGTTAAAGTGAATTATTGTGCGAAGGCGTGCTTGTATGTCCGCCATCATCGAGACCTTTGTGAGTGACTCACTATGAAAATCCGCGAATGTCGCTAGGGCTGGCACACGCCATAAACTTTTTATTGACAGTGACAGTGGAAGTCGGTAACTTACATTTTATAACTGAGGGATAATACTCATTCTTCTAAGGGAACTTCTTTAATCAAACCTTGTAACTTACCTACTTCATCATCTGGCTTAGATATAAAATACATATTTTTCGATTTTAAGTCATTTTCTCGGTCTTGAAGCCTCCATTTATGCAAAAAAAGACGGGTTGCATTCCGGGAGTGCCGCGGCTGGCAGAAGTGAAAACTTAAACTGAAAACAAACCCATTTTTTATGAAAATCGATTATTAAAAAAATCGATTTTTTTAATTAATTGAAACCCTTACAATCAATTCGAGTTCGAGTTCGAGTTCGACACAAAACACTACTCTCCAACCGTCTTACGGTTTTTCCAAGGTTTTTCGATCAGCACGAGAATCTGACGCGAGTTTCACAGTTTTTACCCATCCCACAAAAGTGCTCAACGCCGCTAAAGAAGTTTTCACTTCAAAAATGTCAATAAGAAAAATATCAAAATTTGTGTAAATATCAATCAAAGTTTATCACGTTTAGAGGGAGTGGGGCATTAGTTTTTGTGACGAAGTAGTCACAGAAAGTGTGACACATCGTGACAACCGGGGGAGGGGGTTAAAAAAAGGTAATTTTAGTATGTGTTTTATGAACGGCCCCTAATTGTACTAGATAATAGATATGTTGAACATAGCTTCGCTGTGCGGAAATTAGTTTATCATGTGAGAACCGTATATTTTTGCAGGGTAAAAAATTTCCAAGGTCCTTTCTCGGGACTCAAACTATCTCCATACCAAATTTCACCCATCGTTTTAACGGTTTAAGCGTGAAATGTTAATAAATCGAAAGCAGTTTCTTTCCTCATTTGACGGTATTTTAAAAGTATTATTTTAACAACTTTTGATACCTATTATGTATGAAACGCAAAAGTAAAGCACATTTTAAGTTTTCCAACCTTAAAATTTGATAGATTTTTGATACCAAAGTTTTAATTAGCTAATACAGCCCTAATCACAAGGAAAATGTATATTTGCGCGGCAATTTTAGGTTGACGACTGTCACAAAGTCATTGGCATTGTTTTGACATCGTGACAAATAAACATACACGTGAAAACCGTAGAATTGTAAATGTGATCGCACATTTATCAGCAATTCAGCACGCACACATTTAGAATTCGTTGTATGAAATGAATGAAAATGTGAAACGTCTCACATTCGTCCGCATCGTACGCGCCGCATTTCGTGAACTATGCGGTGCGTTCGACGCGTACGGCGCGTACGGTACTCACAATTAATGTTTGTTGTTGCTATCTCTATCTACCTACCTGTTGGTAATGACTGAAATAGAAAATACGGAAACGATACCTGAAATTAAATCAGCATCAATGCCATTTGAAAAATTTAATAGTTTAAAGAATTCAAGTTGTAGGTGTGGCAGTAGTGACCCCATCTTTAGGGCTGTTTGGGTCATTTTGACATTTGGAAATAGAAATTGATTTTCAGCCACACGTCAAATCCTATCCTAAGGGTCAATTCAGACCGCAACGCGACGCGTAGATTTCTAAATTTGTACTGAATTGACAGATTTCAATTGCGTGAGACGTCTTGCAAATCTGTCAAATCTATACAAATTTAGAAATGCATCTACGCGTCGCGTTGTGGTCTGACTTGACCCTAAGGGTCAAAACCAAAAATGTTAAAATGGCCCCAAAGAACCCCGAGTTTATTTGACTGCCAGTTTTCATTGCTCGCGATCTCGCGGTGTAGCCGCCAAACTGCGCGTTTGCTCGAACGCATAATATAAATCCATCCTTGTATAATATCTTGTTAGCTAGAGGGCCTGTTTCACCACTTCCTGATAAGTGCCAGATAGGCTATCCACATGTTAACTTGACAGATACTCCATACTCTATCTGTCAAATAAGTGCCAGATAGCCTCTCCGACACTTATCAGAAGTGGTGAAATAGGCCCTTAATATTTTTGACCGACTTCCAAAAAGGAGGAGGTAATATGTTCAGCTGTATGTACCTTTTTTTTTTGTATGTTCAACGATTACTCAGCCGTTTGTGGTCCGATTTTCAAAATTATTTTTGTGTTGTATAGGGTTTAACTCGAATTTGGTACCATGTTCACAAAAGTGGTGATCTGATGATGGGATCCTTGAGGAATCGAGGGGCTCCTTGAAATTTGTATGGAAACATATAGTGATTTCGATTTTTTCTGAAGCATTCGAGGTAAATGCTACCAAAAAGTAAGACTTCGCACCAGGTTATACCCTGGATCCTAACGTACTGAACAGAACTTTTGAATGCTTATAGGTACAGGTTCGGCGATTTCGGTGTTGTTTAAACAACTGAAAACATAAGCTAATACATCAATTTGATTAATCATCATCATCACAACCATAATTATACCATGAGTCATCACACTATGACCCAATTATTGGTACTTTTCGTGATATTTTGCATCGAAGCAGATGTTTTTGATGATGATTTCGCTGTTTGTAGACCGATTTTCAAAATTCTCGTGTTGTTGTATAGGATGTAATCTTAATTTTGCATAACAATTACGAAAGTGGTGAGCTGATGATGGGATCTATGAGCAATCGAGGGAAATCCTTGAAATTTATCAAAACACTCATAGTGGTCAAAATGTTGTTTCTAGTTAAGTTAAACATATGTTACGAATAAGAGAAATTTCATACGAAGGTGTCTCTTGGTGCAAAGGCACTGAACAGAACTCCTGAACCTTTAAAGATAAAATTTTGGAAACTGCAGCATCGCTTAGATAACTGCAAGCATTTACCACAATTTCGCTTACAGTAACATAATGTGAATAGTTAACATTCGTATTGGGGTTTTACGCATAAAGCCTAATTTTATAGATACTTAACTAAAAAGAGTGAATTATTTTTTAACAAAAAATTAAAATCGATTTCCAAGGTAAAAACAATAGTAATATGAACTAAAAAGTATTAAATAACTCTTACTCTTTAATAGCACGTCTTTTTCAGAATTCGTCTAAATATTAACTATTTCTGTACATTTACTACAGTCTTCATTACTTTGAAGTCGGTAACCAGTCCCAAAAGTTTCAGATATTCTGACATTACTGAACTCACGATTAAATTAGCTGGTACCGACTTCAAAATAATGAAGACTGTAGTATATGTACAGAAATAGTTGATATTTAGACAAATTCTGAAAAAGACGTGCTATTAAAGAGTAAGAGTTATTTAATACTTTTTAGTTCATATTACTATTGTTTTTACCTTAGAAGTCGGTTTTAATTTTTTGTTAAAAAATAATAATTCCTCTTCTAAAAATGTAATATTAAATGACGTGTAATTTTATGTTCACGATCTCGTTTATTTGAGAGGAAACCACACAGTGACGTCCGATATCACGATACAATCCGGTCTGGGTTTTCTATGTTTGGATATTATATGTACGAGTACGACTTATGTCATTTCCTTCCACGACCGTCATGAGTTCATAGCATGACACACTTTTATTAACAGTTAATACATACTTAATCCTTATGGCTTGATGGGTTAAAAGTTATTTAAATCTTCCTCGAATTTAGAAACTTGAAAATCTTTTTCGAAGCTAAAGTTGATACATAAGACATATAATATTAAGGGCCTGTTTCACCACTTCCTGATAAGTGCCGAATAGACTATCCATCACTTAACTTGACTGATGGAGTATGGAGAATCTGTCAAAAAAAGCTGTGAATAGCATAATCGGCACTTTATCAGAAAGTGGTGAAACAGGCCCTAAGAGTTTCGTAATTAAGTTTCTATAAAATGGTTCATTCGTCGACATTTTTAATTGAGCTTAAAAGTTTAGGTTCTAGATTAACACAGAGCCCACCAAAAACTTGGCGTGTCCGTGTGACACTGTATTTACGCGTGTGGAGCCGCGGGATTAGCTTAAGCTACCCAAGAATCTATAAATCTAAATCTATACTAATATTTAAATTCGAGTGTGTGTATTCTTTACCTCTTCTTGCTAAACCAATTTTGATTTTTGGTGGTTTTTCACGAATTCCTTTAGTGTGTCCATTTATAACATGTCCGGAATTGGTATGGAAAATTGTTGAAAGCTTTCACGAATTTCCCTAGTAGGTAATATCATCGGAATGTTGCAGAGTTCCTGTCATACAGTGTAGCTGACCTGCGGTCAGACTTACCCGTTTATGGTCACCACAAAACCAAGTAATTAAACGGTGGACTTTAGTATCCCATTGTCCTTATCTAAACGTGGTTACAATGTAGCTGCAGCTAAAGCGAGGCCGATTAAGCAATGTTACAAGAACGAAACTCAACTTGATAATGATTACTTCTTACCAATTATTGGCATTCCTGGTAAAAAAGAAATATTTTAGGTGCTAACAATTGAATAATCTGTCCTTTTTGACGTAATACTACAGGATCCTCAGAAATGTTACAAATCTGGTAATGAGATATACATATCTTCATAGCCTTATCTAGGTTTGAGAAGAACTAGAAACACGATTAATGTATTTTGCCTCGATACATTTAATTTTCGAAATGACCTCTTAAAAATACGAAATTTGAAGATTATTTTTAAACGAAAATAGATGTATTGTAATTTGTAGGAAATTAGTCTAATTGATAGACACCTTTGCAACTCAAATTCGTATAGAAGCATTTTGCTTAAATGCTCCTAGTTATTTTTTAAATTATTATAATTACGTTTTTTCGCATGTTTTCCGAGCGAGCCGATAGCTTCTGGCCGCAGCGTATTCACGACTTTATAGTCATACAAATTAAGTATAAAATTGCCCTTGCGGTAAAATTACTTTCGATATAGCGCCTTAATCCTTCAGGCCCCGCGCGAGCACCGGTGATCGCGACAACAATAGAATACAATAGCAATTCCTGAAAATTCCGACTGAAGTATTAAGCTCATACACATGTTTTCCGCATTCGATTTCCTAATATAGAATTTCGATTTAGAATTTCCTGGGACTAGCGCAAACGTGCGTTTTTTAGGGTTCCGTACCCAAAGGGTAAAACGGGACCCTATTACTGAGACTTCGATGTCTGTCCGTCTGTCTGTCTGTCTCCAGGCTGTAACTCAATAACGGCTACAGCTAGACTTCTGAAATTTTCACAGATTGTGTATATCTGTTGCTAGAACAAAAAATACTAAAAAGAAAATAAAATTAATATTTAAGGGGGGCTCCCATACAACAAACTAGATTTTTTGGCATTTTTGCTCGATATCAATAATAGCAATAAATAGATACTTGATATATTCACAGAGTACTTAAATACATGTGTACTTTAATAATTAATAATAATATTTAAATAAAATAAAAATATAAGGGGGGCTCCCATACAAAAAACACAATTTTTGGCAAATTTTTGCTCTGTAGCGGTACGGAACCCTTCGCGCGCGAGTCCAGCTCGCACTTGGCCGATTTTTCTTCACTCGCCAACGCTCTGATGTGGAATTCGTCCCGACTCCCGTTCGGAAAAAAGCGAACGTGTGCATAAGTTACAGCCGCTATCCCCAACCCGCGGCCCGCCGGGGCTTTATTTGTGGCCCGCGTGATGTTAAACGATTTTGAAATTCACGCCCACCGTCAAAATAACGTAAAGTCTACGTGATAGTCGTTAAATTTTTTCCACTTTTAAATTAATTTTGAAGAATGTTATTTTTTAACCCTTATAAATTTTTCTTGCGGCCCGCGACACCAAGACCAAAACATGTTTGTGGCACGCTTGAAAAAAAGGTTGGGGACCACTGAGATACAGTATTTTCTACTGATTCGATGCAGGATCTCCGAATACGGAAACCAAAACTGAATATCCTTTTCCCTTGTCTCAAGTTATTCCTAAACTTTTATCAAAGTTGGTTGAGTAGCATGAATAACTAAATATTAAGTTAAAATTATCTCAATTTTAAAGTATCACGCTAACTCTAGATGTCGCGTCTCATTTGAAACGATATGTAATTCCAATCCTATCATATAGACATATAGACAGTCTATACATAAGTATATATAATACTCTATACAGTTGTAAAACAAAGCCACGATTAATACAGATGTGTTATCGATAACGTCAACAATTCACATCCGATAACCGGGGTATCACATCAATCAGAGTCATAACAAGCGCCTCCGTTATCCATCACCGCGTCCCCCGCCCCGCGCGTCCCCGCGCTCGCCCAGCCGCGAGTAATGTCGTGGATCGACCGACGACCATCAATTCGATTGACATATCGATTTTAAAGTATGAGCTTTTGAGAAGTCAGAAATGTTTTATTGTGACTCCGATCAGAAATAAATTACTCAAAGGCCCCGGGCCACATAAACAGGACCGATCGAAAGCAGGTCGAGCCGATCAAAACAACGGACATGACAAAAATAATAAGGCCCAATTTCACCAACGTCTGTTAGTGTTAACAGCTAGTTAAAAAGTCATGTCTTCTTCTTCGTTCATATGAAAAACGAAACAGGTAACGTGAAACTAATTCGAGCGATTCGTGTTAAAAAAATATAACTCCAAAACACTCTATGTGACCTCAAAGACAACAAAACTTTCGTATGAAATCAAATATTCATTCACGTTTTTTACGTGGTCTCCAAAAAATCAAAATATCAGAATTCATAAATGTCCATCAATACAAACACACCAAAATCAATAAGAATTAAGAACCCTTCCTGATAGTCAAACAATAACCTCCTTTTTTAGTCGGTCAAACTAGTTCTATTGAATTGACGATCAATATCAATGTTATTGTAAGGGCAGGTTGAAAAAGGTTTGTTTGATTAAACGACGACTTTTAGAGCCAATCTAGTTTATACTGTAATCGAATACTTTCAGAGACTGATGTTTGAGGTGCAAATAAAGAAAATTCTTTCATAATATGTAATATTATTCCATATTTGAAAAAAAAGTCAAATCAAAACGTGAAAAATTATATTTTTCACGTTTTGATTTGCTTTGTTTACCATCTAGATTCAATAAACATTGATAAGGAAAGTACTAAAATAAAATATAACAATTAACAACTGAACATAGAACATCCTGCTTTTTTCGAAGTCATAAGAAGAAAAGGACTGAGCTGTGCGAACTTTCAAGCTGTTTATGTAAATTTTGCTATACAAAGATCTTAAAAATACTATTTTGTTTTATTTGTCAATAATATTAAACTTATCTTATAATATAACCCTATCATTCAGTTATTAATAACAGCTGGTCATGTCCTGGGATCACCGCACCCCGCTGCGCAGGCGCATCCTATTTACAAACAATACGACGCGACAAACGCATTTGCGTTTTTATTCACGCATTAGCCAGGACTGTATCCGGAATATTTCCGACAGGAGAATAATAATAATAATAAGGGAGATTCGATAAGTAAAAATCTAGGACGAACACATGTATTATGAAAAGAATAAAAGATCATCGTTAAGGCGATAAGCTCCACCCCACCATACTCCACCACGAAAGTTTATGATAGACAAACACAGGTTTTTATACGTGTGAAAAGGGCATATTCGTAGATTGCCCATGCATCCATGATCGACAACTACGAAATCATGGTGCCAATCATAATTATCGCAAAAATGAAAAAAGGCATAAATTAGAAGCGTACACTATTCGTACATAATTTTTACGATATCCATGCCTTCATAACGAATACATCAATGCGTACGAATAACATTTTAATCATTAATTCATTACACATTCCACATACGATATTAAAGAATAACTCATCCAAATCTGATACGGAATTATTAATTATGAATCTTAAACTGTATGACATGAAAGTAAGAGGTATGCCCCGGTCGAATGCTTGAAATTATTGATAAATCAATGCAGTTCCTGACGAAAGGGGTACTAAATCAAGCGGCCATCTTGTTTTGACGCACGTTTTCCGCTAGATGGCGCGATAATCAGCTGTCAATACTGTCATTAAGAAATTAATGGCGGCTAGACGCTTTATTGATGGCTATTGCATTGTTTTATTTACATCGAGTTTTCTACGTCAGCCACTTTAATCGCCGTTGTTATAAACATCTAATACATAATATTAAGAATTTGTCGTTTACTAGTTACTACAAACAGTATGTTTATAAAAAGAATAACACTATATACAGGCGTTGAAGTCGTCCAATTATATGTCAAGTCACTCTTTAACGTGTCAGACAAAAACAAAACATTGAAATAAAGTCGGTAATACACAGTGGCCAGTGTATAGCTGAATATAATTTTACCTTCAGCCTTTAGGTATTTCATTTTTCAGGTAACGCGTTAATTTTGAAATTTTATCTTGTTACTTCATTTCCAACTATGTTAGATATTTAATTAAGATGGATTTAATGATTACCTAAAGTTAAAGCATTGAATCTGTAATTTTTGCTTATGACTCATATCTACTTACTAAACTCTGCATTTGAACTAATTCATCACCCTCGCACAAGATAAAAACAATTGTAATGGTGTAATTAAACGAGTCCCGCCACATTATGAGACACAATAGCACCCACGCTACAGAACCCACGTGGATCAGGATCCCTAATTTGCATCCAGATATAGGCCACACACCACTTAAAGATCGGTGGGAAAAGAAGAAGGCAACTGAAGAGGGCAACGCAGGAATATCCATAGTCCATACTAATATTATCAGTTAGTCATCTAGTCTACCAATAAGGTTTAAAAGTTTCCAATAACGTGTCACAGTCTGATCGTCATCTACCAATAATAAGCGTCCGATCACTGATCTACCGATAGCGTTTCCTTGCGCGCCCCGTACACTCCTCGCCCCGCCAAAGAGATCTAAAAATAGCTTTTTCCTAACGTGACCATACTTTTTTTTTGTCAGAGCGGGACAAATACAGAACCCCCCTCCCCCAATATGTATTTCAAAGTGCTGGTCTCAGGAACTACTGGTCCGATTTGAAAAATTCCTTCAATTTTCTAATTAACGCAGTCGAAGCTGCGCGGAACGTCTAGTTATTGATATCGAGCAAAATATGGCAGAATATTTACGTTTGTTGTCTGTATGCGTTACTTCCAGGCATTGCACAGGCATTTCAAACATAAAAATACTTCTAAATTATTGTCGTTTGGTCTGTTTGCAGAAGCGGGACAATTTCAGCCTCCCGGGGGACAGCGGGACAGACTGCCTGAAAGCGGGACTGTCCCGCCCAAAGCGGGACGTATGGTCACGTTACTTTTTCCCCTTCCGTTTTTGCCGACCGCTCTTAAAGCTATACGCACGCGGCTTATACCAGCTGTAAAAAACTGGACAAGCCAAACCAAATTTAACACTTTCGCTATTACCTTTTAAAAAAGCGCCTGTCTTATTAAAAACAAACATTGAACCGTTCTAAAATTTTAATCTTTATTCCATAGAGCATAAGGTCGAAAGCTTTTGATGGTGTTTATGCAAGCTTAGACCACACACGATCGTCAATATGGGTCCTTATAACAACATCGAAACATTTAGTATTTCACAGGTAAACAAGTAGCAAATGAGGCAAAAAATCGATGTAACGATTCGGAAACTTTTCGAATCAGATTGTTTTGATGCGATTCGGAAAATTGGCTTTTCTTTTCGCTTTAGTGCTTACTAGTGGCGAAGTTCTTCTGGAAGAACCCCTAGCCTGTAGTAGGTGGGAATTCGGATGGTAACCTTTAAGGTGTAAATCGTAAGAAAAGCCAATAAGAACCTACCTGCAAGCCTGCAATAATTGCAATAAATTTAATTATTAAAGACTGTTTCGAATTTAATAATTAAGGCTTGTTTTACAGTCGCCTAACATAATAGCTAAATGGAAACTAGTATTTTCGTATGCTTGCGTATTAGCTGGAGACACAAATATTAGAGATAAGCTATTCGTCAGTATTATGAGACGATGTAACATCAGACCCTTATCAGACCCTTTAAATTGTAAACGTTTAAACAAACCTTAACATTTTAAATTTTAATACACTTCAACCCCCTAACACAATTCGAGGTCATACAAAGTAATAGCAATAAAGTTAATAGGGTTCGGATATTAACGGCAGTCGTCGGATATAATCGGATCTCGTCGGTTATTATCGGCGGTCGTCGGGTGTCGTCGTCGTTTCGGCGAAGTACTAACGCGCCGCCACGCCTCTTCCTGCCGCGCCGGTATCGCGAATCGTTCAAGTCGATTGCATTAGGGTCATATTATTATGAGTTTTTAGTTACTATTATACTGTTGGGTAGAAGTCTACAGCTAATGTTATGTGAGGTTGTCATGGCATATAATGAAAGTTGGTTCTTCGAACAATATGTGAAACATAACAGTTTACTTTAGTCTAATTTCTGATAAAAGCTTACTTAATAACATAAAGCTCAACTTCGTTTACCATAAATGGTAAAGGTAAAGGTAAATTATTAAACTTGGCCCTTCGGACAGTAAACAGTAGGTAAAGCTTTTAGGGTAAATTAATAATAAACTTGGTCCTTCGAGCCAGATCTCATGTAAAGTTATTTTGACCGATAATGAAACTTGGTCCCTCGAACACTATGTTAAGCAGTAAATATGAAAAATTATGAAACTCGGCGAAAAAAACCGAAAGAACCGATACGTATAATATGAACTATGAAGTTTCAGCAAGTAATAAAACTTGGTCCTTCGAACCTGATCGTATTATCGTACCTATGTAAAATTATTATGGCAAAAGGAAATAGGTCCTTCGAACCGAATTCAAACCTAGATTCTTTGAGTACAATAGACGGAGAATAGGAATGGAGTAGTATAGAACAGTCGTCGGTAAAACCAAATTTATCATTTTCGAATCGTATAAACATAACATTTCTTCTTCTTAGTAAAGAATCACTCACCCATTCCATTAAAATAAGGTTGCAACTCCTATTGACCTACCCATTAGAGCCCACAGTTTGTTCGCGCATTCCGCGCTTTTTATAAAAGGGATTAAAAATAAATATGAACATGAACACTTCTTATTAGCGAGGCGACTGGTAGGTGCGGTTTTCTGGGAGTTCTAACCATTTAAAAATGGGGTTAAAAGTTTAAGACGAAAACAGGGTGTTAAAGTCTGTGGCTACGAATAATAAAAACTAAGGAAACGTAACTCCCTGGATACTATTACCGTTTTAAAGGTTCCTTTCGAACTGTCATGTAACGTCAGCCTAATATCGCTCAAGGCTACCTAAATATTGCAAATTGTGTACCTAAGGTATACTTTTTTGACAAGTATTGTGGAGCATATTTTTTGACGGAGACCGGAGTTACTTTTCCTTAGTTTTTATTATTCGTAGGTCTATGGAATGATAACTGACTAATTTTGATCTAATTTCGGCTGATCTTGCTTTTAATAGTTCCATTTTGGTCAAGGAATTTTTTTCATTTATTTTGCTACGACTTTTGATAGTTAGACAGAGAACGTCGATTATCTGAACATACCTCAAAACAACCATTTAACCTGACGTACCCGAATGCGGCTGATGAGGAGCAGCGCAACCACACCAGCCTGGGCGTGCGCCACCAAAGAAACACCACGCCGTTGCCCTTCCCGCGCGCAGTGTCCATGCGTTGGATTTATTTAACTTTAAGCTACATTTACTCAGTGATCAATTGATATTATTTTTTATATTTTTTTATCTAATTTATTAACCAAATATCACATCCTCGAGTATTGAACATGTCTCACCAGTCACGCAGTATAGGGCTCCCGGGCCACAACGAATCAAAACAAACATGATAAACTCCAATGTAGGGGGACCACCAAAGTGTCAGTGTAAGGACAGTCCGCAAACAGCGGGGGCGAGATCGTAGCACGGGAGCCCACTTCACTCGAGTATGACTTGCTCACCACGTGGATAGCTTATTGAAACTTAAATTAGAATTAGATAAAGAATCATCTTGCGCTAAACGTCAAAAATATATAAAAACGTTACTTTACATCTACAACAGTTATTGGATGATGCAAATCTGGTCGTTTATTGCGCGGGAATTGTATAATTTCAATACTAAAACTCTGCGCCTTTCATGGGGCATAACTATAATAAGCTATCTTCATACAAAATTTAACCCAAATATGATCCACGGACCTCGATTAATACAGAACCTATAGACAAATAAACCACTTTATTGCAATTATTACAATATTAGTATGGATATCTATGTGACAGCGTCGTTATATTTATCTTCGTTAAAAATAGTCTCAATTGACGTATAAGATGACTATAAAATATACTGTTAACTTATTTCTTATTTACTTAACCACTTAATTTGAGAATCACGGAGACGAATCACTTAAAATGAGTAAAAACGTAAGATAAAAACACACATACGTAAGCGAAGAAGCAAACATTTTAGGGAGGCACATTATAAGTTTATTGAATCACCATAATGAGATGCGTCCAATACGTGCAGCGAGCAAACAGACCACCGCATAAGAAAGTCAAATTAAGTGAAAAACTAGCTTAGTCATGGCTACGCCTCCAATAACGAAGCTATAATATATGGAAAATATATTTTGGAAATGGAGCAACAAGATTTCTATGAAATTAACAAACTTCAATTAAATAAATAGTACGTACAATTACTCTGTTTGTCTACCTGTCTATCGGTTGCCAACTTGCCACTCATTTTGCTACAGAAATAACAACAAAATACTTTATAATATCCCGGAATGTGTAGGGATTGACAGACTTCGGGTCAATAAAGTTTCGGGCATCATACTGTCTAAAGTTTAAAGATACATAGCTTATTGATAGATATAGCAATAGGTTTTTTAAATAAAATAGCAAGCGTATTTTTATATTATCCGTGTTCCAAGTCCGCTAGCTGCTAAATAAAAAACCAAACGTCAATAATTGCAAGTCAATCGATTTAGCACATCCATGTTAATTACAAAGGTCATTTGCTTCGAAAAATATTGGGCAACTCCTGACAACAGTTACATGTATGAATCAGCATTTTATACTTCCGAATTGATAAAACTTTTTGAAAAAAGTAAACAATGTCAATGCCAGAAAATTACACACAAATAAAAATATATAATATCAGCTTCAATCTATATTCCGCTTCAATCAAATATTTCTAAATATTTGATCGAATTAATACTATAATACTACTATACTATTAACTAACTTTTACCTTAGTTTTTTTTAATTCTTTATTAGGGCAAAAAACAATATCACAATAAAATACTATTACAAACAGTCTTACTCTATACTATACATACAGTAATTGAGATATCCACATCATTTACCACATATTAAATTATAGTTATATTACTTGGAACAGGATTAATGACTTAATTCTAATTAAATGAAGATTTAAACATAAGCATGTACATTATCTGTTAAACTTTTTATTATGTTGAAATTTAATTATAATTCTCTGAGCACGGCAGTTAGTTTCGCAAATCCCGGCAACACCAAAACGTATAGTCACCCTACATTATAAGAATATTTGCTACCAAGATTGTGTATTTATATCATATTTATATCAAACAAATTAACACGACGTATAGGATGGATTTTCCACTTCGCAAATTGAATTTTCCATAAAAATATTGAGATTTCCTTATACAAGTAATCGAAATGTATATTTTTTATACAAAAGAAGGAAGAAGCTTTTTCTTTACCTGGTGAAAACGGTTTGGGCGTGTGAAAATGGTTTTTCGCGTAAGGGCATGTGACGAGCGAAAATTCGTAAGACAAGCAAAGTACCTATGTTTTTTTTTATGTTTTTTTTTTCCAGAATAATTAAGGAATAGATAAGGCTACTAAAACTTACGACCACAACAATAATAATAATAATTAGAACTCAAGAACCTTCGGTGCGATAGCTAAAATCCGATCGACTCGATAAATATGCGTCGCGGAGCTCAGCGCGACTCGCCGTTTTGCACGTCAGCGAAACCGAGTGGGTCAGCAACAGCCGCCGCCGTCAGCTCGCCGTCACCGCGTGACGTCGACACGAAATTGAGCATCGACTCAAGCGAAAAATTATGCAAGCGTCGCTGCTTGCCCCGCACCGCCCCCGCGGGTAAAGGCGAGGGGTGCAAAGGAGGGCCGCAAGGCTGAACACCTTCGACTCGACAAGGACGAGAGCAGGAGGTGCGATGAGGAGGGCTTCACTCTGGTGGAGAGGAGGAAGAAGAGGAAGCCCACCGTCCGCAATCACCGCGGCACCGCACCTTATGTGCCCGAGCTGCGGCTGCGAAGCGAGGTGCCCGCGACGCCGCTCTACGTGTCGCGCCTGCACTGGTCCATGACGGTCGAAGACGTCGTAAACTACATCCGCGAGAAGACCACCTACACCTTGAGGGTGGAGCGTCTGCACTCTCGCCACAAAGTGAATTTCAGTTCCTTTGTGGTGAGAGTGCCGACTCAAGTTTTATCCATCTTCGAGGCGGAGGAGTTCTGGCCCGCCGGTGTAGTTTTCCGGAGGTTCTGTGGGAGGCTCCCGAACGAAGCGCGCATCACGTCGCCGAAAGAGACTTTACGTGATAAAGTGTAGTGTGATTGTGTGTGTGAATGTGTAAATAATATATTTTAGGATAAAATTGTTCAGCGTGCATCCGTTGTCTGATTGCCATAACATAAGTTTTACTTAGCATGGGATTAGACGACGACGTGGTTGTATTTGAATTTTGAATTTGAATCTATCGCTTGCCACTGGTGTAAAAGCCCTATGGACCACTTTGCTACCGATCGAATTGACTCACTGTCATACTATAATATCATAGTAATGTATAATCATCATACTTTCGAACTGGTACGTTGAATTTAAATTTGAAGGTTTCACTACTGATTTTAATTTAATGTTTATGTAATATATTTTTTGATTTTTTATGAAGTTTATTGTAAGTATTTCTTACCCACTTTAGATTTTAAAATACGTACCTATATTATATTAACATGTATTTAAAAAAATATGACCGATCCAAGAAACTCGAGTATGTTGAGGGCATTTTATAAGCCTTGAAAAGCTCACGTACCTTTAGAATTCTTCGCACTTTCATACGGCGATTTGCATATGCAATGGCGGCCATTTACATGATAAAACGGCGAAACAAACCCCAACGAGCCGGCGATAAAAAGCTTCTTTGTCATTACGATTCCTAGAAATAAATCGACTGGCCAATCGCTGCAGGGTTGTCAAGTTGTCGCTTAGTATAAATTGGTTTTCGTTTAAAAGCCTAATATGGCGCTTACGGCTTAGGATAAAGTGTATTTATTGTAATTTGGTATGCAAACATTTTTGGAATTCTTCCGTATGTAATTTCATCTGCGTCAGTATAATATTATGGGATTAATATTATTAATATTTTATTTTCATCAAATTTTTGGTAATTCTTTTTTGTTAAAACTAAAAATTGTCAATTTTTTTTGCAAAATACCTATTGAATAACGTATTTTCAGAGGAGTGATTAATAATTATGTAGGTACATAAAATATATTATGTATTTTCTTATTAATACAGTATGTACTAACTACTAGTTAACATCCCTAAGCAAATCAAAATGGCTGCCTAATTAGTAATTACATGTTTTATAATATTTCGCTATGACGATAATAATTATTTGCGTCATAAATTACGTAAGCGACAATCTAGCGATATTAAAAATAATTATCAGCGTCGTTTTCCTAGTTCAAGTAAAACAATAGTTTAATAGACTGCGGAGATCATTGTCAGATAGCAAAAAATTGGGAAATTTCACCACACAAGTATTTCGTCTACACACTCAGGAAATAGTAAATAATTATTATTGTTAATTAATTAAAATTATACTTTGGTTATTGCAACACTAGTGAATTAGTGATGTCCAGCCGACCCAGTTCCCATTCGTTCATCGCATTTAAATCACAGACGCTAATGACCATAGACAATAGCGTTTATCGCAATCGTTCACCGTTCACGACCGCTCATACAAATTCACATTAGTCAACCTCAAAACTTCATAAGAAACAAAAAGCGGCACACAACACCTCCAGCCTCACTCGAGAGACCCAATTTGAATAACAATCAATAAATTAATGTATACCGCCGTAATGTATTCATAAGGAGCCTATGCGGCGACGCGACACGAATCCAAATTAAAAACTTTATAAAACGCCTTTTCAACCGTTTCACAAGTAAATACCTACTTAATGTATCATCATTATTGCCTCACAATGGCTTCGAGTGTGTCATTAAGACGACTAATCTCTATTTACACGTAAAACGGACGACGCTCAATGTGTTTCTCGTGTTGGAATAATTAGTCTGCAATTGAAAGCGTGCTTTATTTCAACGGACAGGACGGACGCGGTTGGGCAACGGTAAAACACTTTCACAATACTAAAAGAATTGTGGCCGAAATGTCCGAAACTCGCCTTTTGTTCAAAATAAAATATCGTCTGCGACATAAATAGCGGCTCGTTAATTACGAATAATCATTTCGCCAAACGTTACGACACACGTGTCCCATCCCTTCGCCGTTCTAAATTTAAATATTTAGGCGGCAGCTCACGCCGGCTGGCGGGATTGATTCCGAAATAATTTATGTGTCTTTGTTAAAGCCTTATGCATCGATTGCATCCAATCCATCCAATAATCCATTGAAATTTATTATCTAAGAGCGTAGACTTAACTAAAGTAATGAATTGAAACCATTTGCAAACTTAAAATAACAGTACTATAAACTTATTGAGATATTTATACGTAAAAACTACTTTGCTCTTCTCCTAAGTTCTGAAATTTTTAACGGAGAATTTAAGTTAAACAACAATGATTGCGAATAAAATCGATTCCCACGAGTAATCGAGAATCGAGAACGATTCTAACTTCGTGTCAGTCAGGCTGACAGCGCCGATTGCCGGCTTCTGTTGTCCTCAGGATAAGTGCTTACCTACATTAAATTGATATTAGGATCAAAACACTGTAAAACCATTTTGTAACAGAGCAAAAGGTTGTTTCTCCCGTATCTTATAAATGTTTTTAGGAAATAAATTCGCATAAACGACATTTATGTCGTTTACGCTTTTAAGGTAAAAAGCTGCTACAACAAAAAATATAATTGTTACTATTAATTATAATTATTGATTGTCTGAAATTTTAACGCCTGCTAGGTTTATTCCTGATATTGTATCTATTTCGGTACAGCCACCCTTGCGTTGCGCATGATCTGCCCGTTGATGAAGAGCCCCAAACACTATTAAAAATAAAAGACATTACGTTATTTCAGTCCGTAATACATATAATATGAGATAAATATAAACTGCCGAGATTGTTGCGAAGAAAGTTTATCTTTATAACAGGAGAATAGCAAATTTAGTCTAAGCGCCACACACAAAATAAAGCAATTTTATGCAATAATATATTTTGCATATTTCTGTAATGCATTAAATTACATCTTTCTCCCATTATTTATTCCCACGGCTCCTGTCCTTTGCGAAGATTAGGCAAATAACGTAATTGTACTAATCGAAGGTATAAAATTCGGTAGCGGACCCCGCGGCGTGCGTGATCGCACGCGACGATGTTGTCTGATCCTAATCGATTACAGACCAATTTGATACCATTTTGATGGAATAGTTTTTGTTCGATTTTAAATTGTGTCACAATAAAATTACGCTTTTATTGGAAGCAATAATCGATTTACACAAAAATGATAATCATTAATTTATCCAATAATGCTACATTCGATAAGCTGTATAAAATATTAGTATCTAAGGCAAATCGCATCACGGATTGATAAGTTCATTATTGCACTGTATTTGATCAGCCTAAAACTTTTATTAAAACCTAGCTGTCCCGGTGAACTTCGAGTCACTTTAAAACCTTCCCTGGACTTCTACGAATATTTTAAGACTAAAATCAGCCCAATCCGTTCAGCCGTTTTCGAGTTTTAGCGCGACTAACACATTTGAAAATCCATTTATATATATATATATATATATATATATATATATATATATATATATATATATATATAGATTCAGTATGTTGATTGCTTGGAAGACATTCCTAATTAAGGTCGTCCCCCGAGCAAACGACCTTGACCATAAGACCATACATTTACCGCGTTGCCGAGATCGCACTAAAACTCTATTTTTTTTACTTGTCTTAGTTCAAAAATGACATAAAAAAATTCAAACGGCAAATATGTAGCAAATGAAATTATCTATCAATTGTCGTGTGTTTCAAATAAAAGTAATTTGTAAATACTAGGGTCTAGGGAGATGCTGAAAGTACGCTTGAATTTTAATAAATTAGTATTACTTTGGATGCTAATATCATGAGTATAATGAACAAAAATAGTAAATGAATAACGGTGAGATGAATGTTAATATGCTGAAGATTATTGCTGTATTTTTATTATATTTTTGTAGTTTTCAGATTATGAGTTATAAAGCTCTAAAAAGCGGTAAATTACGGCATCTCCGTAGGGGAACTCCATTTTCCAACCTTACACATATTACAGTCGGTGATGATGATGAGGCCGATATCGGGTGTATCATTATGTCGATGCCGATCTTAATTCTGGGAACGACATAATTTTCCCGCAACATTAACTGTTGTTAACTACCGCCTCTCAAACTGCACCAACTGTAACATTATCTATTTTAAATTAGTTTGGGCTGTATGTATGTAATGGACTCTTTGAACACAATTTTTATCTGTCTCCAGTAGTCTAATTAATTCCAAACTTTGCATACGTATTTAAGAGCCAATAAAAATGCACTAATTTGTTGTTTTTTTTTTAAATAGCTTGTTTTTTAGTTTTTTTTTAACTATTACTTACATTTTGATAATAAACACGTTTTGTAGGTATAATTGATGATAATAGTATCGTTAAGTAAATAAATAGCGATTAATTTGCCTGTGTAAAAGTTTTCACTATTGTAATATTCTAATTAATTAATGATGACAGAAAATGCATTTAACTGTAGAACAAATCTCTTAATGATGCCGACAAAATGGTACATGACATCTTAAAAAAATATTTTTTTATGGTAAGTACTAATTGTATTAAAAATATGGTAGTCATTTGTGAAATATTAAGTTTTAAATTGGAAAAAAACGTTGAGTCCAGTGTCCTGTCGCTGTCGTCAGTGTCGTGATCAACAAAAAAAATGTATTCGGCACAGTATAAAGGAATTATTTTTCGTTCAAATTCGTTTGAAAGACTGAGATGATGTCGTTAGTAGTGTAAACCACGTTACAAATGTACATTCATTGACCATACAATTTTTTTTAAACTAGTGGTACTACGAAACCCTATATAGCGTGGCCCGACACGCACTTGGCCGGTTTTTAAAAATGGTTAAAGATATAAAAATGGTTCATACACGATATTATTTATTAAGGTAATTTGAAGATAAGGTTAAATAATGTACTAAGCGACATCGATTGTTTTTTGTTACATGTAAATAAATATTGTTTTATAATTCAACTTTTACGTAATTTTTACAATTTACATTTTATGTAGCTTAAAGGCGGAGACCACTAATAGTCAGTTCCACTTGGTCATTATGTTAACCATGTTTAATAACAAGATATAAATACCTAAATTCTAAAGTGTATATTATGCAAAACGGCAAATGCAACTAGGTTTATTTCTAAATAATTAGCTATATCTTGTATGATTATCCAAATAGCCTTCATCGATTCGTATGGCGCTTAATCTTAGCAGTACTAGTACTTTGGTGTAATTTATTTATTTTTATATTAACGAGTATAAGTAACGAGTGACAACATAAATAAATAAATAGCAATAAGATATGCTATTATATTGTTTTCGCAAAATACACGAATTAATTATAATATTCTATGTTATGAAGTATATAATATGTCGCAGTCATCTGGTTTAAGTGGGCGACTAACCCGAAATTGTCGGTTTTATAATTCATTTTTATACTTGAAAATAAGCCCCAAATTGTTTCATTTTCTAAAATTACATACTACATTATATTTCCAAGAGTTCAATCTGAGCAAAAACACGATGTCTTAAAATTTTCTCGATAGAAAAAAATCACAAAGATGAATCTAACTTTCACGAGTTTTTCATTTATTGCCATAACCGTGCATTGAACTAAGTTAATATTTCAACACATTGTATAAAATTCTATCATTGAGAAATCGACCTAGCGGATTTTTAAAATGTTGTATATTTATCGAGTTATTGAGAAAAAACTAATTTGGCGATGAATCCGCGTCGTCCTTTTTCACCTGGCATATGAAAGACGGGCGTGAGTATGAAGAGAGAAGGACGATGTTTGATTTTTTGCATTAGCCGCCCTCTTAATCTGCGATTCGATTGAATGACTAGCGCATTTATTAAATGACACCATTCAATTGAATGACTAAAAGACAACTCAAGACGTCGACTGTGCCGTTTAACGTCTTGACTAAAAGTCAGTATACACTATAGTGAAGTCGTTAAATGGGATGCTATAATTTTTTTAAGTAGTCGTTGGCGGGGTAGTTATTGGTAAATCAACGCGACGCTGTCATATTATTTTATTACTAATAAAGTACTTTAAACTTTAAAGTAAATTAAATTGACAAAATATCAATACTGCAGTGCTATCAGCTGTGCGAGTTGTTTGACGCCATATACAAATATTATATATTTAGTGACTACTAGCGCCGTAGTGGGAAAAATGAAATACATTCAATTACCTGACTGATTTCATATCCGCTATCTTCAAAGGGCTATGTTACAAATCGCTTACTAGTTGGACGTTGAGTGATGGCGCATTTTCACTGGTCGATAGGGCCCGCATGCGGGGCGCGGGAGATTTCTAAAATGCATGCCACGACCAATCAAAATGCGCCATTAGTTGTCAAAGACTCCCCGTATGCTGTATACCCCACGAGTTAACGACTAATGAAAATGCGCCCTTACGATCGTTTAATCGACGTTCGGCCGAGGCATTTAATTGAATGGTGTCATTCAATGAATGCGCTAGGCATTCAATCGAATCGCAGATTGAACCAGATGACTGCGACATATATATCAAGTTACTTTACAATGCTATTCCTTAGGGCTACCTACCGCCTTAGGATAGGAGTAAGTTCCTTAGACTGTACAATGGCCTCTCCAAGTATTTATCATGACTGTAAGGATAAGTGCTATCATTGTAAACTTAATGTTCAACTCGCAAATGGAGATAAATTGTTTGTACTTTAAAATTAATTAAAAGCAAACACTGCATCAGCAAATATAATTAAGAGTTAGTTATATCTATTACTAGCGACCCGCCTCGGCGTCGCACGGGTATAAAATACATAGAAGCCACTGAAAAAATGATTAAAATCGATAGCCTATGATCCTTCACGTGGTCTACTTCTTATCTGTGCCTAATAACATAAAAATTACTGCAGTAGTTCGCGATAAGCCCTTTCAAATAATTTCCCCCGTTTTTTCCACATTCTCCTATTAGTCTTAGCGTGATAAAATATAGCCTATAGCTAGGGATTGCAATCCGGATACTTCGAAATCCGAAAAATCCGGATAATCCGGATTTTTTGGGCCAACGAAAAATCCGGATTTTTAGTTTTGAAAATCCGGATTTTCGGTTTTTTCGAATAGTTGGTAAAATTATGAAAAATAAGCTTTTACGTAGTATAAAATTAATTTAAATCTATTGTGTAGCATCTGACATACAAATTCACATTTCTTTAAAGGCGCTATCACAAATTTGCGCGCTCAATAGATAGATCTCTCAGATCTCTCAATAGATCTCAGTACTTCGTATGTCCAACATTGAATTGTTTAGTTATTTGGCGGTTGTAAATTATGTATTTAACATTTTTAAATCTTATTTTAAAGAAAGAACGTCATTTTTAATATCTTATGACCTACCGTTTATTTTACTATACATTTTACTATTTAATAATATGACTGCAATCATGAGAAATCTATACTAATATTATAAAGTGGAAGAGTTTGTTAGTTTGTTTGTTTGATTGTTTGTTTGTTTGTTTGAACGCGCTAATCTCAGGAACTACTGATCCGATTTGAAAAATTATTTCAGTGTTAGATAGCCCATTTATCGAAAAAGGCTATAGGCTATATTTTATTACGCTAAAACTAATAGGATCGTAGAAACAGAGGAAAATGTGGAAAAAACTGGGGATTTATTTGAAAGGGCTTATTTGAACGCGCTAATCTCAGGAACTATTGGTCCGATTTAAAAAATTATTTCAGTGTTAGATAGCCCATTTATCGAGGAAGGCTATAAGCTATATTTTATTACGCTAAGACTAATAGGAATGAAGAAATAGAGAAAAATGTGGAAAAAACGGGGGAAATTATTTAAAAGGGCTTATCTCACGAACTACTAGAGAAATTTTTCTGTAATTTGGGTCAGATAAAAAGTAAACCACGTGAAGAGTCATAGGCTATTTTTTGTGGACTAATAATTTGTCTGTGAAATATCTAATTCACGCGGGCGATGCCGCGCGGAACGTCTAGTATAAAATAATTATTCTTGTAGGATATTGTCAGTATTGAATAAAATGGTTTTCTATAAAATCTTCTGATTTGTAAGTTTGTCTAATAAAATAAAGGAAAAGGGTTTACAAAATATTAAAATGTTGATTTAAAGTTTAATGAATTATTTTAAATTTTTTATTCTGTACAATAAAGCTTAATGGATAAATTTATGCTAGGCAAAGCTGGAGCGAGATAGGTGGAATATCCTAGGGGAACTAGGATATTCCACCTATCTCGCTCCAGCGTCACTGCTGATATGCCTCCAAGGGGGAGTTTGCAACCGTGTGCTAGTCTGAGGTCTTTGCAATAATCGGTTGCTCAGTCGGAGCCAGGAGATAATAATTAATAAAAATATATTCATCTTCTCTAGTCAAGCTGCACTTAGCACTGCAGCAGAAATTTCGTCCAAATTGGTTCTAGCTTGTGGTGATACGTAAAACATGCTGGAAGAGAAAAACAACTTCGACTAGTATGGGCTGGCCGGGTCACATTAACGTCTTTGGTAACGAAACCGCTGACGAGCTGGTCAGGCTTAGAGCTGAGAATCTCATATACTGTCCAGAAGCGGTCTGTGAAACATCTCCCATTACTACAAAGCAAGTGCTCGAGGAATGGGGTCGTAAACTAAGAAAAGAGCAATGAAATTAGACTCCTGGCCTTGAACATTCTAAAGCACTAATTCCTGGCTTTTACAAAACTAACTGTTAACACTTAATCTGTTAACTAGTATTACTAGCATTACGACTTGCAGATTCTAGGAAAAGGGTCGAGACACCTTTTAACTTGTTTTGTTTGTACCTCGTTGACTATACTACTTTAGCTGCTGCAGCTCAGGCAGCTGAAACTCACCTACTCTACTATAGAGGAAATTGGTGGCACCAATTCCAATTTCCAACCACATCGTTCAATTTATGAGGATTAAGTGGTCACAATAGATCCTCAGGAGTCGTGGTGACTTCAGGATTGCAGTAACCTGCCTTCAGAGGGATGAAATGCGTCCAGAGCATCGAGCTATATTTTCCTAGGCCTAGCCTAGATACCCACTCTGTCGATATCCAGCCTAGATGCATGTGGATAACACGACCAGCCCAATGCTAGTTTAGCCGCCGTCTTGACTCCCACGTCTGAGATTCTTGTTTGGACGGATTTTTTATTTTGTCGAGAAGACTTACTTCCAACTTACTGCGATCCATTGCTCTTTGGCAGGCCCTGAGTTGGATTATTGTAAATTAGTCAATGACCGAGTTTGCGCTCTGTTGGTTAGGACGAGTGAAATACACATGTCGACGAATCTGCGGTACCCTGAGAAGGGTATGTCTTCGTTCATCAGCTTCTTCATGGAATTCTCTGTATTTCCTTGTCTGTTATCAAAAGAAACTAACTGGCCCAAGTACGTCCACCTTGACCTTACATCTCGTGCTGTTGGTCATTGATTGTGCCTAAGGTAATTTTTATTGTCTATACTCGTAGGAGCAAAAAGGGCTTAGTCTTCCATCAAGCGGAAATTGTTTAGGCTTTTATTGTTAACTTAAATACCACTTATTCAAATATCTTTAAAAATCAAGATATTTTTAGGTTGTTAATAATGTCTTAATTATCAGATACTGTTATTTTAATTTCTTACTTCATCACGCCCATGCGAAAATCACTAACTTAAGAAAAATGTTAATTTTAATAAGACGTCTGATTATGGGTTTTTAAAATGAATGTTTAATAAAGAAATAACAAGAAAATAACTCGAATTTAAAGCTATTAATCAAAAAATATTAGAAGAATTTCATAAAATCCGGATTATCCGGATAATCCGGTTTTGAGCTTGTCAAAATCCGAAAATCCGGATTTTTTTAATCCGTTTTTTGCAATCCCTACCTATAGCCTTCTTCAATAAATGGGCTATCTAACACTGAAAGAATTTTTCAAATCGGGCCAGTAGTTCCTGAGATTAGCGCGTTCAAGTTAGCCGTTTCAAATAATTTTCCCTGTTTTTTCCACATTTTCCTCTATTTCTTCGCTCCTATTAGTCTTAGCGTGATTAAATATAGCCTATAACCTTCCTCGATAAATAAGCTATCTAACATTGAAAGAATCATCAAAATTCGTTGCGTAGTTTTAAAGATTAAAGGGAACAAAGGGACATGAGGGAAAAAAAGCGACTTTGTTTTATAATAAGTATAGATGTAGATGGGCCTTCCCTACGGAGATTCCGTAATTTACCGTATTTAGAGCCTTATAAACTCATAATTTGAAAGCTACAAAGTAATAATAAAAATACAGCAATAATCTTCAGTATATCAACATTCCTTTCCACGTTTTAAATTTTCTATTTTTGTTTATTATACTCATGATATCAGCTTCCAAAGTAAAACATGGTAAAACCAATTTATAAAAATTCAAGCATAAATTCAGCATCTCTTTAGTATTTACAAATTACTTTTATTTGAAACACACGCGAGTAGATCGACAATATCATAAACTACATATTCCACGTTTTAATTTTTTAGGTCAATTTTGAACTACATATTACTAAGATAAGTAAAAAAAATGGGTTTTGGTGCGATCTCGGAAACGCGAACGCAGCAATTAATGTATGGTCAAGGTCGTTTGCTCGGGGGACGGCCTTAATGCGTATTTATTGAGATTAATTATACTTACCACTAACACAAAGATGGCGCTTACGCCGTACGCGGTCTGTCAATAATCCGTGAAAAAATGGCGCCACTTAAATCAGAAAAAATATACAATCGTATTGTTATGACTCAAGTCTACTTGCTCTCTTCGTTTGATTACAAAAAATATCAAAGGTACAAAATAAAAAAATGGCGAGCTGGCGCCATCGCCACGTCGCGCGTCTTTGAAAAGAAGAGCTCTATTCAACTTTTGTTACTCGCAGACGTTTTATAATAGTACTAACATTAATTATATTCAGTGTCGAGCTTTGAAATAATTATCAAATTCGTGCAAGTCATTTTTTAATGTCAGACGATAAAATCTTAAAGATAATATTACGTCCAACAGAAAAACTGTGACACTTTGGCGTTATTGCCTCGATACATGTAGTTTTAGAACTTCGTTATCTTGCACTCTGTCTAGGTCCCCTGGCAAAAGAAATCTCTAAAATCTATAACTGAAGTAAAATATTTTAAACAATCATAATATAATTTCACAGAATAAAACGTCGGCAATTCTCGTTATCACAAAGGTTTTTTTTTCTCAAAATATTTATACTGCCTGTACCTGAGTCAATGAAGGCATAACGGTAAAAGCAGGTACGCAATTGTTGGTAAAGACATATCGATTAACATCTTACTTATATTATTAAAATTAAGTTTTTGAGGATTATGTTCGTTGTTTCACGTAAAAACCAATGAAATTAACGTAATAATAAATTTATTAGCTTCTTATCTTATTGGCGTTTTTATTTTCATATTACTTGTGTGCTTGGATGCGTTTTTTTAAATTAGAAAAGAAAATTACATAAGTAATTTATTAATTATTTAAGAATTTTAGAGAAACAAAACGAAGCCAAATAGTAAGACAATTATAATTTTAGCGTCCCATAATTGATAATATACAAAGTGCTAAGCGCCAAATGACTACTGATCCGTTTATTGACGTGCCATTTGCCAATAATAATACTATGAACAACATAACACACGAATAGTTTTTGGATCGGGTTTATAGTTTTTGCTTTTCTAATACAACTTAAACATTCAACAAAATCGTATGTCTTGATCAATCACGTAACAAACTCAGTTAATGGCGGCGCCTGTGATCGGTGTCAACGCTACCTAGGGTTGTCTCTTGTCAAGAGTCCGGATAAAGAATAATTGATTGTATGTCCGGCAGTGGCGAAGCGTCCATATAACCCGATTCCCATCGGCTTCCCTTAGGGCTTAGAAAAATCGAATATACGGGCCAACGACATATTTATCTAATAAATATTTTACATACCTACTTAAAAAACTTTGAATTCACAATGTTATATGCAATAAATTTTTCTCTCACTTGAAATACATAGTTTGAATTAATAACTATCGCCTACAAATTTTAAAAGGCAATGCAATGTGCGGGCGCAGAGAATCAAATAAGCCGCAGGATTAGCGGCTTATTTCTCCATACAACGACAGTTCATAGTAAGCATCTGTCCTTTTCATTCCTGTGAACTGGTCGTCATGTTCTGTCTCGTTCTAGCACGCGCGATATATACTTGGAAATAACTCGATGCCCGACGAGTTATTACGGAGAAAGGTTAATTAGCAACGCACAAGTGCAAGCGAGATAGATGAGTCATGAAGTAAAATTGTTATGATTCGAATTTAAGAATGAATGTAGCGACATTATACTTTTGCTGGCGCGTAATACATTTTATTTTGGTAGGATTTTTTGTAATACGACTTTATTAAGAATGCCTTTAGCGGTACTAAATATGACAGGCGCGTAATACATTTTTATTTTGCTGGTTTTTAGATTGACATATTAATATGGCGGATAGTGTGTTTGTAAACAACATGTCGTTTGTTTTGTTTTGTCGAATTTAAATTTTGTTTTAGCGTTAGAACTTAGAAGAGTGTCGTGAATTAAATTAATTTATATTGTGACTTGTGAATTGTGAGTCGTACGACGTAATCGTGTAGTTCGGAAAATATGGCATTAATTCAGAAAGACTGTTGTCTGACAGATTATATTTTGTTGTCGAAGGAAACTTTGTTTTCCAAACTTAGTTTTGAAAATTAAAAGCATGTCATTCAATTATAAATTACCAAAATTGGTAAGTAGATTTTTTACTCCGGCTTCCCTTCTCAAAATATTCACCCCTCGCCACTGATGTCCGGCTTCAAATTTTGTAGACCTTTTTATCTAGAATTTTATATCAAAATTCTACTTGACATAGATGTTTTAGCGCGTCTAAAACACGGTGTCAAATCTGTTAATCGAAATAACGCCAGCGATAAATTCTTGGGCCACGCCTAATATATATTCTGTGGCCACGCCTAAAATGATTAGATGACGTTGACAGGACATGAGTGTGAATCAGTTGTTTCATATGTGACATTGCATGGTGGTCTCCGTTTCTGAACAGCAACAGTACAAATACAGTTACAAGTAATTTAATAATAAAGAAAAAATATCCGAAACATATTGTAGTTGTCACCCACCCACGCCTAATAAAATTAATACACTGAGATCTCAATCTCAATATTCTCTATAGATTTCCGGCGTTTTCTCTCAAAATATGTCCGGCCAAACTGTCTATCCGGCTATTGGGTTTGATGACTGACAACCCTAACTCTGTCGGTGTCGACAAACATGTCGATACGTCTTGCGACAGATCACGGCAAGCCCTATGAGGTGATATTCATATGCGAAATGGTATGGCAAAGACAGACTGAGTTTTCACATCATGCTAAATTACGTAAATATAGGTACAGTATTCGGATTTTGTTGAACTAAAAGCTTAAATCCAGTCCTATTAAACAGCAAAATCTTAGTAAAAATAATAATTAATGACATATTAAGGGTAAATGAACACTACCAATTTAGTAAACTAATTTCAGCCGAAACTTTGTAATTCTTACAAGCGTTTAATCAGCACATCCACCTGCCCTAGTTTATTTCCGAGTTTTAGTACTGAGAAACGACCAGCGTACTTTGAACCCTCGACTACCTTTATTTTAAAGGAGTTCCATGTATTTTTCTTCTCCGTTTTGGGTGGAGAGGTCAGGGTGTGCTGGTCGGGTTTAACAGTACGTTTTAGTGGTAGTAAATGAATTAGGTGGATAATTTGATGGTTGGGTAGTGTGAAGAGTTTATGTACAGGGCTGTCACGATCTGCGCTTGTTTATGTGCTCTTGGTAACACGTTTTTGGGGTAAACAGAAATGCTTTCCACTTATTTCACAAGTAAAACTCAGTTTAGTTCTTCATGATCTAATAAATCATGAGCGGATATTATTACTAATTATATTATTGTTACTAAATACACAATAAAGAAATAACTACAATGGTCAATGTGAATGAAATTTTTGAAAAAAAGAAGGTTTATTCGAGATATAAGATCAGTAAATTGAATAGAGATATAAGATTGGTAATGATTAAAGATAAACTACGATAACATGGCGCGCCTCTCCAAATTACTGTTTCAATGTGTGTAGTCACATCCTTATGAAAGAGTTTGTATGTAGTAAGTTTTCAACCAATCAACCAATACGTCACTTATTAGCAAGATTTGTTGGTCAACTAATCATAACTAGCCGACCGCGCAAGACAACGCACTTCAAACGTTTTGAATTTTGGAGGGGCGCGCCATGTTATCGTAGTTTATCTCTAACAATTTCACGATAAGTTTGCAATGAGTAATCAGTAGCACTGTAATATGGCGCCATGGCACTTAAGCGATTTTGCATGTCTAATTATGTCGGCTTAGTCCTGAAAATTATTTGTAAGTATAAATTACCTCCATACCAAAATTCAGTAAAATCGGTTCAGCGGTTTGGGCGTGAAAAGGTAACAGACAGACAGATATACTTGGCCATTAGTATTATTAGTAGGTATGGATTGCAACTAATATAACATTCGCTGCAAACTTGAGGGCAACGGACTATAATTCAACGTCGCATATTAAAGTGGATGTTAATTTTATTTCATGAAAAGCGCAAATTAGAAAAACGTTTTGGGAAAACCCGAAGATTGTTAATACGCCACAGTATATTGACATATAGTTATATAATGTTTTTCTGGTTTCTTCGGCATGTTTATGGTAATATGATTTAACAGTATACTGTACTCGTCAAAACATGGCAGTAGCGGTCATTGACTCCCTATCAAAAACTTTTCATTTTCTATACAAACACTTGATCTATACATCTGACACTTCATTGTAAATCGCGGTTTATTAAAATGACATTTTTGACAGGGAGTCAATGACCGCTACCGCCATGTTTCGCCGAGTACAGTTATAGTAGTATAGAATATAGATAATAATAATATGTATACTAAAGTGGAAAAGAGGTTTTTGAAAGGTTGGTCCTTAGCCGAGCCATGGACCATGGTCTATCTTCATTTAATTAGTAGATTAGGCCCTACTCCCTCAAAGATTCATACTAATATATTAAAAACACGAAAGAACGTCTGTCTGTCTGTTGTTATCTTAAGGGCCCTCTCTCCCTAAATTAGCAGGTCGATTGTCTGTCAGTGCGAATATCGACGTAAATGACATTAAAATAACATTCATAACAGCGCGCCTTGTACGGTGGCGGTTACGACGCTCGCCGCGTTCATGATGGGACGAAATAGGAGAAAAAACCTTTTTAAGGCTTAATATAATACATATTTCAAAAAAGTAAAAAAACCAAATTATTAACTTATGTATTGCAAAGCAGTAGATATTTTTTATATATTCTTTTGATAAATAATGAAGGAGTAAAGTGGTTTCATTCAACGATTTGGAGGTGATTTGGTTTTTTATTTCTTTATTATGTGATACCGATAGAAAAAATATGGCAAAACCAAATTACGTATCATATCATGTAGATTACTAATTATTTTTTTCAGATATAATTTCTCTGTTAATGCCGATGAAAAGTTGTTTCATCTGCACGCTTTTTTCGAAAGAGCAGCCATAAGGGCGTTCCTTCCGGAGATACCGTAATTTACCGTATTTCAAGCCCTATAAACTCATAATTTGAAAGCTACAAAGTTATAATAAAAATACAGCAATAATCTTCAGTATATCATCATTCCTTTCCTCGTTTTAAATTTTCTATTTTTGCTTATTATACTCATGATATCAGCTTCCAAAGTAAAACCAACTTATTAAAATTCAAGCATACATTCAGCATCTCCTTAGGATTTGCAAATTACTTTTATTTGAAACATACGCCAATAGATCGACAATATCATAAACTACATATTCCCCGTTTTAATTTTTTTTTAGGTCAATTTTGAACTAAGATAAGTAAAAAAAATAGGGTTTTGGTGCGCTCTCGGCAACGCGGCAAATGTATGGCCAAGGTCGTTTGCTCGGGGGACGGCCTTAAGTCCCGAAAAAGAACATAGGATTTAGGTTTTATAAATGAACTAGATGACGCCCGCAAATTCGTTGCGCCAAAATTCGTTTATCGCGCGGGAGCCGTACATTTTTTCGGGATAAAAAGTATCCTATGTCCTTTCCCAGGACTCAAAGTATCTCCATGCCAAATTTCAGCGAAATCGGTCCTGCGGTTTGAGCGTGAAGAGGTAACAGACAGACAGACAGACAGACAGACAGACGAACAGACAGACAGATACACTTTCGCATTTATAATACTAGTATGTTTCAGCGAAATCGGTCCTGACTCCTGCAGTTTGAGCGTGAAGAGGTAACAGACAGGCAGACAGGCAGACAGACAGACATACTTTCGCATTTATAATATTAGTATGGATATGGAAGTATGGATATGGATTTTGGCACAACTCCGTTGCGTCATCTACACACATTATATTCCCGATTTTAATAAGTAAAAGATCGTTTTCTTTAAAACGTTAAAAGGGAAGCCGTACACAGTAGTATAAATCAGTATGGGGCGATATCAATGGTATCGGGTTACGTCGGCGGCGGTCTCAAGGCGGGAAGCCCCACTCTAATCGCGTATCAAAACGATACTGTATCATATTTATTCGGTGGACACTTCTAGAATTATAAACTAGCTGATCAAGCAAACGTTGTTCTGCCATACAAATACGCTTGAGAGCTTCAAAGGAAATAATGCAGAAGTGTCTGAGGTCACACTAATATCAGGAAAAAGATGTTGGCAGATTTTAAATGAATTGAAGTATGATTTTTTTACAAAGTAGGTTAAAAACTAACGCCTTTAGAACGTCTACATGAGGTCATTCTCCGACCTACAGGATCAGCACACAAAATTTTAACACAATCGACCCAGCCGTTTTGGAGGATTTTAGCAACTAACACTGCGACACGATAATTTTATACTTTTTAAGCAGGCTACGATGGAACATCGTATCTATATTTCATCATTTAAAAGTTTTATTGTGATGTCTGTATCTTTAAAGATATAAGATTATCGTATCAAACAAATTGATTCATAGGATCATGGCTCACCTATACGCTTTTTGGTCGGTTTATGTTACATAAACCCGACCAAATTACGTTCGTATTATATCATCATTCATCACACTAAGAACTAAGGATATTTTATCCCTCAGTAATAATCAAGCAGTTTAAATCCCTTCTCAACTTCCCCTTTGTCCTTCTTTCTGTGATTCTAGTTATTCTAGTGATGTACTATCAGAGAAGTTGATTCTTAGGCAGATGGAGGGACCAACGTAGTTTGGTCGCGTTATGTCAAGCCCAGCATCACAATTGACATTGTATTGACATGACCCGACCAAATAACGTTGGTCTGTCAACTGCCTAGGGATGAATTTCCTCGATGGTACAAGTGTATCGATTACTTAATATATTATGTAACACGATAGTTCCGCGTCCTTACCTCGATCAACATATTATGTTAATTACACTAATGATATTAAGACGTTCTATTAATAAGAAGCACTTTCTGAACGGTATTTTGTTCATAATATTATTATTGTTACACATGTTAGGCATTATTATTTATAGCTAACTGACATGGCAAACGTTGTTTTACCATTTATTATATTATGTAGGAATATGCTTGAAGACCTCAAAATCTTTCAACTGAGCGAGGATTTGTGTGATACCTACACCAAAATATTTTCTACTATACATTTACCTACCTACAGAGAAAACTCAATTACATAACATGACTATACAATAATTAGCTCACTCATTAAGTCATAGGATGTTTGCGGTAAAAAATAAAGTAGTTGAATGCAGTAAAAAGGCGAAAATTCTCCGAGATTGATAAAACGCTATAAAAGATTTCAACGCGACATAATGTCTTGATAAGATCGAGCGTTTAAAAAATGTATGACGTAGTTTTAAAAAGTAAATGCTATTCTATTTGTGTAAAGTTACGTAAAATTTTGCTTAGCTGATTAAGCGTGAACATGTTAAAGACAGACTGACTTAAATCTTAACTGTCTTTGTAGTCTGGACTAGAGTCAAGAATCTAGGAGTCTAGAGCGTGACAAAGAATACCTACTTTTTTTATTAAATAAGGGAGCAAACGAGCAAACGGGTCACCTGATGGTAAGCAACTACCGTCGCCCATGGACACTCGCAACATCAGAAGAGCTGCAGGTGCGTTACCGGCCTTTTAAGAGGGAATACGCTCTTTTCTTGAAGGTTTGCAGGTCGTATAGGTCCGGAAATACTGCTGGTGACAGTTTTACAGTGCGCGGCAGAAAGTTACGCGAAAAACGCACTGTGGAAGACTGCCACTCATCAAAGTGATGAGGATGGTATGTTTTTCGCGTGGGACGATGGCAAAAAGTTGCAGGTGGTATGATTCCGAACAATTCCTCAGAGAACTCCCCGTGATACAACCGATAGAGGATGCAGAGTGATGCTACATCTCGGCGTAATTCCAAGGGGTCCAAGCTGTTTGAAACACTATGGCAGTCAACAATTCGAGCGGCCCTTCATTGGATACGATCCAGAGGGAGCAGTTGGTATTTTGGCGCCCCTGCCCAGAGATGAGAACAATATTCCATATGAGGCCGAACCTGCGCCTTGTAGAGTTGTAGGCGTTGGTCCGGACTGAAGTACTGTCTAGCTTTGTTTTTACGAGGCCCTAATTACATCCAAATTGATCAGCGATACCTATTGGTTAGGTATCATTATTCGCTGACAGCAATGATATTATATAAAAAACTCAAAGCAGATATGTTGCTACCGCGTGCGTTGTGAAGACTCAAATACGACCCGATTGGGTCGTCTTTTATTTAGTCTGTCTCTTTTATGTAAATGGCATTTCGTATCTTTTATTTCACTTATCTGTCAAAGTCCAATTTTTAATTTGAAAATTGTTCGGAATAGATTCAAGCCGGAAAATAGTATGAACGTAACAGATCTGTATAAGTAGAATATCATTGGCTGACAGTAAGAAATCCGATAATCAAAAGAATACTGCAAAAACATAACCCACCTTTTCGCAATCGATAAACTGCAAAGCTGCAAATAAAAAGGCGAATGAACAGTCGGTGTAAGTTTCATAATATTTAAATTGCCATCATCAGTTAAAGGGCTCGCCCAAGGACTGAGACAGAAACAAATAAAATTCCACAAGGTGTTGTTCCAAATGGACATCTATCTCTTTCGCACATTTGCGGTATTGCCAGCTTAGCAATTTTGCCAGCTTCAGTGGATATTTTGTTGTAGCGGTTGTAGTTGGCACAGCCTGAAATAGTTCATATGATTGACATGATCAGATTTTGATAGAAAGCCGAAAAACGAAAAAAGTGCTAAATTTCTTTTTAAAGTAGAGAAAACTTAATGATTCACAAAAACTTTACGAGTATAATTATGTTACGGCTTTTAAACACTTTAATAGATTCTTATTTATTTCATATTTTTGCCAAAACCACTAGTATAGTAATTCTGTAAAAGAGTTGGTAACACAAGCAGTCTGTGACATGAGTGTGGGTGAGCGAGACGGCACGATACTTTCCGCGTAAACAAAAGAGAAGTGTATAGACAGGGTATTATGGTATCATATTTAATCATTTGTAACACGCTAATGGCTTTAAATGCCCGATCTTTGAACAATAATGGCCAATATAATATTTAGCGAGGAGGCAAATAAAACGAGCCATTTTAAATACGTAATTAAGCTGGAGACTAGCGAGGGCCACAGTTCTGCTAAACCCAACATTATTACAGCTTTGATCCATCCTAAATCCTATGAAACAGCAAATTAGCCTTACGTGCCTGAAACGACATTTTTAAAGTTGGTTTAGAATTTAGACAATATACTCGTAATTCTAAACAATCAGTAAAGTAAAATATCATAAGCGCCATTACAGATACGGCAAAACAATCACAACTAATAGGTAAAACTTGCTAAGCGCCATAGCACAAATGCAAAATATTCTAAGCGACATAGCAAAGTCAATAAACTTTATTTTTGCCAATTTGTGACGTGACAGACATTCTGCCAATGATCTACAATGATGAAAGAGTTGCAATGTCGTAATTTGTCAATGTCAAAATTAGGCATCTTAGTGACATGTCTAGAAAGTATTATAAATTGCACTTATAGCAGAAAATATATATTATTATAATATTGTTACGTGATTTTAGTCTGTACTCTGTACAAGTTTGAAGTGAGTGTTCAGTAAAAACATGCCACGAATATTCGGCTGCTTATCGGTATTTTGAAATTTTTACTATAAAAATGTCAAAATTTTACCAGTTAGCCATGTTCAAACTTCAAAGTAACCGATTCAAATATTTTATTTCCTCAAATTACTGCACAAACTCAAATTAACGAATTAAAAACTCTTTTTATCACTTCCTCAACAAGGGAAAGCGTTTTTATGACAGGTAGACATATCATAAGCAATATCAGTTGTTACGTAAGCGGACACCGCACTGCTCGGTCTTCCCGAAGTCATACACATTATAATCGCGTTCATATCGGTGCATGGCCCTAATTAAAAATGCGTTCATTTTATCTGAGACTTATTAAAGTATATTAATAAGATCTTCTTAAATCACGAGACGTAACATCCCAGAATGTGGGTAGCATAGCTTTTGAGGTTTTTTACAGAAGTTTATCATTCTCGATTGGCTTGCGTCAAAAAATTAATAAAAAAAACTGCATATAAAAAAACAGCAGTAAGAGTAGGTATTTTCACTTAAGAAGCTTCTAACTATTACAGATCTATCAGGTAAAAAGTGAGAAAAGAAATTGACTCTAGTAATACCGGGGTAATTGGAATAAAATATTTTGATCCTGTTTTACCTTATAGCGGCTGATTCTGTGTGTGGAACATGTACATATAAAAATGTATCCAATGATCAAGGATATTTTTATAAAATCTGCCATCCAAATTTGCCATCAGATCCTGGTAGACCTACCCCGCGTTCCATTTGATGTTAAAAACGATCAAAACGCTCAAAATGCCAAAATATTGAGCGTTTTGATCGTTTTTAACATCAAATGGAACGCGGGGCTTTAGTCGGCTGTAGAGCGACGCCATGTTTAAAATCTGCCTGGCGATTGTTTTTGCTATGATTTATTGCCAATCTTTGTTTAATTATTCGGGGAATAAGTAGTAAAATATCAAATCAGAGTTCAGTCAGACCGCGACAGACCAAATTCTATGAATGGAACAAAAGATCTTTTCTTTCTTTTACGACTTTTAATATCTAAAAGTTATTGTTATAGGAATTTGAAATAATACCTCTATAAAAGGCATAATATTATGTATAGATTTTTAAGTAAATCCAGATGGTCCACTGGAAACAATACAATATTATGTACTTATATCAGTCATAGCTATATTATCGCATTGTGATTTACTATTACGACCTATAATATTGCAAGCATTGAGGATATTAGGACACAAGGATATAATCTGAACACTTATTTCTATGCCCTACCTCAGCGTTTGGAAATCTGGCAATCTGTGAACAAAAAAGGAGATTCTTTAATTATATTGATATAGAACATTTTACTCATATTATAAAATACATAATATTATAAAAGTGTGTATTGTATGAATAAAGGTTCGTAGTGCTCACAAATACTACTAAGATAAATGTCACTTATGGCATTAGTTTACAGGCTTGCTATTTTGTACAAACCAAATCTCACAAAACTTTCGGTACTTAGGTATGTAAAAACTTCTCTAGAATCTAGATACAGCACGTCAAATGCTAATTCATAGAAAATATGTGTACATTAAATGAAACAATGTACATTGTACACAACAAATTAATAACAATATTTCTGTGAACTTTCTAGAAAGCCCTACACTTTCTCTCGCCGCAAAATAGCTTGCAAATATGTTTGCTGGTGACGAAAAGTGAATCAAATAGTAATTTCAATTCTGCAGGAACGTATAGTATTATCATAGTAAAATTATAGTTTTTTATTCGTATTCTATTCAGCATAATATGCGAAAAACTATGTAATAACCGATTTGAATAACTTGCTTATTGGCATTCTATATTCTATAATCTATACCTACTAAGTATATATTATAGCATTACCCTCGCTCTTACATTTTAAAAACTTAAAAATGTGTCGTTCTATTTTCAAATGACTGAGGAAACGTGACGTCACAAAACCGTTAACCACCATGCCATATAATTAATCGGAATGTTATTAAATAATGAATAAATAACGAAATAATTGCAATGCGGGTTACCCTCACAATCATAAAATCAATTTAATGTCGACTTTATTGCAATGAATTAAAATTTATTCTTAAATGTCGGTTAAAAGGAAATATGCTGTTTTAAAAATGTAATAAAAATAGTTATGTGACCATAGTATTAAAAATAGATAATTGTTGCAAGCGACAAATTGTTGTTTTATTATTGCCATAAAGCTAGAATAGCATATTTTATCAAACTGTTATTTTTCTAGTGTTTTATTCACCTTATAAACGTGTAAAAACATGGTAAAAACCAAAACACTGAAATATTTAGTAATTTAGAGTGTTGTAGCGGGAAAAAAGATTTTGAATCAAGAGAATATTAAGGTGTTTTACTTTGTTGCAACATTCCATAATCTGATAATTTTAAAAAAATCTGTTAATTCAAATTTATAGACCATTCTTATTTAAATTAAGAATCAAATCCGCTACTAACACCAAATAAAGGAAATGCCCCTTTATAGGTTATCGGTTTACATTCAGACGTAACGGAGGTGACGCGAGCAAGCCGCATCACGGTCAGATCAGATAAAAGGATATTATTAATAGAATACACAACAATATCGATATTGGCTGCTGTCACACCGAAGTATAACGATTGAAGAAACGTGCTTGAGCACGACGTTAAAATTAAGGCGCTATGAATCAAAATTATTGTGATTAAGGCGCTATATTGAAAAAACTGTCCTTTTTGACGTAATACTATAGGACCCTCAGAAATGTTACAAATCTGGTAATGAGATATACATATCTTCATAGCCTTATCTAGGTTTGAGAAGAAGTAGAAACACGATTAATGTATTTTGCCTCGATACATTTAATTTTCGAAATGACCTCTTAAAAATACGAAATTTGAAGATTATTTTTAAACGAAAATAGATGTATTGTAGGAAATTAGTCTAATTGATAGACACCTTTGCAACTCAAAATCGTATAGAATCATTTTGCTTGAATGCTCCTAGTTATTTTTTAAATGATTATAATTACGTTTTTTCGCATGTTTTCCGAGCGAGCCGATAGCTTCTGGCCGCAGCGTATTCACGACTTTATAGTCATACAAATTAAGTATAAAATTGCCCTTGCGGTAAAATGACTTGATAGGTAATGTATAAATTAAGTAACTAGTTTTAATTTAATGCAATTGCAATGCATTGAGATTTAAGATACTGGCTTATATCTAAGTGAACTAGTTACAAGTAAACTCATTATTTCAAAGATGCAGAAGGATTGTTAATAAATGCAACTTTCTTAAAAAAATAGCCAAAACATTAACTTGTATAAAAGTATCTAAACAACTATGCACATGTTTAATTAAATGTGCGTGAGTAAAGTTATACAATGTAAAACATAAACTGTTTGTTTTATACAACACATCAAATCCACTGTGACATCTTTGAAGGAGAACATGCACATACAGACAGTTATAATAATCTCTAACGAAGAGACAGTGCAATTATATACTGTCATATCAAATGTCTCAACAAGTTGCGCAATTTATGCTCCGTTAAACGTAGGAGGTTACAATTATGTCTTATCAGGCTTGTATAATTTGCGTTATTTAGTTTAGAACTTAAATACATATTATAATAACTCTTTGCAAACAAAGATTGAGTAAGCAAAATGTCGTAAAACCTAGCTTATAGCTTCTGTTCCAACTTCCAGAGTTGTTCCTGTCTTGAGGCTTCAACTCATCAGCTCAAAGGTATAAAGATTTGCGTTACATTTCGGTGTAAGTAGCAGTCAGATAAACCCACGCAACCTCTATAAATATTAAATCTCAATGCGATTTTACACGTTGAATACAAACGAGAGATCTGACGACAATGGCGCTTTGTCAACTGTAATATGCTAAATAGGATCAATAATTAATCATAATGTAACAATGATATCACTTCTGTACCAATGATTGACACACATACATGTTTGATTGACATAGATACATAATAGTATAACGTACATATTTGAAAACATGAAATGTTTTCTGGGTTATATACGGGAACACTCAGCACAGTAATAAACGAGTCAGAAGAAAAACAAAGCATATTATGCTAAATACTTCATTCAGCCAGAAGCATCTATGATCCATAGATGCTTCTGAATTGTATGAATCACTTAGGTACTTGTCCCCACGATTTGCTATTTTAAAATTGACCAGCTCTATCACTAGTAGATATACCAGATTAATCATCGATGATATTTTATTTACTAGGAATGTTCGTCGCTACGCTTTTGCTGCATTCGAAAAACAATACTTGATGTCAAAAAAACTAACCACAGACTATAGAGCAATAAGAGATAATACCTTGTTCCTTCACCAGACCTGCAATATAGAGCATAGTCTACCTCAAAAGCACTCTGACATTGGCAACTCACTGAGGCCGCCATAACATAAAGAAGAAGAATAAGAGATAATAACGTACACGGGTAGTTTTTATCGAAATCCGGCGGTATCAGTACAATAGGCACGTGAGTAGGGCCGGGCGCCAGCACGCGACCAGGTAGCGGGTTCGAATCACCTGACCGAATATTTGACACCACACGTCACACCCCAGCTCACAAAAAGCGGTTAACCAGGGATGTGTTTTAGAGTTAATTATGGTATCCACCGTGGTTTCTAAAAAAAGGTCGAATGCTACCACCTATCAAGTTTATGCGTACAGTTTAAAAGGAAAATGAAATAAGAAGTAGGAAATTTAAATCTCCACGCGCTATAGAGAAGTCGCTAATTATATCAATTAATGATACGTCGCAGCGTCGAAAAAGAAGGTTAATCTGAGATAGCTGAAAGAATATGTAATGAAAATAAAAACTTTATCTCGAAAATCATACACTGAGAACTCCTTAACCGAATGAAACAAATTAAAAAAGAAATCACGCGTCTAAATTTTAACGTCAACACACCGCGGAATTTTAAAAATAAAATTCAAACCATACGTCAAAACGGTGCGCGGTGTTGTCATCTCGAAATCACGAAAGTCGCCAATTATATCAATTAATGATACGTGCGGACAGGAAAAGGAAGCTGGCTTAGCTGATTGTACATTGAGTGACAGGGTTTGATTAATTAATTCGTTCTATTCGGAGGATAATAAATCGTGCGGCCTCCCGCGAGATGTCGCCAGTATAAATGATTAACAAACATAATCTGTGGGCAGTGGGACAGACATTGATAACTTTTTCGGTTAGTTATATTTTAATTAATATTGAAATGGTTCCAACTTCCAAATAATTTGATCAACATGACGATTTCACGACATTTAAGATTTTATTTGGGTTTTCGAAACACAACAAAATTGTTACTCTCTATAATTAAGATCAGAGATCTTGCCATCGATTACATAAATACAATATTAGCAACATGCTTAAAAATAAACAAATCAAGCTTAAAGAACTAAATTTTATAAAAAAGAGGTTAAGCATTGTTATATAGCCTGTGTTTGTTCATTCTCAAATCTCAAGTAATTAAAACTTTTATTTTCTATTCAATTACATTTTTATTTTTATTTTTTAACCGACTTCCAAAAAGGAGGAGGTTATATGTTCGGCTGTGGATATTTTTTATTTTATTTGTGTTTTTTCAACGATCACTCCGCCGTTTGTGAACCGATTTTCAAAATTTTTCTTTTGTTGTATAGGGTTTAACACCAATTTGGTACCATATTCACAAAAGTGGTGACCTGATGATGGGATCCATGAGTAATCGAGGGAACTCCTCAAAATTTATATGGAAACATATAGTGATTTTGGTTTTATGTGAAGGATCCTAGGCATATGCTACCAAAAAGTAAGATTTTACACCAAGGCATGCTATGGTTCCGAAGATACTAAGAGAACTCCGGATTCTTTATAGATACAAGTTTGGGACTTTCGGCGATGTTTTAAGAACTGAAAGCATATGCTTATTGCATATGCAAATTACATTCATCATCATCATTAATCATTATCATCGTCATAATTATCACTACCATCACACGATGCATTGTTATGAGTTATTATTTTTAACAAAAAATTAAAACCGACTTCCAAGGTAAAAACAATAAGTAATAATATGAACTAAAAAGTATTAAATAATTCTTACTCTTTAATAGTGCCTCTTTCAGAATTCGTCTAAATCTCAACTATTTCTGTACATACTATAGTCTTCATTACTTTGAAGTACCTGTCCCAAAAGTTTCATATATTCTGACATTGACTGATTAACTCACGATTAAATTAGCTGGTACCGACTTCAAAATAATGAAGACTTTAGTATGTACAGAAATAGTTGAGATTTAGACGAATTCTGAAAGAGGAACTATTAAAGAGTAAGAATTTTTTAATACTTTTTAGTTCATATTATTACTTATTGTTTTTACCTTGGAAGTCGGTTTTAATTTTTTGTTAAAAATAATAACCCATAACAATGCATCGTGTGATGGTAGTGATAATATTATGATGATGATAATGATGATGATGAATGTAATTTGCATATGCAATAAGCATATGCTTTCAGTTCTTAAAACATCGCCGAAAGTCCCAAACTTGTATCTATAAGGAATCCGGAATTCTCTTAGTATCTTCGGAACCATAGCATGCCTTGGTGTAAAATCGTACTTTTTGGTAGTGTTGGGTAGGACATGAATTTTATACGAGGATGTAAGAGGTGCCACTTTTTCGTACTGAGCTGGTACAGTGTCCCACTTCTAAAGAGGCGAGGCCGCGAGGCGTTTGAGGCGTAGCAGTACGTTTGACGTGCCGCGACATGTGAGCCGTCTTCAGGCGTTTATCTATTTTTCCCCTAAAACTATATATAAATATACATTCATGACTAAGAAATAATAATATACTGTAGTATAAAAAGTTAATATTTCGTCTTCATCTAAAGATTCAGATTTTTTGAAATCATACTAGGTCCATGTTGACATTGAATAAATTTAACATTTTATTGGATGGATTAAATGTTACACAAGATCCATCATTTCGATTTAATGTAAATCGGACAATAAATTAAAAATATTAAAGAGTCAAAAAATCCCTGAAAATACCCCTAAAAAATTGAGACCACCATTTACGCGACAATCATTTTGAAGCAGTACATGTTATAATGCTGAGCCGCTCTTACATTTTGCCGTCTTGTCCCGGACAATTGTAATGCCTCTTGTAAGTCCTACCCAGCACTACTTTTTGGTAGCATATGCCTAGGATCCTTCACATAAAACCAAAATCATATACATTATCAAACCAAAGGTTCATGACAACTGGCGTAAACTAAAATAGCAGACTAACGACGTCTTATACAGGTAAGCAATAATGATATCTTCAGATCTGGTGCCGTTAGATCATTAGGATTCGGAGCTATTTTCAGAAAACGTCACATTCAAAGGACCGCCTTTATATCAGTACGCGTTTAAATTCAATTTTGTGACATTATTATTAATGATACCGGAATATCGCGCGGTGTGCTGAATATTTTTGCAAAAGGAAATGTTATTTATATTCATTACTAGTAAAATAGTAGCGCAAGAAAATATCACTGCTTAGGGTGGGTTGCACCAACTTACTATAATTGTAACTTTAACTATAACTTTAACTATAACTACAGTGCAAAATGTCAAATCTTTGGTTACCGTTAAATATGGCGTCCGGCGCCATATGTAACCATTACCGCCCATACGTATATTCTACATTTTTTTGTGAAAATTTACTATTGTTCACAGTGTTATATTTTTTCTGTCGGTTTTTACGGATAATTCAATTTTTTATACTCTCAATCCCATTACTGTAGCTTTAATAAAAAAAATAAACGCAATAGACATCTGTCAATTTCTGTGGTCAAAGTTAAGTTAGCCTTAACTATAAGTTATAACCATAACTTTAACTTTAACCACGCCTCTGGTGCAACCCACCTTTAGATGTGGCTAATAAAAGCATGTGATCATTCGTAAAAAAATACACTCAAATCCAAAAAAAATTATCAACCAACATAATATTGAATAATTTTGTAATTAATCATTTATGTAAAAGGTATACGCATTATAAAGTCGAAATTTTGCACAAAATTAATGAACTAAAGCATTTGTGCACATGTGTTTTACAAATAAACTTTTACAAACTTTGTTAAATGCGCTCATCAAAAATTAAAAAAAAAAACTATGGTTCCGCTAAATAAACAAAAGTAAGCCGACGCACATGTCAAAAGGGTCGTCCTTCATCCTGTATTATAAAATCTGGCCCAGAATTTGTTATTAATAAACTCATCGGCACAGCTTTACTTGTTTAAAAAAGTTTGTCTACGGCAAAATATGTCCTTATATTTTGATCCCTTTTATGTCCCATCAGCACGACTTTGACGCATTTCGAAATTCAAAATTTACTGCACCGGTTTGGCTAAAATATGAACAGGCAAAATAGCGTAAGTGCCATGTTTATTTTGAATTATTTGTATTGTATTATTTACACTATAATAATTAATAATTTAATTAATAATGATAAGGTACCGGTTGCCTTTAAATATAAGAATATGCAATACAGTTAACATTTCAGAAAATTATGATAATAATATTATGCGTTTTGAAAATAACTTTAATAATATTATGTTGTCGAATATTTATATTATATTGTAACATTCGAATTTAACAGTGACGTAAAGTCCATGCATTTTCTGTCACATTCTTTTTATTTTTAATTAAAAGTTAATCTCAGTTAACATATTATGTATTAGCATTAAATCTCTCTGTTATTTTTGTAAGTTTTTTTATACTATTTCTTTACCCTGGTGCTTAAATTATTATATTTTCATCCGTATATTATATCTACCTTCCTACCGTCCGTATATTATATTTGTAACGATGAAAGTGAGTATTTACAATTAATCTTGTATGTAAAGCGAGAGAAATTATTATTTATCTACGCGGTAGGTAACATGCAAACTACACATTAAAATAAAAATTGACAAATGAGCATCGCAAAGACCATAGTACTAGATTCAATATTTTTATCTAGAAGAGTATAACGCGCCTGATTGAACCAGTAGGTACGGTGCAAAGGGTGTAGATTATACAGTATTCTTTATAAAATATATTTTTTCATTTATTAGATTTACAATAATTACAAAAGAAGAATAATTGTAAGAATACATTATCTACAATAGTCATAATAAATTCTCAAGTATTAAGAAAACACTATAAAAACCACCTGAGTCCTGACTAAAGCCTACCATTGAAGCAATTAATTTTGAAAATTAATTCCTTTTGGCCATAAGTTTACAAATGTTATCATTAACTATACCTGTAATGTAGGTAGTCTGATAATAATTAACTTCCAAAAATTAATTTAAAGCTCATTTACTGCCTTGTGTTTGCAAAAGCCGTTACTAAGCAATAACTACTTTATTGATATGCCGACAATGTTTTCACTTTCGAGCTTTTCTAGAAGGTCCTGCCTCAGGACTCCTGATTGTTGGCAATAACGGCATCGACAAAATTAGAAAAAACTGTTCAAGAGCTATTTGTTAATTTAAATTGTTGTTTCATGTCTTCAAATGAAGTTAAAATTCAGTTCAAAGTTGTAATTAAGTAGCGGTTTGCGTCAAGTTTTAAAAGATAACCAGGGGAGTGGGGACTGTTCTTCTTACTATCGTTAACGGCAAAGTAAGAAAGACAATTACTTAATATATTTCATAGAAGTCTTGATTAATACATAAGAGATAATATGTAAGATGTAAGCGTAAGTTCGGACACACTGTAAGTCCGGATAATTCAACTTATCACTAGATTTGTCAGTGTTTTTTTGCTTACGCTATATATACGATACATATACGCCATACTGCATTGCAACCGCAAACTGTAGCACCGTACCGTAACTGTAGTTTAATTTAGCGTTAACTTGAATTATCCGGACTTATCCTGTGTACGAATTAACCTGATTATATTATATTTATTTGTTAAATTCTTTGCTCAATGACTGGCATAGAGTTCAAAGTCAGTTCAAAGTTGTTGTGACTCATGTGAAGTTGTGTTGCAAATTAAAAAGTGTTTCTTACCAGGGGGCTGTTGTCGCCGAGGTCCGAATCTCGCTCGGCGTCGTCCATGGCGTACGCCGGCATCGGCACTCGGTTCTTCACGCGAATCTTGACGGTTTGGGTGGCACGAGGGATAAAGCACAGCACTGGCACCGTTACACTGACAACGTGTTGCCCCGCGACCGGCACGGAAAGGTATGCCGGCGCGCGGCGCCCCCACTCCCTCGACTCCGCCCCCAGGGCGTCTCGCGCCACGGCGAATCAAACGCGGGATATCAAATTGATATTTCTGTTATACGCTCCGCCCGTCGCTTATATTGTTTTTATTCGAGCTATAATATAATCGACGTGCGATTCGTTCGATTCCTGGCGTTTAGGCTAATTAGCCTGTAACTTACAATCGCTATGAGATTGTTATAAATTATAATCTATTGTGAAATTTAATGTTGGTGATAATGCTGCTTGTTATTAGTTATACTTGTATAAGAATTACAATAGGTAAATTATTAGTAATACTTGGTACTACTAATATATTATATTCTGTGCTAATACGTAGTAATAATAATGTCTAGTTACAACTACGTACTTTCTCGCGAATCTGGAAAATAGCATGACATTTTCTTATGGCGTGCGGACGTAGATACTGTTAGATACCTACTTCCTAGCTTCCTACGTTGGTGCTCCGTGCTTCTCTGAACAATTTATTACACAAGAGCACAGATTACTAAATCATCCCGTCTCTCTTGTTAAAAAAAGAGAAGGAAAAAATGTTGAACCACGCGGTAAACCATTGGCCCCCCATTCTCCTTAAAAAGAGATTCCCATTCGCTCGCCTTTAAAATAAGATTTTTTAAAATTTGATCAAGATTGAAGAGTACTGATTAGTGATTATATTATTATTTACTAGCGACCCGCCCCAGCTTCGCACGGGTATAAAATATACAGGGTGTAACAAAACTAAGTGATAACTGATAATGCTTTAGGATGTGTATAATATGTTCCTTGTAGAGAGTTCACTGTGAAAGTTATAGCCTTGTCTCTCACTGAAAAAATGATTAAAATCGATTCAGCAGTTTTGATTTATTAAGGGGACAAATATAATGACCACCAAAAAAATGCACTGATAGTTGATACACTAAACTTGTTTACCAAAAAAAATATTGAACACCAAAAAAAGAAAGTCTAAAATTGCAATACTACCAGCTATTTTAGTCATGAAAACACTTCAAATTGTAATCGAACTAGGGCTTCACACGAGACAAGACTAAGCGAGAGTAACAATAAATTATTTTTTAACAAAAAATTGAACCCGACTTCCAATGTAAAAACAATATTCTTAAAATGACCTAAAAAGGATGAAATAATTCTTATTCTTCATGAGTGCCTTTTTCAAAATTCGACTAAATCTCAACGAATTCTGTACTCAATTTTCATTCGTTTGAAGTCGGTACCAGCCCAGAACTGAGATACTTGAAATAGAACTTAGCCAGTACCGACTTCAAAAGAATGAAAATTGAGTACAGAATTCGTTGAGCTTTAGTCGAATTTTGAAAAAGGCACTCATGAAGAATAAGAATTATTATTTCATCCTTTTTAGGTCATTTTAAGAATATTATTTTTACATTGGAAGTCGGGTTCAATTTTTTGTTAAAAAATAATAATTTTACTCTTTTTAGTGATCTACAAGACAAGGCTTTATGCGTAGATAGCCACTACGAATATTAACTATCCATATTATATTACTGTAAGCTAAATTGTGGTAAATGCTTGCAGTTATCTAAGCGATGCTGCAATTTCGCAACTTTTATCTTTAAAGGTTCAGGAGTTCTGTTCAGTGCCTTTGGACCAAGAGACACCTTCGTATGAAATTTCTTTTAATCGTAGCACATGCTTAAGTTACTAGAAACAACATTTTAACCACTATGAGTGTTTTAATAAATTTCAAGGGTTATTCCCTCGATCACTGAACTGAGATACTTGAAATAGAACTTAGCCAGTACCGACTTCAAAAGAATGAAAATTGAGTACAGAATTCGTTGAGCTTTAGTCGAATTTTGAAAAAGGCACTCATGAAGAATAAGAATTATTATTTCATCCTTTTTAGGTCATTTTAAGAATATTATTTTTACATTGGAAGTCGGGTTCAATTTTTTGTTAAAAAATAATAATTTTACTCTTTTTAGTGATCTACAAGACAAGGCTTTATGCGTAGATAGCCACTACGAATATTAACTATCCATATTATATTACTGTAAGCTAAATTGTGGTAAATGCTTGCAGTTATCTAAGCGATGCTGCAATTTCGCAACTTTTATCTTTAAAGGTTCAGGAGTTCTGTTCAGTGCCTTTGGACCAAGAGACACCTTCGTATGAAATTTCTTTTAATCGTAGCACATGCTTAAGTTACTAGAAACAACATTTTAACCACTATGAGTGTTTTAATAAATTTCAAGGGTTATTCCCTCGATCACTCATAGATTCCATCACCAGCTCACCACTTTCGTAATTGGTGTACAAAATTAAGATAATATCCTATTTAACAAAATAAGAATTTTGAAAATCGGTCCACAAACAGCGAAATAATCATCAAAAACATCTGCTTCGATGCAAAATATCACGAAAAGTACCAATAATTAGGTCATAATGTGATGATGCATGGCATAATTATAGTTGTGATGATGATGATTAATCAAATTGATATATTGGCTTATGCTTTCAGTTGCTTAAACAACGCCGAAATCCCCGAACCTGTATATATAAGGATTCAAAAGTTCTGTTCGGTACCTTCGGATCCAGGGTACAAAGTCTTACTTTTTGGTAGTATTTACCTCGAATGCTTCAGAAAAAATTGAAATCACTATATGTTTCCATACAAATTTCAAGGAGTCCCCTCGATTCCTCATGGATCCCATCATCAAATCACCACTTTTGTGAATATGGTACCAAGTTTGGATTCAACCCTGTACAACAACAAAATAATCATGAAAATCGGTGCACAAACGGCGAAGTTATGGTTGAACATACAAAAAAAAATATACAGACGAACATATAACCTCCTCCTTTTTGGAAGTCGGTTAAAAATCTCGTCTCGGTCTCGTCAATTCTCAAAAAATTGAGTCTCGTTCCAGTCTCGGTCTCGTCTCGTTACCAGTTGTCTCGTCTCGTCTCGCTTAATATGTAATGATTAATTTCTTTAATATAATAAAGAGGATAAGAAATATTTTATGACTGACGTATTTATATGATAAAATGCAGTTTGGATGGTTACCAGATTTTATATTTTGTAAAATATATTGTTTTTTAAGTAGACCTTTTCTGATTTTTCGAATAAAAACTTCATTAAAAAAAAATTAACGAGACCCGAAACGAGACCTTCGGGGTGCCCTGTAATATGTAGTCTCGGTATCGCCGAGAATATTTTCCAAAACATCTCGTCTCGTTCTCGTCTCGTAAAAGCGAGACGAGAACGAGACGAGACGAGAAAAATCTCGCTCTCGCGTGAAGCCCTAAATCGAACACCAAATATAGTAAATGATCACCAAATATAGGCAATGACCACAAAATATAGTAAATGATCACCAAATTAAGTAAATGATCACCAAATATAGTAAATGACCGCCAAATATAGTAAATGATCACCAAATATAGTAAATTATCGCCAAATCCTTGTAAGCAAATCAATGCAATATTTTTGTCCAAATCAATCACTACGATTGACAAAAAATGTAAGCGTATTATTAACAAAATAATCGGCCAAATGTGAGTCGTATGGAGGGTTCCGTACCGTTTATATAGCAAAATTAGACCTAAAATTGCGTAGTATGGGTTTTGGAACTTGGGAGCCCCCTTTAATTTTTCTTATATTATATTATTAAGGCCTTTGCTAAAATATCAACGTGCCTACTGGTTGCCATTATTGATATCGAGCAAAAATTCGGTTTCACTCAAAATTCGGCTTCGGTTAAAAATTCGGTTTCGGTCGGACACAAGTTTTCAGTTTCGACATCTGCGTATGTGATTTACTACAAGCTACATATTAAACGGGATGTATTGAGCACACCAGCTTTCGTCAGGTCGAAAATTCGGTTTCGGTTGAAAATTCGGTTTCGGTCCGACACTAGTTTTCAATTTCGACATCTGCATATTATGTGATTCACTTCATGAGCACACCAGCTTTTGTCAGCTCGAAAATTCGGTTTCACTGACAATTCGGTTTCATTTGAAAGTAAAGTAAAATAAATTAAAAAAAAATTGGGCCTACTTTGACGACCCTTATAATCTACCACCATAAGGCTCCAGCCTACTCGGCCTTCTGCTAAATCCACCACTGTAAAATATTTAAATTACACCTCACCACAGAATAATATATATAATTAGTTGTACGGACCAAACCTCACCAAGACCCACTGCAATGCAATGTCGACGTAAATGCTGTAATCAGCGGCATCTATTTTTCCGTATGGTAAACTTTCAAACGCTCCAACCAACCAGTATCTTACTAGTCATTTTACTACCACAAATCAAACGTAGATAGCGCTTTTTTCATCGCAACGTATAATTTTACGTTTCTTTGAATAAAAAATAAAAATATTTTCTAGATATTTAGTTTTAAAAGTAAATAATATTTTTGCATTATAAAATATATCTGAACTAGCTGTTGCCCGCGACTTCGTCCGCGTGGACTTTATAGTAATTATAGATGTTCCGCGCAGCTTCGCCTGCGGATTTTGGAATGTCACAGAAACCGTACATTTTTTCGCAAAAAAGAAACCTATGTCCTTTCACGTGGTCTATTCTTCATGTGTGCCAAATAACATAAACATTGCTCCAGTACGTTCAAACTTCAAATAAGCTCTTTCAAATAATTTCCCTCGTTTTTTTCCACACCTTCTTGTATTTCTTCGCTCCTATTAGTCTTAGCGTAAAAAAAATAGCTTATAGCCTTTTTCGATAAATAGGCTATCTAACACTGAAAGAATTTTTCAAATCGGACCAGTAGTTCCTGAGATTAGCGCGTTCAAATAGGCCATTTCAAATAATTTCTCCCATTTTTTTCACCCTTTCCTATATTTCTTTGTTTCCATTAGTTTTAGCGCAATAAAGTATAGTCTATAGCATTTCCCGATAAATATGCTATCTAACACTGCAAGAATTTTTCAAATCGGACCAGTAGTTCCTGAGATTAGCGCGTTCAAATAAGCCATTTCAAATAATTTCTCCCGTTTTTTCCACACTTTCCTCTATTTCTTCGCTCTTATTAGTTTTAGCGTGATAAAATATAGCTTATAGCCTTTCTCGATAAATAGGCTATCTAACACTGAAATAATTTTTCAAATCGGACCAGTAGTTCTTGAGATTAGCGCGCTTAAATAAGCCCTTTCAAATAATTTCCCCCCCGTTTTTTCCACTCTTTCCCCTATTTCTTCGCTCCTATTAGTAGTAGCGTGATGAAATATAGCCTATAGCCTTCCACGATAAATGGGCTATGTAACACTGAAATAATTTTTCAAATCGGACCAGTAGTTCCTGAGATTAGCGCGTTCAAACAAAAAAACTATTCCCATTATAATATTAAGTATAGATAAGATGTTTTACTCATATTATTCCTTTGAATTCCTATGAAATAGAAATGTTTACAAAACGGTGTTATTTGTTAACGCCGTATTTTTTGCGTTTCAAATTACATATAATAAAATATTTTTCCTATCTAATTCTAAAATGATCTAAAACTCGAGAAAAAAAAATCTGTTGCATTTCTTTTTTTTTTATTAAATAAGGGGGCAAACGAGCGAACGGGTCACCTGATGGTAAGCAACTACCGTTGCCCATGGACACTCGCAACATCGGAAGAGCTGCAGGTGCGTTGCCTAGACGTATAATTACAGCTGGATCAATGAGCATTAAAATTGGTGTGAAGCGTGATATTCCTCAAGTCAGTCCGCAGTCGAGGGATGGTGATGGTGATGAACGATACAAACAGACAAACAATGATTAATTAACAATAATATATTGACTCGAGTTGGATTTGGATGGCACATAGTCGGGGCTTTGTTTTTATTAATAATAATGATATCCAGGACTATGGTAGAGCAAAACGTTTGAAGTGCGTTGTCTAATGTCTTGCGCGGTAGGCTAGATAAGATTAGTTGACCAACAAATCTTGGTAATAACTTAATAAGTGACATTAACTTGAAATGTTACGTGTATACGATTGGTTGAATACTTACTAGTTATATACAAACTCTTTCATAAGGATGTGACAACAATGTACACACACTGAAACAGTCATTTGGAGGGGCGCGCCATGTTATCGTAGTTGATATCTACTTGAAATGGCATCGTAAATCAGTGGTTGCCAAAGTTTTCCCGTGGCACCCTGGCCCTTGGAACACTGTGAAACACCACTTGTTTCCGAATTAAAAATTTTATTTGGAAATTCGGTATGAAATAATAATTAAGCATTACCTAAATAGACAGCTCAGTTTCATACTGTGCATGTTTTAATTTATAATATTGTGACTATCTAATCACTAGTTTACCGTGTTGGATATGTTTTAGATTGCTTGTTTTCTATGAGAGGCCGGGCCGGCCTCTCATAGAAAACAAGCAATGGAACAGCAAAAAATGGAAGGGCGTAAGCAACAAAATGGTTTTTGTCGCGTAATTTAAAAACCATAAATACATTTCATATAAGCTATGCACATATAAAAGTGTATGCTTGAACCAATTTATGTACAAATTTTGGAACCTTAAATCACTCTCCTCTGTTGGAGAAATAGGAATCCCTTTTTTTAGAGAGGTCTTTTCGATTGATAATTCTGTGTTATAAAAGTTGTCCAATCGTATTATGCTATGGGCAATTCAAAGACAAAGACATGATGAATACTGACAATGAACTTTAGTTTCTTAGCTTTAGTCATTGCTGAGAAAAATCGGCATCGCTACAGCCAAATTATCAAGGCGTCGCCTTAATATTATGTAACCATTATTAAGGGTCCGTATACGAAATTTACCGATTTCGCTGATTTTACAGACGTGATTTAACAGTTAAAATACAGTTTTTCTATAAGTTTTAATGCACAACATGTAAGATCGTTTCAATTATAATGTAGTGTTGGAGCTAGATTTTTAATTTTTTTAATTATTTTTAAATAATCCAACTCAAACACGCGACAGTTTTGTGATTTTTGCTGTAAAAGGTTTAGAATATCACCTGTTTATGGATTGTATTGACGTCTTAACGATATGAAAAGAATACAATGTACTGTTGAGAAAGTCGTCTATAAAATGTTGGAATTACTTTTTACCACTTTAATATGAAATAGTTGAGTTAAAAAGTATGTAACTCGGCAAAATTTTAGAGAAAATGGGCAAAGAATTGATGTTAATTTCGGCAACTTGGAGCTGTAATTAATAAAAAAAAACGACAGAAATAATATATAGATAAAATTCTATCCAATTCCAGAAAAAAGAAAAAAAAAAGAAAAACAAATTGTGCCAAAAAAACACGATTCAAAACAAACTAAATCTCACATTATATTTCTCGCCGCAAGTTCGAGTCGGCATTCCGCGCTTAAATATATTTTAAATCTAATAATTAATATATATTTTTCTTAGTCTAATAAGGGGAAAAAACCTAATGATATTTCTGTAGCGAACCTTTGCAATTTCGGCAAAATCGGCAAAATTTCGTATACGGCTCTTAATATCTATTATTGTGAATATTGTGATCTATTATTATAGGTAACTAACTAACTAGGTAACCTGAGTATTTTGTTACTAATTAATTTGGTAAAAGATTCGGTACTATTATAGTGAATAATAAAAATACATAAGTGGTCTATAATAATATAATATTTTTTGTTTTATTTTATTACAAAAACAGTGATGTTCTTCATTCCATTTTATAATTCGTTGTCGATTCGTTCCCCGTGTTGGCCAACATCGAGGTAGACGTAGACATAAAAATTGTACTGCTTGAGTGAGGGATAGAAAATTGAAAGTGAGATGAAGCAATAGCTCAATAGTTTGATCACTAATATCTTAAGAATCTCTACATTTTTCACAGTAAAAGGTCAATTGTAGTACAATTTTCACATCAACTGTTAAAAATAAATGCTATTCATGTTTCAATCGAAACATCGCGTCGTTAAATGATATTTTGGGGTTGGGAAAGTGTTGATAGTGAGATAAGGAAAAAATTTAAGGGGAAGTGACGATAGGCACCGTCTGCTCCTTAGGCTGTTCCGTCTTCACGGGCTCCGCGGCTTTAGCTGGGCCAGTTTTGGTGATGGGAATGATCCTTTCACCAGCAACGTGGGGCTGGCGTTTCGGTGCTGTGATGGTGAGAACTCCGTCGGAGGATAGAGTGCTGACTAGATCGGCGACTTCGTATCCGGTTGGCAAGATATACCTGCGAGTGAACTGACGGGAGATGAAGCCGTGTTCATCCGGTTTCTCCTCATGTTTGCCCTCAACTACCACGCAGTTGTTGCTGGCTTTGACAGTGATTTCTTCGGGGGCGAACTGTTGGACGTCCAAAATGACCTGAAACGCCAATAAAAATGTCTTAAAATCTGGCAACTCCTGTAAATTTCTCGGTAGTGTCACTTGTGAGTTTTGAGCCTTTAAATTTCCCCATGAGCTTTGTTTGTTACAAGTCACAAGACCAAGATTCAAATTTGATTCTTTTTGTAACTACCAAATTCTTTTGCAAGTACATTATCAGCTTTTCCAAATGGTAAACTTACTTCAAACTTGTCCTTCGTCAGGTTAATAGTGGAAGCTGACTCCTGTCTGGCCAGGCTCGTCCTCCAAGGTCGGAAGTAGGAGTTCCTCAGGGGCAGGGTGGAGAGGGATGACAGCAGGTCGTCCCTCTTGAGGCCCATACCGAAGTGCTGGTCCAGGAGACGCGAGGGCCTCTCCCAGTCGTCCCACCAGTCGCGGAAAAGCATTGGTACCATCGACATCTGGAAGATATATTTTTTTAATACATACATGAATTATTGTGAACTAGTAACGTCTAGACAATTATTTTGATTTCAATGTGAAGTCTATCTTATGAATTATAGTTCAAATTCATTGTTCATATTATGTATAATACGATATTATCAGTTTTGCAATGTATAATATTCAGTAATTTCGTATGAGATTTGAATTATGTATAAAAAACCAAAAAACACTTCTATTATCTAGAATAATGTTGTACCTGTTGGAATTGTAACATTTTTAGTACCTATATTTAAAACAATTTTAGGGCAGATAATAAAGCTTCATCACGGCTATTCGTACCGTGAAAATGCATTTATTTGTGTACAATAATAGCCGAGTTATTTTAACAACGGCCGACATTTTCGTAATCGCCGAAAATAACGCCGACAAAACAAACGGAGCTGCCGGCATTCGGCAAGGATTGTTTATTTATTAGCTTTGTGACAAGCAGCTGGAGAAAGGTTGCAATTACTTTTTTTACTCATCTCCTATACTTACTCATAACTTAATGCAAAATATGCTTTGCAATGAAGTGCGATAAAAAGCGTTTTTTTAACAAAAATATGAACCTCCTTTAAATATGCAAAGTATTTACTTTAGTCCATTTAGTTAAGCTAATCCACTAACTATGTAGTTGTCTGGCAAGTGGCTTTTAGTAGATACGTATAAGATAAATACAGCAAAATAGATTAAATTATAATATTTACAATCGGAAGGCCACGGAGGAGGCCACCGTGAAAAAATGTTGAGAAATCCTGTCATAAATTTATGGGAAAATTCTTTAGCTGTTTTAGAAGGCTTATAAGACATAATTAAGACACAATTAAGTCTCAATATTAGACAAGATTTTACCCACTCTTATTTTTGTCATAACTCATACCGCTTATTTTTACAAATATTTACTAACACGAGCCATCAACAGATCTGTAAACAAGTCAGGGACGTATTCTAAAACAATATTTAATCAGATGGAGAGAATTTTGGAACCTCTCCAGAATCTGATTCACCAAGGATTGTGGACTCATTTGACTGTAATGTGATGCATGACATGAAGGTACTTCCTTGGGTAATCTGTGTTTAAGTGCATTTAATTAAACATAATCATTTGATCTGCTATGTTTTTTACGACAAATGATAATCCTAATAAATTGTTGACCAAAGTGTGAGTTATGATAAAAAATTGTTATTAAAAATACTTTAAGTAATAAAAAATATTTTATCAGTTTGTTTATTATCACAAAAATTTGCTTTAAATCATGGTGAAACATAAATTTTGCTGCAATGTGTGTTAAGGCGCTATATTGAAAAAACTGTCCTTTTCGACGTAATACTATAGGACCCTCAGAAATGTTACAAATCTGGTACTTAATGAGATATACATATCTTCATAGCCTTATCTAGATTTGAGAAGAACTAGAAACACGATTAATCTATTTATCCTCGATACATTTAATTTTCGAAATGACCTCTTAAAAATACGAAATTTGAAGATTATTTTTAAACGAAAATAGATGTATTGTAGGAAATTAGCCTAATTGATAGACACCTTTGCAACTCAAAATCGAATAGAAGCATTTTGCTTAAATGCTCCTAGTTATTTTTAAATGATTATAATTACGTTTTTTCGCATGTTTTCCGAGCGAGCCGATAGTTTCTGGCCGCAGCGTATTCACGACTTTATAGTCATACAAATTAAGTATAAAATTGCCCTTACGGTAAAATTACTTTCGATATAGCGCCTGAACCTACTTCTTCTTCTTACTAATTTTCATCTCAATTGATATTTTAGCAGTTTAATTTTCATAAAGCGATCACAGACAGACAGGCTGATTATCAATTTTTAAGAAAGAATTTAAAAGCCTACCAAATGAGCAAAACACCGTATAAGCACACGTGAAAATTCTATTTTTGTTTGATTTAAATTCATGTTTTTCAAACAAAACTAAAGTAGCTAGTTGCATTTTTGTAACACCGGTCTTATGGCTCCTTACATCGGCAATACGCTGCTTTACAGTTTACTGATAACGGTTTTAATTATTATATCAATTGACGACCAAAAATCGAAAAATAACGCGGTCTAGATTAATTGTGAAGAAAATTGTTTACAAAAAAGTGCAATTTACACTTTCACTGGTTACAAATAAAAAAAATCACAGATTGTAATAAAAAAATCTACCTTGTGTAAGTATGTAAAGTTCGTTGCAGGCGCGCGCTGCGTTTCTCGAGAGACTACGGGATGGGTGTACAGTGGTGATTTAAATAGAACAGCATCCCACACGGCTGACTCGGTGACTCACACCTTGAACTTCGTCAGGGTCGCCAAAAACTCCAGAAAATACAGTGACTACGTCAGGGGAGGACCATTAATCACGTCAGGGTCCCGTGGGAGAGAAAATATAGTGATATATTATTATTCCTCGCACAAAATTTGCGTAAAATAGCACGTAGAATTTCGGTTACTGAAAAAAATTCTTGGATACAGAATAATTGAGACGATGAGACGTACTCATCACTTATAATGATAACTAGATGTCCCGGTGAACTTCGTGTCACTTTAAAACCTTCCCTGGACTTCTACGAATATTTTAAGACTAAAATCAGCCCAATCCGTTCAGCTGTTTTCGAGCTTTAGCGCGACTAACACATTTAAAAATCCATTTTTATATATAAGATATTAAGTTTAACTTTATTAAGTTAATTTTTGCATTCATTTACAAGACACTCGGGGGCCGTAGCGCACAGTTTGAGAAACCCAGAACCCTGTTTTTTATTTTTCAAGATAAATAAAAATGATAATTATTTGATTATTTGAATACATTTAAGGATAAACTACGATAACATGGCGCACCCTTCCAAAATTCAAAACGTTTGAAATGCGTTGTCAAAAGTCAAAAGGTTTGAAGTGCGTTGTCTCGCGCGTCGGCTAGTTATGATTAGTTGACTTATGACTAATAAATCTTGGTAAAAAGTGACAGTAAGTGAAATATTACGAGTAGTACTGGTTGATTGGTTGAATACTTACCTACTTTAGGCGCCCCTCCAAATTACTGTTTCAATGTGTGTAGTCACAATATCCTTATGAAAGAGTTTGTATGTACAGGTCTACCAGAATCTGATGGCAAAAAGTGAGAAAATAAATGGAATTTAGCAATACCGGGGTAATTGGAATAAAACATTTTGATCCTATTTTTTTAACCGACTTCCAAAAAGGAGGAGGTTATATGTTCGTCTGTATACATTTTTTTTTTGTATGTTCAACCATAACTTCGCCGTTTGTGGACCGATTTTCATGATTCTTTTGTTGTTGCACAGGGTTGAATCCGAATTTGGTACCATGTTCACAAAAGTGGTGACCTGATGATGGGATCTATGAGGAATCGAGGGGACTCCTTGAAATTTGTATGAAAACTTATAGTGATTTTGTTTTTTTCTGAAGCGTTCGAGGTAAATGCTACCAAAAAGTAAAACTTTGCACCAGGTTATACCCTGGATCCGAGGGTACCGAACAGAACTTTTGAATCCTTATAGATATAGGTTCGGGGATTTCGCCGTTGTTTAAACAACTGAAAGCGTAAGCGATGATGATGTATACTTAGTATAATTATACCATGGGTCATCACATTATGACCCAATTATTGGTACTTTTCATGATATTTTGCATCGAAGCAGATGTTTTTGATGATTGTTTCGCTGTTTGTGGACCGATTTTCAAAATTCTCGTGTTTTTGTATAGGATAATATAATCTTAATTTCGTATAACAATTATGAAAGTGGTGAACTGATGATGGGATCTATGAGCAATCGAGGGAAATCCTTGAAATTTATCAAAACACTCATAGTGGTTAAAATGTTGTTTCTAGTAACTTACACTTAAGTTACGAATAAGAGAAATTTCATACGAAGGTGCCTCTTGGTCCAAAGACACTAAACAGAACTCATGAACCTTTAAAGATAAAAGTTTGGAAATTGCAGTATCGCTTAAACTGCTAGCATTTACCACAATTTCACTTACAGTATTATAATATTAAGGATACTTAGTATTCGTAGTGGTTATCTACGCATAAAGCCTTGTCTTGTATATAACTAAAAAGAGTGAAATTATTATTTTTAACAAAAAATTTAACCCGACTTCCAAGGAAAAAAACAAAATTCTTAAAGTGGCCTAAAAAGTATGAAATGATTCTTATTTTTCATTAGTACCTTTTTCAAAATTCGACTAAATAGCAACGAATTCTGTACTCAATTTTCATTCTTTTGAAGTCGGTACTGGCTAAGTTCTATGTCAAGTATCTCAGTTCTGGGCTGGTACCGACTTCAAACGAATGAAAATTGAGTACAGAATTCGTTGCTATTTAGTCGAATTTTGAAAAAGGCGCTAATGACGAATAAGAATTATTTCATACTTTTTAGGCCACTTTAAGAATTTTGTTTTTTTCCTTGGAAGTCGGGTTCAATTTTTTGTTAAAAATGATAATTCTTATAGCGGCTGATTCTGTGTTTTAAACATGCAAATATAAAAAAATTATCCAATGATCAAGGATATTTTTTGAAAATTTGCTGTCAAAAATTGCCATCAGATTCTGGTAGACCTATAAGTACATGTTACGCTCAAAGACCGAAATCGATCAATGAGCGAAAAAATGGCTCACAACGCGTTGTGGTCACAGTGAAACAGCCACGACGCGAAATTCGCGTCGTGGCTCTAATGAAAACGGCCACGGCAATCACAAAAAGGCCATAACGCGAAATTCCTGTCGTGGCTGGTATGCTATTAGTTTTTCTTGATTTGTTCTTGATTGATTAATCATCCATAGTATGGAAGATTATATTTGAATTACCACGCGTACTACAAAATATTTTTTCTTTTACAAAATCACTGCAAATCAAGTTTTTCATTATTATTTGTAAAATATCCATAGTTCCATAATATCCGTACTAATATTATTACTGTCTGTCTGTCTGGCGCAAAGTGCTATTGTTTGTTATTGTTTTTTTAATATAAACTAATCTGATCATAATAAATAATAAGTATTTAGTTTTATTTTTATTTATATATAATTTAAATATAATACTACTAGTTGATGCCCGCAACTATGTTGCGCCAGATATGAATATGGAAGTATGGATATTTTATAAATAATAATGATAAACACTTTATGCAGTGATTTAGTAAAAGAAAAAATGTTTTGTACCTAGTACACGTTGTAATTCAAATATAATCTTCCATAGGTACCTATGGACAATTAATCAATCAAGAACAGATCAAGAAAAACGAATAGCATATCAGCCACGACACGGATTTCGCGTTATGGACTTTTTGCGATTGCCAGAACGCGTCGTGGCTGTTTCACTGTGACCACAACGCGTTGTGAGCCTTTTTTTCGCTCATTGAGCGATTTCGGTCTTTGAGCGTAACATACATACAAACTCGACTTTCATAAGGATATTGTGACTACACACATTGAAACAGTAATTTGGAGGGACGCGCCATGTTATCGTAGTTTATCTCTATACATATTATACTTAATCAAAAGGTTTTTGTAAAGTCAAACTGCATATTATTATTTTTAGCCTGATGACAAAGAAAACAATGATTTTGGCATACCTACGACCTAGGTACCGTACGTAACATTTCTTATTTTAGAACATAATAATGTTGTCATTGTCATTAATATGACTTTACAGTTTACACTCCTCACCTACGCATTTCATCGCAACTATTTATTTCGCGAAGACAAAATATTAATATTAAGACTATTTTTAGAACAACATACCATAAAGTACAGTTATTACTAACTATTAGTAATTATAAATTAGTGTTAAAGTAATGTTGTGTAAGGTCAATTATTATCTATCTATAGTTCTTACAAAAGTTTATGACTATGAGACATGAGTATAACGGTCGCAACTCCCAAGTCGCAAATAGCAACTTGTAACTCACAGCCTGACATTTTGGGAGGTCATACCATGGATGGGTCATACTCAGGTAGGAGTTTTGGTAGGATTTTTGGAGTTTACTCCTTAATAGCCCGGGTTACCCTCGAAATTCTCATACATACGTAATACCAAAATCATTTTGTCATACGAAAATATTTAACATGTTTGAGTTATTTTTCAGCTTAAAATAGTAATTTCCTAGGTTCCTGAACAAAAATTAACTTCAAAATATTTAAACACTAAAAGAAAAATTTTGTGTATAAATTTTTTTTACTAAATTTACTACTAAATATTTAAACACTAAAAAATAGAGTAAAACACTAAAAAATATATAAATAAATAGTAAATTTACTACAAAATGTTTAAATACTAAAAAATATTTTTTAGAGTTGAAATATTTTGTAGTAAACTTAATATTGATGTGTATGTTTTTTAGCATTTTACTCTATTTTTAGTGTTCAAATATTTAGTAGTAAATTTAGTAAAAAAAAAATATAAACAAAAAAATTTTTTTCAGTGTTTAAATATTTTGAAGTTAATTTTTGTTCAGGAACCTAGGTAATTACTATTTTAAGCTGAAAAATAACTCAAACATGTTAAATACTTTTGTATGACAAAATGATTTTGGTATTACGTATGTATGAGAATTTCGAGGGTAACCCGGGCTCTTAAGAATCGATTTTCATATAAGTATAAGGCGCCCGGTATGAGAAAAATCCGAGGGGTAAAACCTACTAACAAGTAACGAAAATGTGTCACGTTTTTGGACGACGGAAACTTTCTAATTTGGCTGTGAGTGTAGGTATTAAGACCATAAAGGTAATCGGAATATAATATTATATAAAATAATATAATTATATAATAATATAATATAATTATATTATTATATATGTAATTATATTATAATAATAATAATATAATTATATAATAATATAATTATTTCAAATTCAGGGAGGGGGTAGCCGAGGTGTTGCCTTTGATGTTAGAAGAAACCCCGTTCCTCTAGGCCTATTGGGAGCTGAGTTATGGCTACTTTAGTAAGACGTTTGACAGTTGCTGAGCTGTCAATGTCAAAGTTTGAATGCTTGTAACTCGGGAACTATTTGTCCTGGATATGGGATTCTTCGGCTTGATCTTCCTGGATTTTTCTCCTCTATTTGATTCTGGCCTTAGAATTGAGAAAAAAAATGATGTCTCTGATTTAGTTCAAATTCAGGGAGGGGGTAGCCGAGGTGTTGCCTTTGATGTTAGAAGAAACTCCGTTCCTCTAGGCCTATTGGAAGCTGAGTTATGGCCGCTTTTGTTCGACGTTTGACAGTTGCCGAGCTGTCAATGTCAAAGTTTGAATGCTTGTAACTCGGCAACTATTTGTCCTGGATATGAGTTTCTTCGGCTTGATCTTCCTGGATTTTTCTCCTCTATTCGATTCGGGCCTTAGAATTGAGAAAAAAATATTTTGAAATAACTATGGCAGAAAGGGGTGTAGATAATATTTCCGGAACATCTGATTTCATATTATATTAATCTTTTTTCAGTTGAATAAACTCTTTTTGCGTATGGTTAGATACTCGTACTTAAAGAGTAAACTCCAGTCGTGCGTCGGAGCTGACACACTTTTTGTATAATAGTGACTAGTGGGGTCAGAAATAGATAATAGATAATATCGATCATCTCCTTATTCTGGAGCATTCCTATTTCCTCTATTAATACAGATTATCAGATTTTAAAAATAATATTGTCCTTAATTTTTCCGGGTTCCATTAAATTTTGTATAGAATAATCAAAATGTATTATGTAAAATATGTTCTTTCCATTTCGTTAGCTCATTGCTTCCGAGTTCCGAGTGCAACTTGACCTTGTGGTAGAAGTTGACCCTGAAAAAAAATAGGATGTCAAATTCATTATTTACATTTTACACATGTCATTTGTCAACGTCAAATGTTATGAGGTTATTTTTCGGAAACAATTCTATGTAAACAAATTCATGTTTTAATAAAAAATATGTTATAATGTATTATAAAAATACAATTTTTACTTCATTAAATATTTCCTCTTCACATATAATATTAAATTCCGCTAACAAAAGTTTTAAATCTCAAAATATCTAGAAAAACTAAACACTACGTATTTTATCTTTACTATCAAGATCTAATAAATTGATAGCACGGCTTCTAATAAACTGGAAATTGCTTAATACTAGTGGGGAAAATGCCTGCATGGATGTGAGCAGTTAGAAGGAAATCGCTGTACAAGTTGCGTTTTCATTATAGTTCGAACATAACTAGCATAATCATGTTGTCATGGTTAAACCACCGGTGGACAGCCTTGTGGCTGCTTTTCACGGCCCTGGGCTCCTTGACGATGTTTTTATATGGATTCTTTCCTTTAAAATATCACTCAGGGAAGTTGGGCAGAATGGATGACCTCCCAAACTACATAGAAGGAGTCAGGTGAGAAAAAAGTGAAAATCAAAATGGAATTTATATTTAAAAATGTCACAGCGTTTTACCATTGTAGTAGCTAGTAGCAGAAACAATCAAGCATATCTTTTACTCTTATGTTTTCCATAACTTAGTTGCACCAAGATTTATTCGTTGCCTAGAAACAGTTGATTTTTTAGGTAAAACTATTCTATGTAATTTTTTTAATCTGAAAGTATCTCCATGTCAAATATATTCAAAATTGGTAGAGTAGTTTTAAGAGTGAAAAGGAAACAGAGAGCAACACTGTTGGATTTATAATATTAAAGTATAAATGTTATTTTGACCTTTCAGTATTGACGGTCATAGCGTGTATGACGCAGGAGAGAACACTGTCATATTGATGGTGATAGATGGGCTGCGCTACGACTTTGCCAGTGAGGAGTACATGCCGTTTACCGGCCAGCTACTGAGGAACAAGTCTGCCTGCATTTATGTATCTGTGGCCGAACCACCAACAGTCACCATGCCTAGAATTAAGGTAAAACACATTTGGAATTATAAAAGTCATAAAACAAATTTTTAATCTTTAATAAATCTTTTATCCCATATTTCAAATGTTATGAATGTGGATATAGTATCAAATAAACCATACACATTTTTTAAATGTGACTAGCATTAAAAATTAGTTCTGTTTATAAGAAAGAAGATTACTTAAGCTGCGATTTCGAGGGTAACTCGGGCTGGGTTACTCTCGAATTTCTCATACATACGTAATACCAAAATCATTTTCTCATACGAAAATATTTAACATGTTTGAGTTATTTTTCAGCTTAAAATAGTAATTACCTAGGTTCCTGTACAAGAATTAACTTCAAAATATTTATACACAAAAATTTTTTTTAGTGTATAAATATTTTGAAGTTAATTCTTGTACAGGAACCTAGGTAATTACTATTTTAAGCTGAAAAATAACTCAAACATGTTAAATATTTTCGTATGAGAAAATGATTTTGGTATTACGTATGTATGAGAATTTCGAGAGTAACCCAGCCCGGGTTACCCTTAAGCTTAAGGCAGGGATCAATCTCAATCCAAAACGATAACCTTGCACACAACCAAAGACCAAGCGTATACGCATCGCAATAAGATTCATTTTAGCTTAGCATAAAACTGACTTGACTTTACTAGAGGCGGATCTTCTCTATTTTTCATGTTTTTTTTTTAAATATCTTTGGAAATAAATATTAAGAAACAAAATTGTTTGGTTCAGGATATTCTAATATAGATTTACTAACAATTTATTCAAATAAAATGTACGTATATTTCAATGAATTAGATTTTTGTCGGAGGTGAATTTGTAAATTAATTACAGCCAAAGTATTACGTTTTATAAAAATGTTTATGGTTTAAAGTCTTTTAAATATTGTGCTTTATATCTCATATTTTTTACATTTCGTTATTATATTGGAACTAGGTGAACCGGGAGTCACGGAATAACAAATTGGGGTTTATGCCCGCCTTAATAAAAGATATCTATAACACCGGAAGGAGTACAGTCACAACATCAACAATACCAAAGAAAAAATAATTTTGAAAAGCAATAAAAAAACAATATTTACTAAATATTTTTATGTTCTGTACAGTCACCAGAACGTAAGAAGGAGAAAGCACAGTGGAGGCGCACCATAAACTTCTGGCGGGATATATTTGCAAGTGTCACTTTGTAATTTGTATATTCACTGCTTTTGTTTTTTTTTTATATTTCAAGCTAGATACAAGTATTTTAGAGTTGGTGGTGGTCCAGTATCCAAAGAAAAAACATTAAACAACATTTTTTACAGATTTTTGGTATTTTACAAAACACATTAATTTTATAACAAAAATTGTTTTTTCTTTGGTGTGGTTGTTGATTAGGTAAATATTTTCGATGCAGTTCCCATCGCTCAAACTGCATGTATTATACAATAAATAATATTAATAAAATCCAGTGCGCCTGTACTGGATTTTATTACTGCACTGAGTGGAAATATTGTATGTAGTCTGCACTAGCATAATATTATAATCATAGTAAATTTTATAATATTATGTTATATAAATTATAGTCAGGGCCCCCGTGGGGGCTACTGGCGCCTGTGTGCAAGAAAAGGATTTTGGCGCCCCTTCAGGCAAATTTTTTGGGTCCTTGGTTTAGGCGCCCCTAGAGAATGGCGCCCGTGTGCATTGCACACATTGCACATATGGTAGCGGGGGCCCTGATTATAGTAATATGTTTACTTTTAATCTTGGGTATTTATCTTCAGAACAGTTTGGTTGGAATTTAATATTCTTGTTTGTTAAGCAAAAAAGTTATGCTGAAATCACAAATCTATACTTTATAACCCATAGAAATAACAGTCTCTTAGTCTTAAATTGTAAATGGTATAGAAAAACATTACCTATAGGTCCTAGAAATTCTACTCCAAGTTAATAACAAATAGAAAACTTCAACAAAACATTGTTCGTAATTACTACCAAAATTAATGAGGCTTGAATTTTAACTACTGCAGTTTACTGTTGTGTAACATCCATGGTTCAGTTGCCGATTGTGAAGTAATAGATATCACATGAACAAGTTACACCTTTAACGCAATAATATTCAGGTCAATAATTTAGATACTAGATGTAAAAGAAAGTTTATGTCATATGTTAAAAGTTGATGAAATAATAAAGGTGCTAGTACAAGTAGTTACTGGTCTCTGAACTAAATGCATTGCTTAGAATTTCAAAGAGTTGGGTTGAACTGGAAAAAATATATTTTGTTAATGTATGTATGTATGTTTCACCATAGCCCCCTAACTACTGATCTAGTTTTAATTAATGAGGTGTCAACAGATTCATAATTTTTAATATAGGGTACATATCACGTCATAACTAACTAAGTCATATTAATAATAGTCGAGTCTAAACACATTTTACATTGAGCTTGTTTTAGGGCGTTTGCTACGTTGAGCGTGTGCCCGGCGCGGGCGACCGTGCCGTGCGCTCGCCATGGTAATCGCGCGACTAGGGATTGCAATCCGGAAAACCGGGTCCGGTGACCGGATCCGGTGTTAGCAATTGGTGGCAAACTGATATTATGGTTGTTGCATGAATAACTTACTTTAAATGCGTTACCTCTGGTGGAAAAGCTTTTTCTCGCCTTTTTTTAAATTCAATGTTGCTGACAATAAGGCCGATTAGTACACAGTTAGCCTTTTATTAGAAGCTGAACAGGCCTTTCGGTCATAAGTATCGGGGCTTGTTTTTATAATTGGTTTAATTTTTAGCTCCTTTCTTTCGTTCTTTACATTATTCTTATAACTATTACATTTCAATTTCGGTGAGTGATTCAACAATATTTACAATAAAATTAATAAAATCCAATAATGTCAATCAATAAATGTCGAGAGTGGTAAAACAACGGCACAGGTACAAAAGAACTAAACTAATATCACAGCAAATCTAACTAATAACACATAAAGTACTACAGTTTCGCTTATTAACTAATAACTACCCCCACGATTGTTGCGATCTCATAAAGCCTCGATGCTTCGAGTATTCTGAGATCAAGAGGAGTATCCCAGCCAACGGCAGCGCAGAGTTCAGGGAGACGGTCCGATATTATGCTTTGCAGATCTCCAGGGCAAAACCCCGTTGAGTTGAGCCTTTTTTGGGCCCCCTTTTTTTCACGGTGGGTGCCCACGCTGCCGATTCATACAAAATAGTTGGTTCTGTGATCTCTGTATAAATAATCTTAACTACTTGGGGGTTGAGCCCCAACTAAGCAGCTCTACTAGAGGTCGATTGCCATGTGACACTTTGGTGGTGACCCATGAGTTACTTTTAAGCCGATATATCGAAAATAAATTATACCGCAAGGGCAATTTTATACTTAATTTGTATGACTATAAAGTCGTGAATGCGCTGCGGCCAGAAGCTATTGGCTCGCTCGGAAAACATGCGACAAAAGGTAATTATAATTATTTAAAAAATAACAAAGAGCATTTAAGCAAAATGCTTCTATACAACTTTGAGTTGCGAAGGTGTCTATTAATCCTTCAGGCCCCGCGCGAGCACCGGTGATATATATACAATAGCAATTCCTGGAAATTCCGACTGAAGTATGAATTAGACTAATTTCCTACAACAGGTACATCTATTTTCGTTTAAAAATAATTTTCAAATTTCGTATTTTTAAGAGGTCATTTCGAAAATTAAATGTATCGAGGCAAAATACATTAATCGTGTTTCTAGTTCTTCTTAAACCTAGATAAGGCTATGAAGATATGTATATCTCATTACCAGATTTGTAACATTTCTGAGGGTCCTATATTTTTTTCAATATAGCGCCTTAAGTATGTGCTTTAGCAACCATACGGATATTTAAAATGTTATTCCAGGCATTACAGTATTTAAAAAGTGGTTATATCATTTTGAAAATACTGTACAAATCAGCTACAAGGGATGCATAGGCCTGGTTATGGAATTAAAAAGCAAAAATAGAATTATTTTCGCCTCTTAGTTCAGTTTCGTCAATCCGGCCGGATTGATGGGAATCCGGTCAAATCCGGTCCGAATTGAAAATGACGCCGGATTGCAATCCCTACGTGCGACGGCTGAACCGCCTCAACGTAGCGCAGCTCTATGGGTGACATGAAACAAGCACGCCTCGCGGGTGGCCGCGACGGGCGCACGCTTAACGCAGCGAACGCCCTTAAGGGGGTGACAGACATGCGAGTAAGTACGCGGACTTATGGCTCGACGATCTTAATCGCCTGTGTGTCAGCATAGAGCCGCGAGCCGCGCGCCGCGAGCCTGGGTGTTACCATGCCCCCAGGCTCACGGCTCGCGGCGCTTGTGAGCGATTCCCGTGTGTCACCACTCACCGACGCGAGCCGAGTAAGTTCGCGAACTTAAAACCCCCGTACTTTAAGTTCGTACGTGTGTCACCCCCTTTAGTAATGTAGTTGCTGCACGCCCTTAAATGCATGGCCGATGATCATTGTGTGATTTGGTGAAATTTGAATAGTTATCCATACTAAGGGAGCATACCCATACTACGTGACCCATTTAGGGGGGGAGGGGGGTCTTCAAAATACTACGCTCGGTCACAAGAGGGGGGGAGGGGGTCTTGAGTTTTGTCACGTAGTCAATTTTGCCGAGAGAAACGTCATACGATTTTTTTTTTCTCACCATTTAATATTAATTGATACTGATATTTATTATGGTTATTTATAAATTAAAAAAACAGGCACTGTTGTCACTTGTCAGGCACTTTGAAGTTTGGTGAAGCTGTCAAGCTTCGTGATCATCCTTCTTAATATTATAAAGGTCAAGGCGAAAGTTTGTTTGGATGTATGATGTTTGTTACTCTTTCACGCAAAAACTACTGAATGGATTTTAATGAAACCTTACAATAATATAGCTTATACATCAGAATAACACATAGGTTACAATTTTTCCCGACATTCAAAATGGGGGAGGTGTTATGTTCATTTTTTTTATGCTCAACGATTATTGCGCCGTTTGTAAACTGATTTTCAAAAATTTTCTTTTGCTGTGTAGGGTATCATCCCAATTTGGTACTATATTCACAAAAGTGGTGATCTGATGAAGGGATCCAAAGTAATCGAGGGAACTCCTCAAAATTTATATGGAAACATGTGGTGACTTCGGTTTCGTGAGAAGTGTTTTAAAGCATATTATGTCTATGCTACCAACAAGTAAGATTTTGCACCCAGGTATACCATGCTTCGTAAGGTGCTGAGAGAACTCCTGATATATCCTGATACAAGTTTGGGAGTTTCGGCGTTGTTTTAAGAACGGAAAGCATATTATGCTACTATATGCAAATTATATTCATCATATAATAATTTTCGTCACTGCCATATTATACCTATTATGACCCTATTATTGGTGTTTTTTATAGTCTTTTAGATCGCGTCTCGAGTTCGACTCGATTTAAAAAAATCTATACCAATATTAAAATTTAGTTTGTTATTATTTTTAAATATTATAAACCTGAAGAGTTTGTTTGTTTGAATGCACTAATCTCAAGAAGTACTGGTCCGATTTTAAAATATCTTTCAGTATTAGATTTATCGAGCTATATAGGTCATTTATCGAGGAAGGCCGAGGTGAGGTCTGTATGTATAATGTATATTATCACGCTAAGACTAATAGGACCGAAGAAACAGAGGAAAATGTGGAAAAATCGGGGAAAATTATTAGAAAGAGTCTATCTCACGAACTACTGGAGCAATTTTTATGTTATATGCCACAGATATAGAGTAGACCACGTAAAGGGACACATTTTTTTTTGCGGGAAAATGTACGGTTTCCGTGAAATTCCTAATTTACGCGGACGAAGCCGCGCGGGACATCTAGTTTACTATATTTGGTGTTCAATTACAATTTGAACTACAGTCGTGACTAAAATAGCTAGTATGTACCATCGAGGAAATTGATTCCTAGGTAGTAGACAGACCAACGTCATGTAGTCGGATCATGTCAATTCAATGTTAATTGTGATCTGTCGGTTGGGTTTAACTTTAAACGCGACCAAATCACTTAGGTCCACCATCTGCCTAGAAATTAATTTGTCTAATTTTTCCATTGTAATTTTTTGACTATTTTTATATATTAAGTATATTAAACTTAAATCTAAGTGATAATACTTTAAGGTGTGTATGTGTTCCTTACATAGAGCTCACTGTGAAAGTAGCAGCGCTGAAAAATCATTTTTTTGAACACGTTACATTGGGGCGCTTACCCATAGAAAAGTGGAAAAATTTTGGTCATTCAGCGCTGCTACTTTCACGGTGAACTCACTATAAGGGACATGTACACATCCTAAAGTATTTTGGGTATCAAAGTATTTTTGGTGATCGTTATTTTTATTCCCATATTTAATTAATTAGTAATAATTAAATTATAAATATCGGTGTGAAGTATTTCTTTTTGGCAAACTTGGTTTCAAAATATTTTTTGGTGATCATTATTTTTATTCCCATATTTAATTAAGTAGTGATAATTATTATAAACATGCAAAGAGTCTTTTGTATTAAATAACTTAATAAACACAAATATGAGTCAAATTATTTTCATTTGCTACTCTTTCTACTTACAAATGATTAAAAATTATTCTTGTCAATACCACGTGAACAATTGATGGGGGGGGGGGTCATGGCATATACTACGCGTGGTCACCAGGGGGAGGGAGGGGGTCAAAAAATCTTAAAAAGTAGGTCACGTAGTATGGGTATGCTCCCTTAAATATAATATAAACGCGAAAGTGTGTCTGTCTGTTACCTCTTTGCACTCGCTGAACCGATTTTGCTGAAATTTGGTATAGAGATACTTTGAGTGCCGGGAAATGACAGGATACTTTTTATCCCTGAAAAATGATTCCCGCGCGATAAATGAATTTTGGCGCAACAAAGTTGCGGGGTCATCTAGTATATTATAACTTGGTCGATCTAATCTAACTTTACTACTATTTCCAGGCCATGATGACGGGCAGTGTGTCAACATTTGCGGACGTGGCGCTGAATTTCGGCGCGCCGGCCGTGCGAGGTGACAGCGTGTTGCGCGCGCTGACATCGCGCGGCAGAAGATCTGTGATGTACGGTGATGACACATGGCTGCGACTGTTCCCGGGGATGTGGGCGGAGTCTGATGGCACCACGTCGTTCTACGTCACGGATTATACTGAGGTGAGTGGTATGTCCTGGTGTAAAGGATCCAAATGCTAAAGTAACTTGTTGCTGTCTGAGTGTTATGATGTGGTGTGTGTGTATATAAGTGTAAAAAGATCCTTTTAGCACTGTATGAGGATAACAGCTGGTTAAGACTTAAGACTATTAACAGAGGCAAAGAGAGTTTTTTTTAAATATAAATAAGGGGTCAAACGAGCAAACGGGTCACCTGATGGTAAGCAACTACCGTCGCCCATGGACACTCGCAACATCAGAAGAGCTGCAGGTGCGTTGCCGGTGGTTAAGAGGGAATACGCTCTTTTCTTGAAGGTTTACAGGTCGTATAGGTCCGGAAATACTGCTGATGACAGTTCGTTCCAGAGTTTCGCAGTGCGCGGCAGAAAGTTACGCGAAAAACGCACTGTGGAAGACTGCCACTCATCAAGGTGATGAGGATGATATGTTTTTCGCGTGGGACGATGGCGAAAAGTTGCAGGTGGTATGATTCCGTACAATTCCTCAGAGCACTCCCCGTGATACAACCGATAGAGGATGCAGAGTGAAGCTACATCTCGGCGTAATTCCAAGGGGTCCAAGCTGTTTGAAACAATAATGTTTCAGGTAGATCCACGTTGTTTTAAGTCAAAAATATTAACATCCGGGGCTTGCAACTAGAACAGTACACATTTTTATACTAAAATTCAGAATTACTCGCCACCGCGACACTGGTCGCGCGCTTGTGTAGATTTTTGACCGATTGATTAGCGATAGATTAGCGAAAAAAAATAGCCATAAGAGATGAAAACCAGCCATAACACCTGTATGCCTAGATTTTATTATATCAGTTTTACTAGCTAAGAAATGTTATGGAAATAAAGAGAAAAAATAGTTTTCAAAATATGTATCAATCGATCACATTTTTTTTCAAACATGCTCATTTTCATTTTTCAGGTTGATAACAACGTCACAAGGCATCTCGACAAAATTCTCACTCCGGACGAAAAGAGAAACCCCTCGTTTGACTTCCTAGTCCTACATTACCTAGGTCTAGACCACATAGGGCACCTAGAGGGCGCTAGGAGTCCTAAAATTAAACCTAAGCTGTTGGAAATGGATGAGGTGGTCAAGAAAATATATACTGCAATGGAGACCTGGGTAAGTTTTGCTTGTTTGTTGTTTTTCTTTTTTTTCGTAAATGACAAAATATGATAAATTATTACAGAGTACAGACATTATATTATTGTTGTATGATTAATCAGTAATCACTGAGATGCATTGCTATTTGGTTGTTAATTGTTTGGTCATGCTTTTACTGCAATCAATATTGATTACTGTTAAAAAAAATTAAAAAAAAAGTGGATCGAAACGTTTTTCAAACATAAAATGTCGTCATGCTTAAATTGGCTACTGTGAAGATAGACATTATAATTTCCATTTTTAAAAAATACAGGAGTGATGTTACCGTACTTACTTTGCTTTGAAATTCAAATAGTCACTGCGTCATCCCTATTTCAGAACCGTCCGGGCACTCTGATCGTCTGCGGTGACCACGGCATGCGTGACGCGGGCGGCCACGGCGGCTCCTCTGCTGCTGAAGTACTGGTGCCCATGGTGGTCGCCAGACCTGCTGACTTCCAGTGCTCGCACCCGTGAGTACTGCACGTGATGACATGACATGACGTGACATGACATGACGCGGGCGGCCACGGCGGCTCCTCCGCTGCTGATGTACTGGTGCCCATGGTGGTCGCCAGACCTGCTGACTTCCAGTGCCCGCACCCGTGAGTACTGCACGTGATGACATGACATGACATGGTGACATGGCATGACGCGGGCGGCCACGGCGGCTCCTCCGCTGCTGAAGTACTGGTGCCCATGGTGGTCGCCAGACCTGCTGACTTCCAGTGCCCGCACCCGTGGGTACTGCATGTGATGACATGGTGGTGACATGACATAGTGACATGTGGTGACAGAGTTGTGACGAGATATTGTGAGGTGTTTTTATTTATTTATTCATTTAATAAGAGGAAAACTTACAGCTAGATAACATGGACATAATGATAAACATAGAACGACTAGACGTTCCGCGCGGCTTCGCCCGCGTAAATTAAATATTTCACAGACGAATTATTAGTCCATAAAAATAGCCTTTGATCCTTTACGTGGTCTACTTCTTATCCGTGCCAAATAACAGAAAAATTGCTCCAGTAGTTCGTGAGATAAGCCCTTTCAAATAATTTCCCCCGTTTTTTCCACATTTTCCTCTATTTCTTCGCTCCTATTAGTCATAGCGTGATAAAATATAGCCTATAGCCCTTCTCGATAAATGGACTAACACTGAAATAATTTTTCAAATCGGACCATTAGCTTTTGAGATTAGCGTGTTCAAATAAGCCCTTTCAAATATATTTCCTCCCGTTTTTTCCACATTTTCCTCTATTTCTTCGCTCGTATTAGTCTTAGCGTGATTAATATAGCCTTATTGCCTTCCTCGATAAATGGGCTATCTAACACTGAAATAATTTTTTAAATCGGACCAGTAGTTCCTGAGATTAGCGCGTTCAAACAAACTAACTAAACTTTTCCGCTTTATAATATTATAGTATAGATAAGGCTAATTACAAGTTTACATAGGTTGCAATACAACTAAGTTCAAGGAGTAATATTGTTTAGACCTTAGAGAGTCTAACAAAATGGTAATTAAAACACATGTTTTGTTAATAATATTTATCCTTAATCATTAAACTCCCAGGCCCGGCCCCGGTCCCACGGTGGCCCAAGTGGACGTGGCACCGACTGTCGCGTGGCTGCTCAACGCGCCAATCCCCGGAGACAGCACCGGGCGAGTGCTGCCTTCTCTCATGCCGGCAGACACGAGACAGCACCTGTACCTGCTGCACGTACTGGCGGCGCATGACGCACGACACATCAGTAGTGACACCGGTGAGTGAAAGTAAGGTCGAGGAGGTGAGAGTGGGTGAGAGCTTGCGAGAGCGAGTAAGAGCAGGTGAGGGCAAGTGAGAGCAGACGAGAGTGAGGCAGAGCGAGGTAGAGTAGGGTAGAGAAGGTGAGAGCGGAGTAGAATGGGTTGTTGTTTGGTAAAGTGGGTAAGAGCAGGTGAGGGTGTGCTAGTCGAGCAAGGTAGAGCGGAGTAGAACAAACGAGGAAGTGTCACGACTGGGGTAAGTGGACGAGAGCAAGTGAAAACGGACAAGTGCAAATAAAGGCTGGCGAGAGCGAATGAGAGTGGATTAGAGCAGGTAAGAGCAAGTGACAGAAGACTAGAACTAGTGAGAGCAGATGAGAGCAAACCAGAGTAGGATAAAGCTGGCGAGAGCTGTGCGTGAGCAGCATTTTAAGTTACCGATTTCTTGTTTATCCCTAACTAGATGATGTTCGCAATTCTTTGTTTATCGCGCGTGAACCGTACATTTTTCTGGGATAACAAGTATCCTATGTCTTTTCCTGGGGCTCAAACTCTCCATACCAAATTTCAGCAAGATCGGTTCAGCGGCTTGGGCGTGAAGAGGTAACAGACAGACAGACTGACACACTTTCGCATTTTAAATATTAATATGGATTTGCACAATAATTTCAGAGGTGTACAAACAATTTCTGCGGGCTCAGACACAATTCGCGAGATATCTAGCGACGGGCGCGCAAAGTGCCGCTAAAATAGCTAAGGAGTTCTACGATGAGTCGCTGGGAGAGATGGCCAAAATGCTTACTGAGACGACCACAGAGTTCGATATGTTCGCGATCGGCTTGGCCATTGTGTTGCTGTATTCTGTGAGTTTTTTTTTGTGTAAATTTTTGGACATAAAAAATATTTTTTATAGACAGAATTTCACGTATCAGACATTTTAATTTAATTTACAGTATATTTTGTAAGTTAAGCACTATATCTGGGGCCGTACCACGAAACCGTTTTGAGACTCAAACAATCGTACTAGAATGCCCCGTCCTACTCTAATAAACGAGAAATGACGTCGCTAGAGCGGGGACGCGGCATTCTCAGCCAATTGTTTGAGTCTCAAAACGGTTTCGTAGTAGGCCTACCAGGTCCCTTCTACTATGTACCACCGAAGAAATTAATTCATAGGCGGTTTGAAGACCTACGTCATTTGGTCGGGCTATGTCAATTTAATGTTGGAGCCATAGAATTATAACCTTTAGAAGAGGCATTCCATACAATCGTCAGCGCGAAAATGTGTCATCCTCGAAATGAGTGAGCTCACTCATCTGAAAGCAGTGTGCCTTAGGACGCGGTGACAGTCGGGCGTGTTTAATTCATTGATTTTCGCGTTGTTTTTTCGCTACATTTCGCTCCAGAATGCCGTCGTGTGCCTTCCGACAGTGCAGTAACAACACGAGGAATACAAATATGTAAAGCCAAAGATGTAACATTTTACAAGTAATTACTAAGACGACAATATTGTCTCGATTCGATTAAGGCGTAAAATAAGCGAAAGAGAAAGTAGTATATGTTATTACTGTAAGACAAAAAGGACGACAATATTTTCTCGATACACATTTTGCTTGCAAAAACATTGCTACAGTTTCGATGGCGTGTACCATATCTAAGTATTGATATCGTTGGTTGGAGCATGGATGTGATCTTGCGGCTGGGCTTGACATAACGCGACCAAATTACACGAGTTTCATTTTAGTACATAAGTTTTATTTTGGTGATAACAAAAAACTGAATTTAATTTAACAAAGTTCGAAAATTATCATTTGTCGTTTGAATTCTTATAACTAAGTACTTTTTTTTATTTCTTTTTTCTCAGATTGCTGCCGCATTATTCTGCATAACTTTATATTCTTTACAATCTGACAACAACAGAAAGATTAGCGCAACACGGATGCATCGTGACAGCAAGAAAGGCACAATTTTAGCTTTCTTCATAATATTCATCATAACCACTTGTATACTTACAACATCATGCTTCATAACGGAGACTAAAAGCCAAATCTGTTCTTTCAATGCTCTATGGCTTATACCATTCTTGGTGGCATCTCTAGCGTTCACTATATGCTACTTCATAGTCAAAGCAGGAGTAGAAAGAACTAAGGACTTAAGCGTACTCAAGGACTTAAACGCTATTGACTATTTGCTCATCATCGGTACATTGTTCCACGCTTGGTCCTTCTTTGGGACCAGTTTTATCGAAGAAGAGCATATGACCTGGTACTACTTTTGGAATACTCTGATGTTTTTTGTGCTTGTGCGAACTATAGTGGTGATAGTGATGTATTTTGCTAAACGGTGGTCCGGAGCAACTGAAGTTCAAGAGAAACCGCATTTGGAGAACCGTATGAGCTCTGTCGGCATCAGTATTGTGCCACAGTGGGTTTTGTTAATTGCTTTACATAGGTGAGTTGGTTTAGATCCTATTTTTATAAGTTTAGTAGATGTATCACTTGTATGTGTTGTGTGTATGGGCGAAAAGGAAACTTACTATTCCTTTTCCTACTTACTGTAGCTTCAAAATTGGTCTATCTAATTGATATAACTATATCAAGCCTGTTAAATGTAGCAAAACTATTTACTCTACATTTGCTATAACACTCTCACAACTAACTTAATGTAAAAGTAAAATGTAGATTAATTTTTTTTCCAAAATTAAGTCATCCGCAACTAAGCTTAAAATATAAACTTTTACGTATATTATTTCCAGATATCTTCGCACAATGAATCAGACAGGTGACCGTTGGCTTTTCCTCCCCGACACAGCTGACTGGCTCAACGCGCCTGAAAACGCATTTTATTTGCAGGCCCATCTAGTCGTAGGTTAGTATACTGTAAGACACACCACTCAAAATCACTCAAAAATGGCTAAACAATGATTCTAATGCAGGTAGTTCGTTCAACTATTATAAATTAAAATGTTTCAACAACTCCAAAAAGGAGGTGAATTTTTTGTGTTCAATGATTACTGCGCCGTTTGTGAATCGATTTTCAAAACGTTTGTTAGGTATATGAAGTGATAACTGCCTTGTAAGAATATTTCTTCGTGCATCCATTGTCTGATTGCCATAACACAAGTTTTTACTTAGCATGGAATTAGAAAAACGTGATATTGTATGCTACCTAGCTTTTATACTATTGTATATTATTGTATGCTTAGTAAAGTATTTAGAATTCTTACATTCCTAAAACATGTAATTATGTGAAAAGTTATTTTTAAACAGATTTTTTTCTTTTCTTTTCAGGTACAATAGTGACACTAGGAATCTGTCTCTGGAACGTTCGTTACATGAACAACTACATGCAGCTACATTCAGCGCTTACCGTAGTGGCTACATCCTGTATATTATGCCACCGAGTAGCCGTAGACTCTCTATACACACCGTTCCCATCCATCAAAACTTGGGACCCCGTTGTCATAGTCAACGTTTTCTGGTGCCTACTTCTAGCTCAAGTATTATTTGAGCTATCTACCTATGTTGGTGCATTAAAATGTGGATTAAGAGAGAATAAGTTTGAATATAAGAAGCCAAAGGAAAAAAGTGAAGATTATTTCTACGATCAAATGGATGATCCGTGGAATTTGGATGAAGTGAAACTTAAGTTGGCCTGTTCGCTGTCACATATTATGTTGAATCAGCTGATGTTGATTATTATATTGCTGATGAGACCTCATAATGTGATTATGGTGCCGAGTATATATTTTACTTGTATGCTGACGTCAAAGTGTCTTGATCATAAGTTACTAGATTCTAGACCGGGGAGGGACACTGAAGCTGTGGAATACCTGAGCCAGGCGTTAGCGCATTTGTGGATTGGTCACTTGTTTTTCTTCTATCAGGTGAGTTTTGTTTGTTTATGGTTGCAAGATATTAGAGATATAGGGAATAGAAACTATACATGTCCAGTGAATTAATATCCATACTTCCATACTAATATTATAAATGCGAAAGTGTGTCTGTCTGTCTGTCCGTCCGTCCGTCTGTCTGTCTGTTACCTCTTCACGCCCAAACCGCTGAACCGATTTTTATAAAATTTTGTATGGGGATACTTTGAGACCCGAGAAAGGACATAGGATATTTTTTGTCCCGGAAAAATGTATGGTTCCGCCGCGATAAATGAATTTTGGCGCAACGGAGTTGCGGGCGTCATCTAGTGAGTATATAAATTTATAGGGAACAAGTTTTGGACTGGTGACATTAGTTCGCATCAACTTCGATGCGCACATTCTCTGTAATATGTTTAAAGACAGTCAGCAGCGCAAAAATCAATGACGTGTCCAATATCCATGGTGGTTTTGCGGGCTAAGCCATTAGTTTTGTATGTGTTTCCGGAGAAAACCTGAACGTGTATGATGTTTTTACTGAAAATGCGAAAGAAGTTAAACTTTCTTCATCATGTACGTGGGAGAGCCATGCTTCGGCACGAATGGGCCGGCTCGACCGGAGAAATACCACGGGCTCACAGAAAACCGGCGTGAAACAGCGCTTGCGCTGTGTTTCGCTGAGTGAGTGAGTTTACCGGAGGCCCAATCCCCTACCCTTTTCCCTTCCCTACCCTATCCTATTCCTTCCCTACCCTCCCCTGTTCCCTTCCCTACCCTCCCCTATATTACCCTATTCCCTCTTAAAAGGTCGGCAACGCACCTGCAGCTCTTCTGATGCTGCGAGTGTCCATTGGCGACGGAAGTTGCTTTCTATCATGTGACCCGTTTGCTCGTTTGCCCCCTTATTTCATTTTAAAAAAAAAACTTATTAAATAATGACGTTATGTGTAAATTCAAAAGCATGCATTTGGATAAATTAAACTTTCCATTCCAGGGTAACTCCAACAGCCTAGCGTCAGTCGACCTGGGTTCGGGGTACGTGGGTCTGCGCGAGTACAGCGCCCCACTGGTGGCGGCGCGCATGGGGCTGCACGCGTACGCCGCGCCCGCCATCGCCGGCGCCGCCCTCTTCGCCCTAGTCGCTCGCACCGCGCCGCACTGGACCAGGTGGGATATTACCTCACTTGTAGCAGCACTGCAGACCTGGGTTCGGCGTCTGCGCGAGTAGAGCGCCTCGCTAAAATAATCCCCCCCCCCCCCCCCCCCAACTGTCCCCCCATCATTAAAAAACATTTGGAGGGACAGCCTACAACCAGTGCCCGGGAATCCATCGCCTACTAAATTTGAAAACTAAAATTGACAAGTAAAAAGATACTCATTTGAATTATCTTACACAAAATAACCACATAATGTTGCACATAATTAAATATAATATCTAGTATTAGATGATAACCCAAAACAGAAGACAGTTACAGAACTTAGTTCTATTAACCTACACTAATTAACATAAATTGTTCTTACAGGTATCTACAGCGCATATGGCGAGTAGTCAACATGTACGCGCTACATAGAGTATACCAACTTATGGTATATTGCGTTGTAGCAACAGTATTCCGTCACCATCTGTTCGTGTGGTCGGTGTTTTCTCCTAAACTGCTGTACGACTTTGTGGCGACAGTGTTTTCCGTCCAAGCTCTCAGCACGATCGGCCAAATTGTGTTGTTGACTCATTTCACCGCATGGATAGCGAGAACCATCGCTTATGGTGCCCAAAGAACATTCCCGTTGGCGCTGTGAAGTGATTTGACAGCTTAGGGACAATGCAGGAACTATAGGTGGCAGCACTTATAATTATTGTAAAGATCAATTCAATAAAAAATCCGCCAGGTGCGAATCGGACTCGCGCACGAAGGGTTCCGTACTGTTATAGAGAAAAAATAGTCCAAAAATAGTGTTTTTTTGTATAGGAGCCCCCATTATTTTTTATTTTATTTAAATTTAATATTAATTATTAAAGTATAAATACAGCTGAGTATTCTGTGAACATTTCAGGTGCCTACCTGTTGTCATTATTGATACCGAGCAAAAAATGTTTGAAAAATCACGTTTGTTGTATGGGAGCCCCCTTAAATATTTAATTTATTTTATTTTTAGTATTTGTTGTTATAGCGGCATCAGAAATGCATAGTCTGTAAAAATTTCTCACTCTAGCTATACCGTTCTTGATTTACAGCCTGGAGACAGACGAACAGACGGACAGACATCGAAGTCTCAGTAATAGGGTCCCGTTTTTACCCTTTGAGTACGGAACCCTAAAAAAGATGAATTAATTTTAAGTTTTGGATGCGACATCGGTTCGTAATACCATCGTTACGCACGTTCCCTATATTAGTATAAAAAAAAAGAAATCGGGGAGCAATGAGAGGTTTTCTTATTTTTTATCTCCACCAGACGGCGCGACGATAGACACTTCTAGATTTTCTATTGGTTCCCCACCGATCTGAAATTATCTGCAGGTTGGCATCACGGATACATATTGGTCGTGTTTCTAAAAAATATCAGTGTACTGTCAAGTGTGGCATAAATCAAAATATCTTAAACCTAAGCGATCATTGGCCTAAGCGATTAGGCCAGTATACTGGTAATAGTTTAGGAACACGCTGAGATGAAAAGCTTGTCAAACTGAAAACTGACAAGTGACAGCAGTTTTGGCGGCCATTTTACTTTCAAACTTCTTCTACTTTTTATTGTTGGTGTGGTTTTTATTATTTTTTCCCAAATTGTGTTATTTGGGTCTTTGATGTTCATTACTGGTAAAATATTAGCCATGAAATACCCGTTATCTTGCACAAGTGCAGGTAAGATGTTGTCAAAACCAAAATAATTCCTGTGACATTTGGTGTGAATATCGGTAAATAGGGCTATTTCTTCCGTGAGTTTTAACTAAAACATAGTTGTAATAACTTTGTTATCCTAGTCGTTGGAATATTATGGCGTCTTCTTCAAATTGAAATGTATTAAGTTTCACATTCTTTTGTCCAGTTTTGTAGCAAATAATGATGGTATTCCCTGGTATTACCGATAGTTGTCTACCCATACGCCATCTAGTTACCAAAATGGAAACTGTTTGACAATCAAATTAAAAAGTTAAGAAAATCCCTCATTATAGACGTGAATAGGCATGACGATTTTTTTTTTCTTGTTAGTAAAAAAATTACCCTGATAGCATAAAAACTCTCCAAGATATCACAATTCAAAACTCACATAAAATAGATCTTCCCAAAACGCTCCATACAAAATGTCAGCTAACTGTGACGTCACGCCTAATATAAAGCATATTTCCATTAAAATTTCGGCTAACAGCAGACTTACCTTATTTCCGCGAAAAAAAATTAAAGATTTTGCCAAGAAACTTATTTTAAACTTAATATGAACAAAATCTTAAACATTCCTAATAATATAGTTTTTAATTTTTTCTTTATTTTTTTCAAAACTTACAATATGCTTTTACATTTCAAAACTTAGAATATGCTACGACGTATATAATATGATAAACATTTTATACAGGGTGCAATTAAACCTTCCTGCCAATTTTTTTCCAGGGCTTAGGTATCATTAGGAGAGTCCATTTAACCAAAAAAAATGGGTGTTATTTTTTTTTCAATGACATATTTTATCCCATCTAAAATCGTTGCAGAATGGTCACTCGCGGCGCGGGGGAATGAGAGGGGGTGACGCGGGATGAGGCGCGCGCGCGAGGGCACATCACGCGCGGCCGACGCATCGTGTCCATTAATTGTAGTGTTTTTTAGGATAACTTTCGGAAGCTATTTCTCAACATTTTAGTACTGAGTGACTATAAAGGAGAAAATACGTGTATTTTTATTTTTAACAAGGATCAATATATCATAATTTGGCAGGAAGGTTTAATTGCACCCGGTATAGAAATAAAGGCAATGCCATATTCTAAAGGCCATTCGTTGGACCACCTTTAGCATGCCATGTCTATTAAATACACCTATGGTCATATTCAGTGTTGCCATAAAAATAGTGAGACACTACAGTGTTGTTATTTGTTATAACTTATAATAATTTAAACTTTAAAATTAAATTATTATCCTATTTTATACCTTTTTATCGGCATATAATTTCATGACACTAAAAGGATGTTGAACTTAGCTAATGTTAATAATGTAAATAAGGTTATTTTATACAAATAAAACTATAGTTTATTGTAACGTTTTATTTATTTTACATATTATACCACCAACCATCCAATCTATTTTAAAATTTAAACATTTGTTCAGGAAGAAAATACAATTTTAACATTTATTATACATTTGGAATTACTCGCATGGAAGGCAAAGTTTTAGCTTAATTTAAAACAACACGTATTTTTTATATTTAGTTTTGAGCATGTTATTAAATTTCTTTGATTACAAGAATATAATTGTTTAAAACTCTGAATAATTGTGTAGTATCTCAATCAAAGAAATTACTAACATTTACGTTAGAACTAATTCTTTATTTCTAATTCAAATTCAAAGCTTCAAATTCATCTCTCTTATAAGTCGAAATATTGAAATATAGCAAAAGTCAGCAAAATTATCTAAAAACACAATAAAGCACCTCTCAATTTCGAGAATAGAATATTTTCAATAAAAACACTTCAAAAAATATATTCATATTTTACAAAAATATGATTATGGACACTTTGAAAAAAAAAAAATGGCACCGCCATAAACTAAGATACAGAAGTACGAGAAATTGTAACTAGACCATTAACTAGAATAATACAGTTAGCTATCCGCTTACTCTAACACCAGCTGTTATTTTAATTTGTATTATTGTAAGCATACTTTGTGTATTAAAAAAATAACTATTATTCCTTAATTTAGAATATGGCAAGATATTTGTTTTACCAAAAAATAAGCAACAATAATTTTATATTTTATGACCGCAGTCTTAAATCTGTTTAAGTCTTATATTCTGATATAAACGTTTTTTTTTTTAACAAAGAAAAAATGTACTAGCTTTTGGTGATTTCTTTTGTATGACAGTATATTTTATCAGAAACAAGGTATGCTTACAATAATCAAAATAAACTTAAAACTAACCTAAGCCCATTTTTAAAATACTACTTACTAGTGATTCCGTCATTATATTTTAAGGAACATATTATAGTTTAAAATGCAATATACACATGATATATTTTTTTTAAATAAGTACTTTTGTAGGAATCAAAATACAATTTTTTAAAATAAATGTAAGCAGTTTTTATGCAAAAACAGAATCACAGATAAACTAAAGGTGTTTTTAGTACGGAATTCACATTTAAAATGCAATTGCAAAAAAGGAAGGTAATAAAAAATTGCAAGTACATGTGTACTGTGTAATGTGTCCACAATTACACATGCCGAAGTGAAACATGTTTCAAAATCCTGTCAAGACGCTAAAGGGAACGTGCAGGAACAGGTGGCTGCATATGTCAAGTCTGATAAATCATTGGGAATGCCATTTCGCACTTTGTTGCACACGTTCCCTATTTCGCTCTCAACACGCCTAACGAAGTTTCACTTCAAAAATTTAAGCTTTTTCATCGCAAAAATGCAAACTTCAGCCTTAAGATAATGGAGTAATAAAAATGTCTCAAAAAGTTACTAAAACTGGTAAATAAAAATTAAGTTGCGAAGTCATAACTTCTCATAAGAATAAATTAACGACTTTAGAAGTCAAACAGAAATACATCACTTAAATTACAGTAAGCATAGCGAGTTTTGGAATATAATTACTTTTAGACCAAATTCGATGAAAAAAAACATAACTCAATTTTTCTACAAAAATATGGACTGTTCATCTAACCATAGACTAAGAAAAATATATTTATATATATTTACTCTATGATCTAACATTTCCACCGAATCAAGGGCCTGATTCACAATAATTTTCGACTGAGAATCGAAAACTTACCGCTCTGTTTTTGGTCGTGTTTTCGAACAGAAATTGTGAATCAACGCGCTGGTCTTTTTAAACGTTTGCCTAATAATAAAAAGATATCCACTCTGTATACAAAGGTTATAGTTATAGTACTATTAGGAAGTTGATTCCTAGGCAGATGGGAGACCTAGGTAGTTTAATCGCGTTACGTAAAACCTAGCCGACAGATTACAACAAGACGAGAGTGGAAGAATAAGGTAAGTAACATGAAAAAACTTCCCGTTTTTTGCTTAAATGGAGGCTTTAGGGCCGGAAAAATTATTTGAAATAGAAAAACTGTGGATTATATCCAGATACATTAGCTAGGTTATGAAGTAGGTAAGTTACATGTTTTATGAAAACAATAAAGGAAAAAATGAGTTATTGTCCGTATGTTACGAAATGTTAATTGTTCGATTCTTCCACTCACGTCTTTGAGTTTCACGTTCTAGTTGGATCATGTAAATTCAATGATAATTATTATCATTGAATTGACATGATCCAACCAAATGACGTAGGTCAACTGCCTAGGAATCAATTTCCTCGATGGTACTATATTTTGTCCTTGTCCGGTAAGCGACTTTTCTAATGTATCAGTCAAGATAAAACTGTACAAGATATTACTTGTGAGTTGTCTTTATCTAGATTCTAATTTCTAGCACATTGGAAAATGGCATTAGACACACAAAAGTAGCGAATCTTGAATTGGACTTTGTGTAGATACTAAATACCTTTATTAGTATACATATAAATATAACATTTGTATACATTACGGATTCTTTTTATTATAAGTAAGAGGAATATTTTATTCTGTGTTGTCCACTAGAAGTTATTAAAGCAATTTTACTCACTAATACAGTATTAAGGTACAATAAGTTTTTAAATGATTTTAACATTGACTATCACATTAGACGGACAGAGCCTTTTCGAATAATTTTAAGTTATTAAAAATGAGTTGCCTTTAAACTGAGACCCAAATTAACCAACCCTTGTTAAAGTTAACTGTTGCTTAAATTATCACGATATCTTCTCGAAGGAAAAGGTATGATATTTAAATAGCAGGCTTTGGTAAAACTTGGATCTCAAATGTTAGGTTTTTTTTTATTCAAATTGTGTTTAAAATAGATTTGTCTTCTATCGAATATGCCCTGCCTCAGAATGTTCCCATAGAAAGTGGTCAGAAACCAAATATGATATACCCCATCCTCTACAACTATTATAAAATATATCTGATAATTTACAACGATATTTTATAATTTTCTGATAAATATTTTCATACGTCACGGCTTCTTAGCTCAGCTGAAACAAAAAACAGTTTTACAGAATTATTAAATGTGTCACAATCTTAATCAAATTAAAACGAATAAACCGTCATCTAGTATTTTATAAAATTACACGTTAGAAGGTTCTACTCTGAAAGCCTGAACAAAACCTAAGATGGTTTTCCACGTAAAACAAAAACGGTTAATTCCTAAATCTCTGTTTCTCTATAAATTCCTAAATCTCTTTTTATTTAAAATTAATTACAATTGATTCAGCGGTTAGCGTTAAAAGGTAACAGACAGACACACTTTCACATTTATAATATTAGTATAGACTATAGATGTACCACGAGGGAAAATAATTCATAGGAAGAACCCAGCCTACGTTATGTGGTTGGGTTATATTGTGAAGTCAGTGTTCTTGATTTGTGAGATAAACTTGACATAGCACAACCAATTTACCGGCCGCCTAGACGAGCAATTTTATTGTCAACTAGACGTTCAGCGCGGCTTCGCCCGCGTAAATTAGATATTTCACAGACAAATTAGTCCACAAAAAATAGCCTATGATCCTTCACGTGGTCTACTTCTTATCTGACCCAAATAACAGAAAAATTGCTCTAGTGGTTCGTGGGATAAGCCCTTTCAAATAATTTCCCCCGTTTTTTTACATTTTCCTCTATTTCTTCGCTCCCAAGTAGCACACTTGATACTTCAGACGCTTTAAATCAATTTATGCTTTAGGAGTACTAATCGTGGCTTTTTTATAGGCATAATAGACATTGGCATTCTATACATGGTTTTGAATAAGAACTAAGTTTCTAATAGAAAAAAATATCTAGTGTTCCTTGTTTTAAAACCTTTATTAGTTCATTACACTGAGTTAAAAGCAAATTGATTTGTTATGGACTATATTTGCTCTGTTAAAAGCGCTGCTGTAATTCAATTATTCTATAGATTTATTATCACAAATACTTTTTAAAAATTGAAATCATTTGTAGAACAATTACTCTAAAAGTAATCAAAAAAGTTTTTAGATGGATTTGTTTGGCACTTTTTTAAGTCTATACTTAATAGAATCACTGACTAGATACTCAATAGTGTATACTCTATTGAAAGTCCAGTTTCCTCCTTCATTAGGGAACTTAAGCTTAAAACATTTTATTTTAAGAGTATTAAGTATATAAAGGACAGCGTTCTGCAAGCATGAAGAAAGCAGGAGATATCCTTCGATCGCAGATTCTTGGAAATCTTTCGTTTTTCTATAATAAAAATAAAAGTATATAAAATAAAGGTGCCGTTAGTAGACTATCACATCAACTTTCTTTGCTCTCAAAGTCATCACACATCGCTTCATCAACGAATCAGCAAGCTCCGAAGAAGAATTGACACTGTCTCGAAAATCGATTCTTGATTAAAACCATGATGAACTACAGATTGACAATGATAGTGAAAGTGACGATTCTGGCGATGAAGAGGCGCCCATAATTTGCTTGCTTTAAAAATACATGTAATAAACAACTACCTACTCAATAATTTTATACAGACAATAAAATATTGCGAATATTTTTAATTTGACAATATGATAATAAGTAAAATAAAAGAAGGCCATCAGAAATATTGGTTCTCTATGGTATTGCACTGAAAAATCACCAAAACGCGAACAAAACACCTTCTTCTTATGTCAGTCTGAATATACTCTGGTAGATAATTACGAGAAAAAATAGTTTACAAACATTTCTTTCTGTAGATTACGATAGGATAGGGTTTTAAGAACGATAACACTATTGAAATACTAATTTTTCTGGTGAAAGTGCAAGTTGACTTGTCATGCTCTTAAAATTACCTTTAGCTCAATTTTAGGAGTAAATCTTCTAATCAATACTTACTTATAGATAATTTAATCTAGAGGCCATTTTTATTTATACGACAGTAATCGCCATTTCAGTAAAAATCTAAAAAATTAGTTACAATAAAATACGCGATTTATTTATTTGTAAACATAAAAATACTTAAATATGTGAAATTATTATCAAAATACATTGTTTTGGTATTTATTTTAACAAAATCTACTAAAAAATGTGCATCAATAATATTTTTTATTGAAAAAAAATCATTTAAATTAACGAATATAATAGGCCCATAAGTTTTTAAAACTATTTCATCAACTTTTACGATAAAATAAATTCGGCACGGAATTTGAGCAGTCTGTTCGCGCGAAACAAAAAATATATTATGCTTATTTAATTTCATTTCGCCATTGAAGCTTTAACTTAAAATACTTTAAACAACGGTGTGCCCTACGAATAATAAAAACTAGGTGTGCCATTAGAAAATAGGAAATGTTTTTTAAAAGAAATAACTCTTGTCGATGTTTTTATTTTGTAGTTGATTTTGATTATTAGTGGTTTTAAAAATATTCACCATTAGAACATCAGTAGAGTAATGGTGTTATCCTAATGTTGGCTACAAAACCTAATTCCTTTCTTATGTGCCTCTTATTAAGTTCTTATAATAGTTTTGTAGATATTGCCTATAGACAAATATAAATTGCTCTTATCGTTACCTAATGATGAATTCCTATGCTGCTCTTGTCATTATAGTGTAGACAGGTGGCCATTTTTACTGAACTCGGTATATAGGATATCTTCAAGATATCTTCAGGGATAATTGACTCTTATGTAAGAATACTAAGTTTAATTCTATAAAATAACTAATAGTGCTTCACTAGATATACTTGTGCTACTTGGGCTATCTAACACTTAAAGAATTTTTCAAATCGGACCAGTAGTTCCTGAGATTAGCGCGTTCAATTAAGCCCTTTCAAATAATTTCCCTCTGTTTTTTCCACATTTTCCTCTATTTCTTCGCTCCTATTAGTCTTAGCGTAATAAAATATAGCCTATAGCCTTTCTCGATAAATGGACTATCTAAAACTGAAAGAATTTTTCAAATCGAACCAGTAGTTCCTGAGATTATTATTTTATCACGCTAAGACTAATAGGAGAATGTGCGGGGGAAATTATTTGAAGGGGCTTATCTCGCGAACTACTGGAGCAATTTTTATGTTATTTGGCACAGATAAGAAGTAGACCACGTGAAGGATCATAGGCTATCGATTTTAATCAATTTTTCAATGTAATGGCTATATATTTTATACCCGTGCGACGCCGGGGCTAGTGTATAATATACTCACATTACTGCGCCTGCATCTTGTACCTGTACACGAGCACGCTAGCCACGCCCACCAACAGGCTCAGTAGCAGCGAACCCCACACCAACATATTCTGTTAAACATACATACAACTATGTATTGTACATACAACTATGTTGTACCTGCATAAGCCGGTGGACTGCACGGCGGCTTATGCAGGATAGTGAATGGACCCTTTTAGGTAGGCATAGTACATTTTAACCGACTTAAAAAAAGGGTTATCAATTCGAATTTCGAACCGTATGTATGTAAAATTTCCAGAATTGCCTCGTTTTCGTATATAATATCAGCGTCTGAATTTTGAAACCGGTTTTTATCTTTGAAATAAAATAAAAACTTGAGAGGTGCCAAGGGACACCCGAATGGAACGAAGTTAAGTATACTTAACTAATTTCTTATGTTATTAATATATTTCTTATGTTCAAAAAACCTGTTTACATATTACACACTCAAAAATATTATTAAAAAATGCCATCTATTGACGCCCAGGAACAACGCGTCGCCGTTTATTCTCAAAAAACGCCATCTAGTTGACGCACAGGAATACTATCAACGCCCTTGCAGGTACTAATAAAAAAGTGTCGAGGTCAAATATCGTTCTGTCTAGCCCTCTTTACGCCAAACGCGCCATCAGGAACTTCGTTCCAATACTATTATAAAAAGATAAAACCAACTTCAAAATAATATGTAAGTATATTCATTATTCAATATTGTATGTATTAAGAATTTAAATTCCCTAGATGTCAAAAACACATTAATTGCTAATTGTTGAGACGCTGATAACTGATAAGTGATAACAAACAAAAGCTACAAAAAAAGGGTGCGCTATGGTGCGCCATGACTGCTAGCAGGTAGAAAATGAGCAATGGCATGTGTCAGTTTACAGCAAGATGGCGCGTGAAGTTTGTTTGTCAGTGCCATTACATTTTAACGAAATACTCCAAAATCCGAATTTTGCGGATATAAGTTGTCGACTCGAAATCAATATTTTTTAATTTTCTATTATTCACCTAAGGTTTCGATCGAGTCTACCGTACCCCTGCACGAAATTATTAATATAGATAAAAAATAAGCCAGACGATTTAGGGCCGGGACACAAAAACACGGCACGACGTCGTACGGCGTCGTACGGCGCCGTACGGTGCCGTGCGGACGCGCGTCGTAAAAAACCCACGGTACGGCGTCGTACGGCGTCGTACGGCGCCGTGCCGTAGAAACTCACGTAGAAATTCAAGATGAGTTTCTACGGCACGACGTCGTACGACGCCGTACGGCGCCGTACCGTGGGTTTTTTACGACGCGCGTCCGCACGGCACCGTACGACGCCGCACGACGTCGTGCCGTGTTTTTGTGTCCCGGCCCTTAGTCGGAGTTTGAACACTGCCAGAAGTGTGCAAAAATATTTTGCAAAAAAATACAAAAACCGTATTTGAGGCAACTTGAAATTTCAATAGGATATTATTTATAGATTTTCCAAGAGAGAATTTAATTAATCATAAACATTCGAATGCAGCAGGTATTAAAGAAAAAATAAATTTAGAAATTAGTCTGCAGTTTCGTGTTGGGATATAAAAGGAGAGGTATAGGACAAGTTTGCAGCTTGCCTCAAACGCACCCAAAACTTTTCTCCTACTAATTAGTCAGTGGCGTACTTACCGATGTGGAGGGCTTCTTGTCAGGGGTGGGGGGCGCAGGGGCGGTGCCCAACATGCGGCGGGCGAGGCGCCGCTCCACTGACCTGTCGCGGTTAGCGCGTTGCTCGCACCGCTGGAAATATAAAATTTATGTTTTAGTAACTATAATAATTGTTATTTACTTGATATAAAATTGTTATCAAATAAAACTTTTATTTGAAGCTGCAAAGGTTTGTATTCGATTATGATAATTTTTGTGTTGTGACATGGGCAATTTTATACATGTACTAGCTGTCCCGGCAAACGTTGCTTTGCCATAATATAAAGTATTTCGCCCATATTTAAATTTTATTGAAGTGACTAAATAAGTATGTCGCCATGGCAACGTCGATCGCTATCTCGTCGCACAAACAATGGTCACCGTCAGTCTCAGGTTGTAATCATTTACTATTATTTATTCAACAAATACACTTATCAATATATAAAGTACCCAGTAGCTGATTCTCAGACCTACTGAATATGCATATAAAATTTGGTAAAAATCAGTAAAGCCGTTTCGGAGGAGTTCGTGGACAAACATTGTGACACGAGAATTTTATATATAAGATAATAATTAGTCCATGGTTGTAAAATCTAGCCGGTGAGAAATATTCAACTAGCAGGTTGTAAATAGACACAATTTACTTTAACCGATTCAGTGCGGATGACACGGGAGCCGTGTCATACATGTTTTTAACGTGTGGCGTATGACACGTGAGCCGTGTCATTTGAAAAACGATTGTATCTCCCTCAAATTACACTTTAGAAGGCTCTACTCTGAACAAAATCATCTTAATTTTTCACGTAGAACAAGCCTATAGGCTTCGCCTCTGAATATTCTGTAAATTGCAAAAAAGTAGGGGCCGCCAACCTTTTTTAAAGGTGCATTCCTTTCGTATTACACGGCAACCGCGTCTTATGGGTTTTTAACGTGTGGCGTATGACACGTGAGCCGTGTCATTTAGAAAGCGATTGTATCTCCCTCAAATTGCACTTTAGAAGGTTCTACTCTGAACATAACCGTCTTAATTTTCCACGCAAAACAAGCCTATAGGCTTCGTTTCTGAATATTTTGTGAATTGAAAAAAGCAGGGGCTGTCTCCTTTTTTAGCCTCACGGTTCCCATCAGCAGACCACCACTTTTGTGAACATGGTACCGACTCGGAACCGGATCAATCGGAACAAATACCCTTTACAACAAAAGAAAAATTTTGAAAATCGATTCACAAACGGTGTAGTAATCGTTGAACACGCATAAAAAAATCTACAGCCGAACGGATAACCTCCTCCTCTTTGGAAGTCGGTTAGAAAAACTTAACAACGAACTTTAAATTTATCCACGAACGTATAATTTACATCGGAAACCCAGATCTATTTAATATACTCATTTTTCTAACTTTGAATAGTAATCACAATAATAAGGTACACTTTTTTGACAAGTATTTTGGAGCATGTTTTTTGACGGAGTTACTCTTCCTTAGTTTTTATTATTCGTAGCTTTGAAACCTACAAAAGGTTTGCAACATCTGAATAAAAAAATAGGTTACCTGCCATTTTCAGGTTAACACTTAGTAAAACTACTCGAAATCAACTCAAAACAATGTAGCCTTTCGTTAACATCAATGATTTGTGCTCAACCAAATAAATCAAGTTAATACAAGCGAAAAAACAAAAAAAAAACAATAAACCTTTTTTAACGTGGCGGGTAACACAGTAGCCGTGTCATCTACTTCTATGGCGTATGACACGGCTAACGTGTCACGAGAAAATTGTATGCCGCCACGACTGAAAGTCTTCAAAAATGTGCGCCGCATTGAATTGGTTAATAATAATAATTTATTTGCCAGAGTGAAATGTACTATCAGAGAAGTTGATTCCTATGCAGGTCGGGGACCTACGTAGTTTGGTTGCGTTACGTCAAACCCAGCTGACAGATCACAATTAACATTGAATTGACATATTCGACCAAATAACGTTGGTCTATCAACTGCATAGGAATCAATTTCCTCGATGGTACAATATGGTCTTCATAATAAAATATAGGATCATATTACTCAACTAAATTAATAGTATGCAAATGTATGCTTTATTTCGTAAAGAGTGTCAGTGTTTCGTTGCTATTGCCATATTAATTTAGTGTGCGAAAAGAAACCAAATTCAAAACGGTTGAAATATGGGAGTTACATTTCCTTAGTTTTTATTATTCGTAGTTCTACAAATAAAAATATCCATATAACATACCTTTAGCTCTTTAAGCACCCCGGCGTCCTCGGGCGCCGCGGCCGCCGCCCCCCGCGCCGCCGCGAGCGCCTCCGCCCCGCGCCCCATCGCGGACAGTATCCGCGACTTGCGGTACAGAGCCTTCGCGTTGTGCGGCTGACATTGTAGAACACGGGAAACCGCCTGGAAATTAGGAAACGAGGGTTTTTGATATTGTTTTTGCCGCTATCGTGTCAAATAGGCATATTATCGTGACACATGACAGCTATATCGTGACATATGACAGCAGTTTGACATGATTGACCCTACGGACCCGGTGGACCTAGCACGTGGTGACAAATAGAATATCAAAAACCCTCATTGATTGATGTTAGAGTTTTTAATCACAGCTCAAAACTCAAAAGGATTCTTACAGATGGTGATCTGTTGACTGGATTAAGAGCCCGTCCTCTCTTTTCTACTGCTCTCTTCACACTCACGCCCGTCTTTCATATGCCATGTGAAAAAGGACGATCGCCAAGTTAGCGGGCAGATAGAGGTTTTCTGTTTTTAAAGGGTTTTTTATATTGAAGTGGTAAAAGTAAAAGTAATTCCAACACTTTATAGACGACTTTCTCAACAGTACATTGTATTTTTTTCATACCGTTAAGACGTCAATACAATCCATAAAAAGGTGATATTCTAAACCTTTTACAGCAAAAATCTCAAAACTGTCGCGGGTTTGAGTTGGATTATTTAAAGATACTTAAAAAAAATAAAAAATCTAGCTCCAACACTATATTATAATTGAAATGATCTTACATGTTGTGCATTAAAACTTATAGAAATACTGTATTTTAACTGTTAAATCACGTCTGTTAAATGAGCGAAATCAGCTAAATTTCGTATACGGACTCTTAAGTAAATATTTAATAGCGTTATGTTAAAATAAATTGGGAGGAAATTAAGTGAACACCAGTGAAGTCACCGGCGCGTTGTTGCTAGTGTGACGGCTAAATGCGGTCACGGGTCAGTGTACGATATTTTTTATTTATCGTTGTTAGCAAAATCAAAGATTAGGACGAAAAATATTTTTCCTTATTTTTACTGAAGGAAAGCGCAAAAATGTTGGCTTATAATAAGGGCTTCCGCCGAGGGTACCTGACACCAGACTAGTTGCGAGGGCACCGGAGGGCGTCGCTACTGTACCTGCAGGGCCGCGTCGAGAGCGCCGGCCTTCAGCTGCGCGGCCGCCATGTTGTTGTACACGCGTATCCGCTCATCGAGGAGGGCGTGCAGGGCGTCGGAGGTGGGGGCGAGGGCGCCGGAGGGCGTCGGGTCGGTGATGCCGCCCTCGCTCTCGTCCAGCACGTCGAGGGCCCGCCTGTACAGCTGCACGGCGAGAGTCGCCTCGCCGCGACCGTACCACCAGTTGCCGCGGCAACGACGACGGGCGCTGGAAAATGTTAACAATTCTAATTAAGTATTTCTAAGTATAAGTACTCACATGCGGTTTTTCTCACAGACAGATCAAGATAGATACCGCATGTGTATGTACTTCGCGCGCGTTCCCAAACGACGAGAAATGCTAGTCTTTCGAAAGTCTGTTCTTTAGTCTGCTATCGAAATCGGACATCAATCGGAATTTTTACCCGACTACGGCAAAGCAAAAGGAGGGTTATGATTTTGACAGGCTATGTATGTATGTATGTATGTTCATCTGTTCCCTCGTAACTTCTAAACTACTTATCAGGATTCGACAAATGACATATCATTAGAAGCGTCTTAATTGTCCGCTGGTTATAGGCTATATGGGATTTCACGAAATCTAATGTGGCGCCCTCTAGCGGACAAAACATACAGAGTAAAAAAAATAAAGTTAAGATAAATATGCCGTGTTTGGTATCATTTGAAAGCGCTTTACTTGTACATTTTGAAAATATAATTCTTAGCCCCAAAATAACTGAAATAAAAGTAAATTTAAAAAAAACTAAAACCCGACGACTAAAACGCGCTCTAAAAAGTACGAAACAAGAAAACAGTTTATATGGATATGGAAATGTTTAAAGGATAGCCGTGGTCGTATGCCACCTACTATTATAGCAAAACAGATTAATTATAGATAGTAAATGGGCATACATACGACCACGGCTGACGCTCGGGCCCTTGCCCATGCAAAAGTGAAAAAAAAATCTTTCAGAGCTGCTACTTTCACAGTGAACTACTACAAGGAACACGTACAGTGTACACACCCTAAAGTATTATCACTTATTTTTGTTACACACTGTATTTGTTATCAAAACTCTCAAATTAAACATACCGCCAAATAACATAAGAAATGTTATTTCCTCCCGGATGAAAATTAATCAGAGTATTGTTAAAATACTCTAGTAAATAATAAAAAAAATCAGCTAGCTGTAAGTCAAGGGAAAAGTCGTCAGCTGATAATTTTCAGTAGGTCATAGATGCTATTGCGTTACAACTTTCAAGGAACCAGCTGACAAACTTTCCACTGATATACAGCAAGCTGACATTAATTTTCATTCATAGTAGCAACGATCACCACTGAAATTTTTTTTTATTTCTTCATCTTTGGGAGGCTGCCACTGCCCACCCCACCCACGGAGTCACAGCTGACGCTCGCTAGTATTCATAGAATAAGTCCCTTATGCATTTTACAAAGTTTCGCCCGGGAGGAAATCATTGACCAAAAATTTACCTGGCTCCCGGGCCATAGGCAGTTGTAACTTGTAACAAATTTCTATGGTGTTGTTGAAAGTTTGTAAGCAACTGACAACTCAACAGTGAGCTTGGTGTGAGCAGTGAGCATTGAATTGACAACATAAATCATAATATTGAGTGGTAATTGATCTCGTATAATTGTTATTAAGTTAACTTCCGTCATAGTCCGCGAAATTGGTCGTCGGTGGTACTGCGTATATTCTACGTATCTTATTACAATATGTTAAGACTGTTAAGAGTCATACGGCATACGGCATACCCCAAGGCCCAAATATCAGGTAGATAGATAAATTTAAGCAATACATTTAAAAAACTCTAAGTAAACACGTGCTGCAAAATGGCGCAGATTACACGCATCAATATTATCATGATTCCGTGATAATATTGATGGTGTAAGCGGCCGAATCGCAGTATCGCAGTACTATTTGTGAATCCCGTGATACTAGAATCGTGATAATATTGACCGTGTAATCTAGGCTAATGCTCGCAGCGCGGCTGCCGCATGCCCTGACATTCCGGTTAGAACTTGAATACGATGTTTACGCACGCGCCGCGCGGCGACGCCGTTGCCTCTGCGGCGCCGACCGCCGTATATATTAAACAGCCTATAATAATTGGTGTTGTTTTTTTATTATTATTATTATTGTATCCGTACTATTATATATTTTGTGCCATGAGACATTGGTGACCTTAACACGACGTGGTAATGATGATGATGACGATGATGATGAATTTGAATTGCATGGTAGCATATGCTTTCTGTTCTTAAAACAACGCCGAAACTCCCAAACGTGTATCTATAAAGAGTCAGGAGTTCTCTCAGCATCTTCGAAACCATGGTATACCTTGACCCAATATTTGACTTTTTGGTAGCATATTCTTAGTACACTTCACATAAAACCAAAATCACCATATGTTTCCATATAAATTTCGAGGAGTTCCCTCGATTACTCCTGGATCCCATCATCAGGTCACCACTTTTGTGAACATGGTACCAAATTGGAGTGAAACCTAATACAAGAAAACAAAAATTTCGAAAATCGGTTCAGAAACGGCGGAGTAATCGTTGAACATACAAAAAAAAAATAAAAAATATCCACAGCCGAACATACTCCTCGTTTTTTGGAAGTCGGTTAAAAACCACGGCTCGGGCTTTCGTCCACACATTCAGCATTGCTCGATAGTTTTACTCCAGTTCGAAGGAAATTACAAATATTTAATTCCATCGAGCCGGCTCGATGCGAGCCTTCGAGCTGTGAGTTTTGCGGTCCACACGGTGGTTTTTGCTCGATTTCGAGTAAAACTATTGAGCAAAACCGTATGTGAGTACTTAGCATTAAAGGCGAAAGTTTGTGTGTGTTTGTTACATCTTCATGCCTAAACAGCTGGAGCGATTTTGACAAAATTTGACAAGGAGTTTGCTGACGTCTTGGATTAACACATAGCTCACATTTTACTAGTCAAAAGTCTTATCTTCGTCTAAACTCTGTCGTATCTAGACGTGCAATCAATGAAAATGAATTCGCGAAAAATAATGTACTTTCAATAACTTTATACGCATTTTTTAACCGACTTCCAAAAAACGAGGAGGTTATATGTTCGGCTGTGGATATTTTTTTTTTTTTTTTTATTTTTTTTTTTTTTTTTTTGTATGTTCAACGATTACTCCGCCGTTTGTGAACCGATTTTCGAAATTTTTGTTTTGTTGTATTAGGTTTCACTCCAATTTGGTACCATGTTCACAAAAGTGGTGACCTGATGATGGGATCCATGAGTAATCGAGGGAACTCCTCGAAATTTATATGGAAACATATGGTGATTTTGGTTTTATGTGAAGTGTACTAAGAATATGCTACCAAAAAGTCAAATATTGGGTCAAAGTATACCATGGTTTCGAAGATGCTGAGAGAACTCCTGACTCCTTATAGATACACGTTCGGGAGTTTCGGCGTTGTTTTAAGAACAGAAAGCATATGCTACTATGCAATTCATATTCATCATCATAATCATCATCATCATCGTCATCATCATCATTAAGGTCACCAATGTCTCATGGCACAGAATTAATAATAGTACAAGGCATAGGTATGGATATACTAATAATAATAATTATGTACTGTATAACAACACCTGTTTGTTTAATACATGGCGGTCGGCGCCGCAGAGGCGACGGCGTCGCGGCGCCGCAGAGGCGACGGCGTCGCCGCGCCGCGTGGCGCGTGGCGGCAGACAACAGATCGAATACTTTACTAATTACTTTATAAAATTTAAATAGACAAATAGAATTAAAATAAAGTTATTTTAAAAAGAGCGTTTACACAAAACAAAGTCATTAAGTGTCTTTTTAATCAGTTATACTTATTAATCGATAGATGGCGCACTAAGTATCGATTTGAATTCTTGATTAAGCGCTTATTGCACTTATCCTAGCTAGGAAGTCCTAGCTAGGGTCCTAAAAAATTTAGTCAAGTGGAATAACATTTAGAAGCTAGGATCCTAGCTAGGATCCTAAATCGGAAAAAATTTAGTCAAGTGGAATAACATTTAGAAAGCTAGGATCCTAGCTAGGATAAGTGGAATAAGCGCTTTACAAGAACAGAGCTGTCAATAATTATGATAATATTAAATATTATGAGTAGCTACGCTACATCCTATGTAAGTTTATACAATTTTTTATCTGATAGATCCTTCGATCGTGGAAAAACGAGACACAATAGCCTTTCTATTGTTATCTCAATCGCCGGTGACCGCTTGGGGCTTGAAGCACTAAAATTGTTAAATTACTTAGCACAATCTGTTCACTTCACTGATAATATATGATTTTGTGAGTTTGAGTTGTGACTCTTGACAAATTGTAATAAGATACGTAAAATATACGCGAAGGTTTACCTACTAGTGTAACTAAAAAGAGTGAAATTATTATTATTTTTAACAAAAAATTAAAACCGACTTCCAAGGTAAAAACAATAATAACATTAATATGAACTAAAAAGTATTAAATAATTTTTACTATCTAATGGTGCCTTTTTCCGAATTCGGCTAAACCTCAACTATTTCTGTATTCAATCTTCATAATTTTGAAGTCGGTGCCAGTTCCAAAAGTTTCAAATATTCTGTCAGAGGACTGAAGATTCAGCTATCTGGTACCGACTTCAAAATAATGACGATTGAATACAGAAATAGTTGAGGTTTAGCCGAATTCGGAAAAAGGCACCATTAGATAGTAAAAATTATTTAATACTTTTTAGTTCATATTAATGTTATTATTGTTTTTACCTTGGAAGTCGGTTTTAATTTTTTGTTAAAAATAATAATAATAACATATTGTTTCGTATATGTTTTGACGAAAAGTAAAAAAAACTACACAAAAAAACTATGCTAATAAATTATATAACGAAAGAAGTCTAATGCCTCAAAATGTCAACAAACACGCCTACACGTGCCCTTGAGCAAAAAATATTTACACTACAACTATTTTGACGTCAGATAACAAGTAAGGAGATAAAGACAGTGGCCTTGACACACATACATTTTAACGTAACTACTTTACATAACTCAATTTTTATTGGCCGACCCTATTGGGTAATTTTATATCATTTGGTAACCAAATTCTACGCATATTGTTCTATAGTCTGAATACTGAATACGGCACTAATTTAAAATAATATAGGTACTATTGGAAGAAAAACGATTTAGCTAGATCTTATTCCAGAAGAATCATGCTTTTTAAATTAGCTTGGTCTTCAGGACACTGACAGCCGCGGGAACAGCTTTAGGTCCAATTTCACCAACGTCTGTTATAGTCCGCGCGGAACTAGTTGGCCGCGCCTTAGGTATGTGAGCGGTGGGACGGAGAGGCGGGGGCGCTTGATTTTGACAGTTCCGGCTAGTTTAGACAAAACGCACAAGAGATTGCAATAGCAAGATAAGTCCGCCGATAAAAAGACAATCTAAGGAAATAATCTTTAAAGTGCATAGGTTTTTAAAAAACGGAAAACCGATGCCAATAATTTAGAATATAAAACTGATCAATTGTCTTGTGCGTTGCGACTTGCGAGCAGCAAGCAACCTCACCCCTGTCCCTACCTAAGGCGCGGCCAACTAGTTCCGCGCGGACTATAGTGTTAACAGCTTGTTAAAATGTCATGACATCTCTTTCATTCATATGAAATACGAAAGAGGTAACGTCATACCATGATACTAATTCGAGCATTAACTTTAATAGTTGTTGGTGAAATTGGGCCTAAGTCTCGATTTATATGCGTCCGCGAGATCACAAGCAAATTTATGTAACGATTCATTTAAATAGCGGTGCGGTGGCGCTGTCATTTACATTGCTTGTGATCTAGCGGTATAGCTACCAAACTGCGCTTAATTTTGGGGGAGGGTCACATTTTTGGGGAGCAGGCAATAGGCACAAGCTATGTCAAAATTAAATACTTACATAGCAATTACTTAGATTTTAGGGGGGGGGGACTCTAATACCAAGCATGGGCACCCATAAGCTACTTAATAAAGGCTAGCAACGCACCTGCTGCTTTTATGATGTTGAAAGTATCTATGGGCGACGCTCTCCATCAGGTGACCCGTTTGCTCGTTTGCCCCCTTCTTTAATATTAAAAAAATCATACATACCCAATTTCCATCCTCTCAGCAATTGACAGGGTTTCATGATCAGGCTCCTCATCCCAATCATGTAACTCCAGTTGGATCAACAGCCACGTCTCCGAGTCTATCGTTGGCCCCTCGTACTTCGGACTGTCAGATTCACCGACCAATCCCAAACTCTCCCCGGCTTTTAGCCCGGTGTCTCCATATGCAAAACGTGGTGCAATTTGCAATTGACATATTTCACCCTTGTGCATAAGAGTTAGGGCCAAATCCATGCCTTGTAGTATCTAAAACAAATCCATACTAATAATATAAATTGTATGTTAACATTATAAATGAGAGAGTTTGTCTGTCTGTCTATCTTTTACCCTGTCTTTTACCACTTCACAGTAAAACTGCTCAACCGATTCAGATGAAATTTAGTATTAAGATACTTTAATTCCCGGAAATAGGGTAATTTTTAACCCGGAAAAATGTACGGTTCCTGCGCGACAAACGAATCTAGGCGCAAAGGAGTTGCAGTGCATTGCAAATGCATTAGTAATTGTTAAGTATTAGGTATAATTATGATCTAAAGTATGATTAAATGAATACATAATTATGGCAAATTGTCTAATTTAAACAATGTAAGTGTATAACCGCAAGAAAAAAATTTATGATGTTAAAATGTTTAATTGGGTATTTGTTCACAAGCTAACATGTTAGTAAAGTAAGATTTCAAAGGTCCCTTATGAGCAAACAAGTGGTCTGCTACTTTATTACCATTGAAATTTGTTTATCTCTTGATAGGTATCAACAAATATTTTTTCGGGGCTGGCATGCCATGTATGGCAAAAGCCCTTTTATTTAAATAAAGATAAAAAAATATATATTTTCTATATTTGAGGGATTTAGAGTATCTACATATGGAACATCTATGAACCATAATGTTAAGTATAGTAACTAACAATTTACCGACAGACAATACTTTCACATTTAGATTATTATATTACTATAGATGCATGAAAAATATTAATTTTATTAATAGAAAATTGTTTCCTTAATCTGATTATAGCTACAGTTGAGTATAGACCTAAATTATTTGAGTTAAGTAACAGCTTTTTCCACTCTTGTTTATCAACATACAAAACATCACAATGCATTCAAAATAAATAATAATCAATTGTGTTCAGATAAGATATTATTGTTTTGATAAAATATGTTATAAACTATAAAATTGGACAGAAAATAGTTATCTAACTCAGTAACAGTACACGGCCGGTATAAATAGTCAGTACTCAAGATGCATCTCGGTCTCAAGACACGGTTCAGGCTCTGTGATTCGTTGGCTGTCAAAATTTGGACCAATCACAAAGCCGAATCGCGTCTTGAGATCGGGTCGCATCTTAAGTACTGACTATTTATACCAGCCTTTATTCTAAAAGACTAATTAGACAAATTTCAGAAATTAATAGTTATCTAACTCAGTAACAGTACACTAAATATTTTATTCTAAAAGACTAATTAGACAAATTTCGTCTCTATGTCTTAAAATAAAGAAAGAAAGGAGATATGGATACAAACAAGATTAAAGCAGACAAGGAATTTGATCAAGAGATCCTTTGATTTCGTAGTTTGTGATTGATCTTTGGTCAAATTACAATTTCTTTTTCCTTCTCATTGTATATCTGAATTTCATTATCTTTATCAAACATAAGTTGAATCTTTACAAAAAAGCAACATAATTCAATATAACACCTCAAATTATATAGACAGAAAGTTATTTTACAAGGGTTATATTTCGAAGTGTGTAATCGTAAGAAACCAGTTGATATAAAATTACACTTTTTAGTAAAGTGTTGCAATAGATTATGCAATAAGAATGTTCAGTAAAAGGTAATTAAAATCAGTTTATAGCTTGTTTCTCTTAGTTATGTAACTTGTGTTTGCCATTTAATTTAGTACTGCTGTTTAATTTAATACTATGATTGTGTAACAAAATCCTACCGGAATCATAGTTATATTACAAGTAGTCCTTGTTAGGACATAGGTGTCCTTCCTATAACTCTACCAAATCTCATCAAAGTTCTGTAGTTTTTGAGCCTAACATTGTTTACAATATACAAACTGATTATTTCTTCCTCTTCTTAAAGCTAGAAACAAATTATCGGACGCGTCCATAAGTCGCGGCTGATGGATGCGGCTTAACAATGTGCATGGTTCATCAGCAGACGTCAAAGACCTAACCTATATGTCAATGGCAGACGTCCGCGGATGCAAAAACATCCGGCCAGCCAGATTCTGTTCAGACGTCTGAACGCTCAAGGTCGCCTATGCGACTTATGTCAGACAATGTGCACAGTTTAGTATATTTTGTATTAATCAGATAGAAATAAGCCGCATCCGATGATTGTCCGCGGATGTTCGTCCAATAATTTGTTCCCAGCTATATATTGTTGTTTACTGTCAAAGTTTAACTTAATTTAGTCTATAAATCCCTAATAAATCCTTTTTATTATGTATTTTTGACATTCCTTACCTCATTGTCACCGAGGTAAATCTTCACTTGGTTACGGTTTTCAACAGTTACATTTGGTTCATCGCGTAATTTGATTTCATAACTTATTCTACAGATGTTTCCTCTCTGTGGCCGCAATCCTTCATCTTCATCTCCAGTTTTTAATATCTATAACAAATCATTGTGAACTGTTAGTAGCTAGACAGAAGCTAATCTAGTAAGTAGCAATAATAGTATGATACTTTAATATCTAGTATATTAAAAGAACAATACTCTTTTGCTACAATTTACATAGTGTATACTGTACTCGGCGAACATGGCTGTAGCGGTCGAGTACAGTATTGTAGGAGTACCTTCTTCATCAAAGCTCCTGATCCAAGTACGTCCTGCCATTCTTCTGCAGTCTTTTCTGTCTTTTCTACTGTTTTATCTTCTGTGTGCTTCTCTTTTTCTGCAGCTGAAGCAGCAGCCTCAGCGATCTTTGCTTCCTCGATTTCGTGAGCAGCAGCCGATGCTAAATCCTCAAACGAGCTGCTCTCAGATTGATCCACTAGCGTACGTTCTCCTTCGCTCATCTGCAAATAAGATCTAGAGATTTACTGTTTATCACCTACATAATTCCATTCATACATGACATGTTTTGATGTCATCGGTCGTAAAAGTTGGCTTAACAGTAATATAACATGGTTATATACGTACCTTTCCGTTCGATATCACTCACAATTGAATAAGATTCGTTATAAAAATACGAAATGCCTTTAGAACATAGGACTACGCAAAAGAAATAAATATTTTTGTTGTACAGCTGTATCACGTTGAGAAATGCGTGTAAAGATGACAATCAAAATGACAATTGACAATTGACGTCATTTGTTCCTTTCTTTCTTTTGCACCAGTCTGCAGTCACCACTCACTAGTCGGCAGTCACCAGTCACCACAGGCACACAAGAATATAAGATAGGTCAATGCACACAAGCAATCACACAAGTAAGTAGTGACCAAGTCACAAGTCACAACTCTTTCTTTATTGAAATAAACATTTTATAGTAACTATTGATCAATGATCTTAATATTGTGTTTACTAATAAAGTCGTCACTCGTCATCTTTGAGAAAAGTATTACTTCTTGAGACTTGAGAGTTGAGAATGAGTATCACTGATTACTGATTTATAATTACCTTGTCCCTACTCCCTAGGGCCGAGCCCTACTGACTACTCCTTGCTGATGGCCTGATGCCTGATTTATGATTAGTGATTATTTGATTGAAGAAAGTATCGTGGAACTTGGATGTCGCCTTTTATTTCTTTGCCGTTTATATTTTTTTCATTTGACAGAATTTATTGATTGACACATGACATTTCTAGTTTCGGTTATCCATTTTCCGGGTTTTCCGCAAAAAGAAAATATTTCTAATAATGCAGAAATATGAAAAGCTTGAGAAAATCGGTGAAGGAACCTATGGAACAGTATTTAAAGCGAAAAACAAAGAGACTCATGAAATAGTCGCCCTCAAACGAGTAAGATTAGACGACGACGATGAAGGAGTTCCATCGTCCGCTTTACGCGAAATTTGTTTGCTAAAAGAATTAAAACACAAGAATATAGTGAGATTATACGATGTACTGCACAGTGAGAAGAAGCTCACCTTAGTATTCGAGCACTGCGACCAAGATTTGAAGAAGTACTTCGATAGCTTAAATGGAGATATCGATTTGGACGTAGTTAAATCGTTTATGTATCAATTATTACGAGGTCTCGCCTTCTGTCACAGCCACAATGTGCTGCATCGTGATCTGAAGCCACAGAACTTATTAATAAACAAGAATGGCGAATTAAAATTAGCCGACTTTGGTTTAGCCAGGGCTTTTGGTATACCGGTCAAGTGTTACTCTGCGGAGGTGGTTACTCTCTGGTACAGACCACCTGACGTCTTATTTGGGGCCAAGTTATACACCACGAGCATTGATATGTGGTCCGCTGGATGTATTTTTGCAGAGTTGGCTAATTCAGGCAGACCGCTCTTCCCTGGTTCTGATGTTGATGATCAATTGAAAAGGATCTTTAAGTTACTTGGTATGTCATAATCATAACTATTTATTTGTTGTGAAAAAATGTTCAGATCACATCACTTCTTTACTTATGTTTCTTTGCATAATGACAGCATTTTTTATTGCTTTAATAAATTTCAGGTACTCCAAATGAAGACACTTGGCCAGGAGTGACTCAACTGCCAGATTATAAACCACTGCCCGTGTACCAACCGAGCTTAGGCTTAGCCCAGGTGGTTCCGAGATTGTCTGCTAGGGGCCGGGACTTGCTTGCTCGTCTCCTCACCTGCAACCCCGCTCTACGGATGCCAGCCGATGATGCAATGGCGCACGCATACTTTCACGACCTAAATCCGTCGGTGAAGAACGACCGATGTTAACAGTCAATACACCCTTACCGGTGTACCTCCGAACTTCTGTTTAGTGATAAGAAACAAGACAATGACGAGTTGCAGCAGTGTGACGAACAGTCTAATCAATTGTAGTTGTACCTAGTAATAGGTTTAAAATGGCATCGATTGTGCTAGATTTAGTGCTGCAGTCAATAGTTTAGTTCCAGTAAGTAGGCTCTAGAGTCTAGATCAAGGGCCGGCAAGTACTTTTAAGTGGGGTCTGGATACTGTGGGAAAATTTTAACAAAGTCCAGAAAAAAACACGTGTCCTATGTAGCTTAAAAATATTATTTTAATAAAGGTATACACTATATATATACCTTATCAATGTATTAATTAATACTTGGTATAAAATACATTACAATATTTATTTTGCAGTCTGAGATTCGACCGTTTGTGGTCAGCCTGTTTCCGACCGCTGGTCTAGATAGTTTAGGGAATAGCAAACTTAAGTTTTGGTATTAAGCACATTTTCATAAAACCATCGAGACCTGTAACTATGCTATTGATGACAAAATGTAGAACTAAATGTTTTGTAAGGGTCAGTTTATAGTATGGGCTACAATACTTGAAATTGTTTTAAGAGTTCAAAATTCAGCTGTATAACAGCTTCATGCATTGTGAATCTGTGTGACCTGACCACAAGATAGTAGTTTAGGGTTTGCAGTTTTTATAATCAGGATTGCATTTCTATTTGTAGTATAATAACAAATAGACTATACATAAGAACAGTAATTTTTAATATATTCTTATTGTTTTATTGTGTATATTAATAATTATTCATATACATATTATGTATTTTAGACTAAATTTTTATTTGGTTAAGCTTATTATTGTTACATGCTAGGGTTCGAGGATTCGGAGAGAAAGACCTGGTGGCTCTCTTGAAGACTTTATTCAATATATACAAATAAACAACAAGTAAACACGTAAACAAGTGTGGGAACTTTCTAGCAGACTCGAGCATGTACCACCTAGCGCCATCTAGTTTCGAGTAGGGGATTTATGTGTAGTGTGTCTCCTAGATAAGTTTTGCTGGTCCGACGCTAGATGGCTCTGTGTGTCCGTAATTTTTGAATATAACTTTCTTTTTTTTTTTTTTTTTTTTTTTTTCTTATTTATTAGGCTTGTGTCGAAACCGACAATGCCAGCCTCATAAATTACATCCAAATTATAAACTTCATTACTAACAATTTGCAAACAGATACTAATTAGCTCTACACTTAATAAAATTTAAATACAAATTTACTAGCTCCCAGCAAACAGGATCTTTCGGCTGAGCGAGAATGGCGCTCACACAACCGAGCTGTGTCAGCGCCACCCCCGCATCAGCCTCAAACCTGCGCCTCTCTGACTCCACCCGGGCACACTCCACCAAAGCATGGTAAAGATCTTCCCGCTTCTTACACAAACTACAATCTGGCGACATGCAAACTTTCATCATATATCCAAATGCATTGAGTGGAACGTGCCCGGAGCGAAGTCTCATGAGCGTCGTTAGCCTAATCCTATCTGCTTTTATAGAAATGAACCACGGGATCTTAGGTGGCTCATTACACAGAGTTCTGTACCAAATGCCCTTCTCCATCGATCTTTTATCAAAATGAGTTTTCCATAGGCTGTGGCAATTTCTTGTTTTTTAATGTATAAAATATAATATTATTTTCTTGTTTTGCTTTAAGCTAAGTCAAGGTTAAGCAGTACAAATTAATGAGAAGTAGGTACCAAATTAAAATTGAATTTGCAATATCTAAGCATCACAGTCGTGCGCAGGCCAAGTTCCAGCAATAGGTTGTGCACATGCCATGCACTATTTACATTCTATTTTCATAGAGTTTAGAATTGATGAAGCAAGATGAGTGAATGTGCCAATTTCACAATTTTTGAAGTGATTCATTGAATATTATTGTCTTGTTTCTTTCTGTAATAGATTAGAAGACATAATATTAATAAAAAAATGATTAACACAATGTTGGAACTGGAACTCGGAAATAAAAGCTATAATACATAGGCGCCGGCAGGAGGGTGCCAGGTGGTGAATTTGCAGATCTTTGGGAATCTCAGGATCAACAAGAATTATTGAAATAAAAAGCTAATTGGAAATATTTTTTTTAAGAACGAAACTAGTTCGTAATGTTTCGGCACTAAAATATGTATTCTGTTGACGTAAATAAACAGTCACTGTTGTTCGTAAAAAGTAATTATTTTTAACAAAAAATTAAAACCGACTTCCAAGGTAAAAACAATAGTAATATGAACTAAAAAGTAATTAATTAACTCTTACTCTTTAATAGTGCCTTTTTCAGAATTCGTCTAAATATCAACTATTTCTGTACTGTATACTAGTCTTCATTATTTTGAAGTCGGTACCAGCTAATTTAATCGTGAGTTCAGTAATGTCAGATTATCTGAAACTTTTGGGACTGGTACCGACTTCAAAGTAATGAAGATTGTAGTATACAGTACAGAAATAGTTGAGATTTAGACGAATTCTGAAAAAAGGACTATTAAAGAGTAAGAGTTATTTAATACTTTTTAGTTTTTATTTCATATTACTATTGTTTTTACCATAGTAAAAGGAGGGGAAGTTGGGTAACTCCGGCCCAATCTGCGATTTAATTACCTACTGTCTTACGGCCGTTCCCAATATTCGATCTATGGCTAAAGACAGACAGCTATCCTCGACCCATGATAAGCATCTGTCTGTCTTTTGAAGCTGTCCCAATATTATAAATAGGTGTTTGCTGCAAAGAGGATGTAAACTGTATACTACGTAACAAGAGGTCGGACTTAGAAGAAAAAAAATAAACATCCGTTATTTTTTTTTAATTTGAAACTAAACTAGAAATTTTTAAGTGCAAAACCTTTTGCTCTAAGCATACCAAAAATAAAAAAATAAAAAATAAAAAAGAAATGAGCTCAAATAAATGTTTTATTTCAATAAAAATTATTGTACATAACTAAATAAATAGGTAATAAGGTAAATTATAAATATAATAGAATAGCTGTCTATGCTACTCTACTAACTACTTGATTGGCTATATAACAGTAAACTCTATATAGGGAGGGGATTAAAGCTGCGCGTACACCAGGTCGGAATCGGGACGTATGGTGCGGACGGCGCGTCGTGTAGTCATATATTTGTCAGGCGCAGAATGACGTTCCAGTACTTCTAGTGCAGTTCACAGTAGTTAATACCATAAATACAAAGCAACAAATCCGTCCGCTGCGTACCTACGCTCCGATTCCGATCCAGTGGACATGCACCTTTATACATACACACTTAAGTATAATTACTTTGTTTTGTTACACCCTGTATACGACAGCTGAAATCTATCGCGTGGGCTCAGGCCAGCTGCATACCACCTCACGTCTTGATCAGAGGATTTTTCCTTGGTGGCCGTACCACTCATAATCCCATACCTTCCTTCTCCTCCTAAAATCTCCATAACAGCTATTGCTTGCGGACTAAAATGTTGCAAACTAGTATAGGGACCTAAAAATCTGAAATTAATGAAACATTCTTCATTTACTACATTTCCATACAGTTTACATAAATTATTAAGTATACTTATCAACCTTAAGTATTATTACAATAAAACAATATACACATTTTAACATATTCCAAATTAACTGCATACTGATATACATTATAATATCTTCTATGAAATAATAATCTATCTTTTTCATATTAATCCTTCAGGCCCCACGCGAGCACCGGTGATCGCGACAACAATAGAATACAATAGCAATTCCTGGAAATTCCGACTGAAGTATATAGTTTAAGTTGTAAATTATTGTACAAATATGCAAATAATACTACGACATACTTTGTGTTAGAACATGGCATGACATAGTTATGTTTTGCTTCAATTTATCAATTTACGGTTACATTTACATTTTACAATGGCTTACCTTTCGTTTTTCATTGATTAATCCACTTAATTTACAATTTTTGTATGAGTTGCTACAAATTAATTTTCACAAAATGAAAACCGAACTTTGAATTTTAAACTCCTTCGACTTTTTTCTGATGTAGTTTATATTCTCTATGGTCTTTTTTATCAGCCAATCACAGTCGACCTTGCACAGATTATTGGATTAAGTTTAGTAGCCACGTTTAAATTTGGAACCCAATTTTTTTTTGTTCGGGAATTTCGTCCACCTGGTTTGCTGTCTTCAATTGACAGTAGATAAGCCGCCTGTCCGAACCCTCCCTGCGTTTCAAAGTACGCCGTAGCACAAGCAGTTCCAGTGAAGTCAAAATGTAAATTTTCTTCTGAATTAATTAAAGAATATTAAATAACTGTTAAATAACATTTATTAAGATTATCTGCTTTTTTAAATTCATTTAAAAGTTGAAAATAATACATAAAACGTTAAATTTATGAATAGGGCAATGATGGAACGGAACGTCTAGACCGACGCGAAGCGACATTTTGTTGACAAATGACAATTGACAAGTTCATTTTCTTTGTTTTGGTGCGTTTGTAAATACTGTTATTGCCTTGCTTTTTTGGGATATCTATACGAAAATGTCTGCAGTAAGTATCTCAGTTATATTCTACCATAATTATGACAAATATATTTCAATTTCATATAGAAATTCTGTTCATTTCACTAACAGTTTGTTGTGCTTTCAGCAAAAAAAGCGTAGTTCTGACGAAAGAAGTAAAACTACTGGTAGATTTCGTTGAGGACACTGGACAACCCTGTGCTTCAGAGTACTTAAGTAGCCTTAAGCCACCAATGCGAGTAACAATCAGCTCAAGGAAGCAGCTTGGTTAAAAATAACCAACTCATTTCACTTCTGCAAGTGGGCCATAGGAGTATTAAATTAGGTAACTAAAGTTTGGTGGAGAAAACAGAAATTATGAAGCTAGGCTAGTTGTCACCTGTCTGTGATTTGGATTTGGTAGCATAAGTGGAGATTTATAAAAAAAGGTAGAATAACGTTTTCAAAATCAAATGGAAATTAAAAGTATATCCTTTTTTAGGAAAATTGAAACGTCAAATTGTCGCTGATGATATGAAGCTTCCATAACAGCAAGAAATCGGGTGATTACAGACTATTATGAAGAGAAAAAGAACAAGAAGCAATTTTGGCTGCTCTAAAAAAAAGAAATTGGAAATGGAAATTGAGTTGGAGAAAAAAGTTTGTCCTAATAATATATGGGACAAGGATAATAGTAAATAATTATAATGATAGATTGATAAGTTCTATGTTAAGATGCTAGTTTAAATAAAAATGATTAACAGAAATTCTGTTTATTTTAATTCACACTATTATTATTAGTAATTCATTTATTTCAGATTTCTCCATAATTTTGTTAGTATATTTGACCTTACAAACATTGTTAGTAAGTACCTACATAATAACTATCTCACTTAAACCTATAGCCTATTAACATTAAAATAATTCTCAATTAAGGATTGTCTTTCCTGGATCTCATGTATGGAATGTGATTCCGGGATATTCTCGTACGTTATATTTGCATTATGGCATGGAATGTCAATTTCAGGCTCCGGCTCAAATCCAAACTCATTTTTCTGCAAATATTGTGTAGCACTTGCTGTTGCGATGACTACAGCCTGAGTAGTTTCCAGCCTTATTTTCAAGGACTGTACTGGGAATCGCCTTTTCCAGACTCCAAAACATATGTAAAAGATTTTTGCAAATGTTATCTCCTTTTATTTATTACAATATCTATTGTAATAAATAAAAGGAAACAAATATAAACCGTACTAAACAAAAATGCACTATGTGCATATGTGATTAATTAGATTTCCGTCTATTATTTTTACTCGGATTATAGGCAACGAACATATCCGATTACTTCCGAACGCGCCATTACGCCGGCTCGGAACTCATGCGGCAAGACATCGCCTAGTAAATCGCACACGCACACACGTTTGCGAACAGTGTACGAATACGATAAATCTTAACTCACACATATAGGCGGGGTCTGCGTGACATCGAATGCCTGTAACCACAGATATGTACCTATATAGTATAATATTGGTGCGTACCTTCGCGCGGCGCGCCTAGTTACCACTTACCGACTTATGTTTAAGTAGTTTTGCAAATCAATTGGTGCTATTTTATAAATGTAGGCGTTAAATAATTAAAGTCAATCTAAAACGTACGAAAATGAAATTAAAATATGTGTACTTATAGCTAGTATTTATCATAAGGTAAGCACTGCTTACCAAATGACATGGGCGTGCATACTATGAAGGCATAAAAGAGTTACAACAATTAAACCAGCAACAAAAATGAAATGTCAGTAACTCGAAAGTTTCATGTTATTCATATTCATGTACTAATTTATTTTATCATTTTATAATATTACTAGCGACCCGCCCCAGCGTCGCACGGGTATAAAATAGATAGCCACTGAAAAAAATATTAAAATCGATAGCTTATCACTATCCTTCATGTGGTCTACTTCTTATATCAGCCAAATAACATAAAAATTGCTCCAGTAGCTCGCGAGATAAACCCTTTCAAATAATTTCCCCCGTTTTTCCACATTCTCCTATTAGTCTAAGCGTGATAATTAATAAAACAAAAGCCTTCCTCAATAAATGGGCTATCTAACACTGAAATAATTTTTCAAATCGGACCAGTAGTTCCTGAGATTAGCGCGTTCAAGTTAGCCCTTTCAAATAATTTTCCCCGTTTTTTCCACATTTTCCTCTATTTCTTGACTTCTATTAATCTTAGCGTGATAAAATATAGCCTATAACCTTCCTCGATAAATGGGCTATCTAACACTGAAAGAATCATCAAAATCCGTTGCGTAGTTTTAAAGATTAAAGGGAACAAAGGGACATGAGGGAAAAAAAACGACTTTGTTTTATAATAAGTATAGAGATATACTTTATATTAAATGCGAAAGTATCTCTGTCTGTCGGTCTCACTTTCACGCCAAAACTAATGAACCGATTGTAATAAAATTTTGTACACAGTTAGTCTAGAGCCTGAGAAATGACATAGGCTACATTTTTATAAGACAAAAATATATTATGTAAGTATCTAATTTCCATGGAAATATCGATGAAAATGAATTCACATTGCATTTCTAATATATAACAATAGATGGCGTTTTTATTTATTTTAGCTTAGCACACATGTGAACGCAAATGAACTTTCGTTGTAGTTCCAACACGTGACAACAGATGGCGTTTTTTTTTGTTTCTTCATAACACAACGTACTCATATATTATAATCGTTTAGAAAACATAGTTTTTAATTTATATCCACTATCTATCTAATATTACAATTTATGCGAAAATATCTCTTTTTGTCCGTTTGTCTGTCTGTTTTGCTTTTACGCCAAAACTACTAAACCGATACCGCTGCTTACCCCATGTCAAAAACTTGTGCACGCCTCTGAAAAATGACACCGAAAGACTTTTGATTTTTTACCTTTCTATAGTGTTTCTAGTTTTGATATGAGCTCAGTTCTAGTATATTTAATTCTCAGATTCTGGATTGAGTAATGGTGTTAACAGGTAGTATTTGCAAAGGTTTGCACTATCGCCAAGTAGCCATCGATTACCATAAACACTATTCTCACATTGAGCTAGAAAGTTACAATACTGTTTAATCAATTTTACTGAGGACACAAAACTCTTTTTCTATAGTAAAGGAATTTATTGAATTCCTTTACTATAACAAAGACAGTGATTGAAAGTTCAATATATTTAATGACTCAGTATAATTAATTAAAGATGGTAGCATCATGACTTGATCCAGGCCATCAGGCTACAACATTCATAAAATACAGATTTACGTCACAGACATGAGGTTTTAGAGGGAACTAGCTTTCTTGCAAACAATTTCTTATATATAGTCTCGCAATACCTGAAATTATATATATATATATATATATATATATATATATATATATATATATATATATATATATATATTATATATATATATATATATATATATATATATATATATATATATATATATATATATATATATAATTTCAGGTATAATAGTCCTGACATTGTTTAATTCGCGAAACTAATTAGTAATCTTCGGCTGATCTTAGAAAATCGTAGGATCAAATTTTAGATTACTAGAGGTAACCAACCTCAATGCTCAGACCAATAAAAAAAGAACTTTTCTTATTGGTCTGAGCCTCAATGACACCAAATAATATTGTTATTGGGACGCGCCAACTGTCAGTTTCATACAAATATCTAACCAAAGGGGATGTAAACTTTAAAGTTTAAACTACGTAACAACTAACATATCTAACTCTAGTAAGCTGTTGGCCCTTCCATCGATACATAGGCACCGCGGATAGGATCGCCTATGTTGGATAGACATATTGGGACAGAAAAATTAAAGATAGAGAGCTTTTTCTATACCTAGTATGTCAAAACCAGAGATGGATCGAATATTGGGAACGGCCGTTAGGGTTGTCCATTTTAGGCGGCGGCGGCGCGGCGGCGTTGTGATGTGGGAGCGACAAGCGCGGACCGCTTCGTTCGCAACCGCATGAACAGCGGCAACGTCGCGGTCTTCCGACTTTTAATAATAATAAGTGACTCTTGATTGTCCAATTTTCGGGCATATTTGCATGCATATTTCGGCACTTGGATCGTGCATATACTCCGATGTCTAAATAAAATTATAAATATACCCTTTAAAACAACATTAAAAACTAACGCCTGTCTCTTAAGGACCCCCGAGACGATCAAACGGTTTGACTCAAACACGTAAATTTTGGTTTGACTCAAACCATTTTGATCGTTTAGAAAGCTAGTTTGAACGGTTTGTCAAACATTTACGTGTTTGAAGCTCGTTTGATGAAATTTCATATTTTTGTTGTGTTTGAAGCGCCGTTTGATCGTGTTCCGATGCGTTTGAACAAACTTTATACCATTCTTTGGAGTAGGTACATTATTTTCAACCGACTAAAAAAGAGGAGGTTATCAATTCGATGCGTATGTATGTAATATTTCCAGAACTGCCCAGTTTTCGTATATAATGTTAGTCTATATCAGCATCTGAACAAATGTGCAAAATTTCAAAAGTGTTGTATATTTTTATGTTTGTGTTCACATATCTCCGGAACTACAAGTCCGATTTAAATATTTTTTGTTGTACTATAATTGGTATTGTTTAACTTGGGAGACTTCTGCAAGTTTCATCAAAATAGGTTTAGTAGTTTTTGAGATAGGGAATTTAATTCTCAATTTCGTACAACTGTTAAGTCGGTTTTATCTTTTAAAAAATAATATTTATTCGTCACAAGACGTGTACTCCACACCGAGTATTGAACCAAACTGCGCAGTTTCGTTTGACAAACCGTTCAAACCGACATCAAACGGTTGCATCAAACACGTAAGGTTTGAATCAAACCGTTTGATCGTCTCGGGGGCCCTTTATAGGTAAGTACCTACTATAAACAAATCTGTTGTTATGATTCGAACTTTGCTTTATGTGTATAATTAATTTCTGATTTACAATTAGTCAATTACTTATTTTTAATTACGATTTAAAATAAGCAATTGACTGTAAGTAGTTAGTTAATATAATATATCTACAATACAGAGAAATCGGCATTACTAAACGTAAATTATTTTTTAACAAAAAATTAAAACCGACTTCCAAGGTAAAAACAATAGTAGAGATCAACTACGATAATATGGCGCGCCCCTCCAAAATTCAAAACGTTTGAAGTGCGTTGTCAAAACGACTTGAACTGCATTGTCTTGCGCGATAGGCTAGTTATGATTAGTTGACCAACAAATCTTGGTAATAAGTGACATTAAGTGAAATATTACGTTTATTGAATATTTACTACATACAAACTTTTTTATAAGGATGTGACTACACACATTGAAACAGTCATTTGGAGGGGCGCGCCAAGTTATCGTAGTTGATCTCTAATATGAACTAAAAAGTTTTAAATAACTCTTACTCTTTAATAGCTTCTTAGTCTTTTTCAGAATTCGTCTAAATCTCAACTATTTCTGTACATGTACTACAGTCTTCATTATTTTGAAGTCGAAGTTGAAGAATATTTAAGGCCATCTATCACTCAAAAAGTAGGCATTTAGCGTTATTCCGCGCGTTTCGTCAAAAGATCGCGGGACCGCCGCAAGAATGAACTCACATGACCCCCGGGCGATCGGCCGGCAATGCCACAGAGCACAGGACTGTACCTGCAGTATGTTAACTTGTTACTTTACAGTTTTTATTCTAGAATTTTTATTTTATACCGTGCCATTCCTAAGTTCAGAAAACCTATTATTTTATGATGACAAATAAATTGCTTTTCTAGTAAAATAATTGAAAAACTCATGATAAATTACAGTTACCTAACTGCGAAAATTTTGCATTCTAATTTCTATTAGATTAAAAGGTTAAAAACGGAGCCCTATTACTAAGACTTCGATGTCTGTCCGTCTGTCTGTTTGTTCTATCTGTGTCTCCAGGTTGTTACTCAAGAACCGCTATAGCTAGACTTCTGAAATTTTGAGAGATTGTGTACTATCAGAGAAGTTGATTCCTATGCAGATGGCGGACCTAAGTAATTTGGTCGCGTTACGTCAAACCCAGCCGACCGATCACAGCTAACATTGAATTAGGGTAGTCGAATATTGTGCCGTATTTTTTTTGTTTTAACATTTAATTTTGACATACATATTTGATAAAATTTTAATTTTAATTGGATCGGAATTTAAGTATTTAGTAATTAATTAGAATTTTTATGTATAAGAACTTTTAATAATGTAGTGTAATACTATAATAATTGGATTTTTATGGGGTAAAAAGAACATTTTTATGTTAAAATAATTTAATAAGATAGCAACAAGCCCTGACACAGTTAGGGGAACAAGGAACAATAAAAAAATAAAATAAAAAATACTAAAAACAAAATAAATTAAATATTTAAGGGGGCTCCCATACAACAAACGTACTTTTTTTTGCTATTATTTGCTCGAAATCAATAACTACAACACATAGGCATGGATAACCTTGAGTCCCGGGAAAGGATATAGGATAGTTTTTATCCCGGAAAATGAACGGTTCCGGCGTGATAAACAAATTTTGGCGCAACAGAGTTGCGGGTGTCCTGTAGTTTTTATTATAAATGGAAAAAAAGGAAAAAAAAAATAGTCGTTTGCATTTAGTATAAATTGTGTAGGTATCATTTTAAGTGCCTATTTAAAATTCCTTAAAATTTATTTCCCTTGTACTTGGACCAGGTTGCAAATTTAAAAGTGAATCAAGGGATACCAAAGATGAATTTACATGGCTTGGATTTTCTGGCTGTTGTTTGGTGGCTAATGTGTATGAACTATCAATTAATCTTTGTTTTCCACGTCATCATCGTCTATTGCATATTCTGACTGTGGCTGAGAGAACATATTGTACCCTCTAAAGAATCCATGTTTTTCTTGCCGTCATCATCTTCTAAAGTTAATGTTCTTATTGTCATTCCACGAGCGTGTCTACTATCTACAATTTCCGGAAGTAAACATTTAGTGAAAAATTTAACAAGTTTAGGCTCCATTAAAGTTTTCCAGAAATTGTCATCTCTCTCAATTTTTTTTGTAAGTAAGGGTTCATTTGATGACAAATAAATTGCTTTTCTAGTAAAATAATTGAAAAACTCATGATAAATTACAGTTACCTAACTGCGAAAATTTTGCATTCTAATTTCTATTAGATTAAAAGGTTAAAAACGGAGCCCTATTACTAAGACTTCGATGTCTGTCCGTCTGTCTGTTTGTTCTATCTGTGTCTCCAGGTTGTTACTCAAGAACCGCTATAGCTAGACTTCTGAAATTTTGAGAGATTGTGTACTATCAGAGAAGTTGATTCCTATGCAGATGGCGGACCTAAGTAATTTGGTCGCGTTACGTCAAACCCAGCCGACCGATCACAGCTAACATTGAATTAGGGTAGTCGAATATTGTGCCGTATTTTTTTTGTTTTAACATTTAATTTTGACATACATATTTGATAAAATTTTAATTTTAATTGGATCGGAATTTAAGTATTTAGTAATTAATTAGAATTTTTATGTATAAGAACTTTTAATAATGTAGTGTAATACTATAATAATTGGATTTTTATGGGGTAAAAAGAACATTTTTATGTTAAAATAATTTAATAAGATAGCAACAAGCCCTGACACAGTTAGGGGAACAAGGAACAATAAAAAAATAAAATAAAAAATACTAAAAACAAAATAAATTAAATATTTAAGGGGGCTCCCATACAACAAACGTACTTTTTTTTGCTATTATTTGCTCGAAATCAATAACTACAACACATAGGCATGGATAACCTTGAGTCCCGGGAAAGGATATAGGATAGTTTTTATCCCGGAAAATGAACGGTTCCGGCGTGATAAACAAATTTTGGCGCAACAGAGTTGCGGGTGTCCTGTAGTTTTTATTATAAATGGAAAAAAAGGAAAAAAAAAATAGTCGTTTGCATTTAGTATAAATTGTGTAGGTATCATTTTAAGTGCCTATTTAAAATTCCTTAAAATTTATTTCCCTTGTACTTGGACCAGGTTGCAAATTTAAAAGTGAATCAAGGGATACCAAAGATGAATTTACATGGCTTGGATTTTCTGGCTGTTGTTTGGTGGCTAATGTGTATGAACTATCAATTAATCTTTGTTTTCCACGTCATCATCGTCTATTGCATATTCTGACTGTGGCTGAGAGAACATATTGTACCCTCTAAAGAATCCATGTTTTTCTTGCCGTCATCATCTTCTAAAGTTAATGTTCTTATTGTCATTCCACGAGCGTGTCTACTATCTACAATTTCCGGAAGTAAACATTTAGTGAAAAATTTAACAAGTTTAGGCTCCATTAAAGTTTTCCAGAAATTGTCATCTCTCTCAATTTTTTTTGTAAGTAAGGGTTCATTTTCTCCGCTCCAGATTCCAAAAATACATACACGCCTTTCTGTTATATGCAATTGACCCTCTATAGTCTATCTACTAATACCAATTCGAATTCTTATTTATTGAGTTGATGTCCGTTTTTTGTTATATTTATATGAACGCAATCCAGGGACACGCAAAAAAGTAAGTTTATTCTATCTACCTTATATTAAATTATTTTAATGAAATATTATTACTTTACCTAGTTACTTCTTACACTATTTACTTCATTATATTATATGAATATCGTATAGTCTGGACATTTTAATAGGCCACATTTGACAGTTCATCAAAATTGTACCAGGTAACCTTATAGCGACGTACATCAAAAATAAATATTTTCGTTTTGTTATAACTGCACAATTGATTAACTTTTTTCAATTACGATTACATATTTACTGCAAATATGACCAATACGAATTATTTAACGATTTGCTTTTACTAATAAACAATTCTAAACGTAATAAACAAATTCTGATCTTAATAATTGCACGTCGTTACAATATTACGTCAGCTGACCTTTTTTCTTTTTAAACTCTAGGGAAGTTACCCTAAAAATCGAAAGCGAATAAATAGTATCGATGCATTGATTACTTGTAACGAAATATCCCCATAATTTTATTACTGGAGATCTTACTCATCTTTTCTTTTGTTATACTGTTTAATTGTACTATGGCATAATAACCACGCATTTTTATCAACATAATCTAGATAAAATTTTATTCTCATAGAATTATATCCATCTAACTTTTCCTTTCAGTAGTCTTACTGATTTTACTATTCTGTGGCACAAAATGATATAAAATATCATCAAAACTTATAATATTGTTACTACGAAATTCATATTACATAATGAAGTAAATAGTGTAAGAGGTAGGTAAAGTAATAATATTTCATTAAAATAATTTAATATGAGGTAGACAAAATAAACTTAGGTACTTTTTTGCGTGTCCGTGTCATAATCATTTTATCTAATTAAAGCTATAAAAATTAGGTCGTTTAGTTCAGTACTCTTGGCACAGTATTGAAAAAAGATTTTAAAAAGAGGTAACTTTGGCTTCGTTTTCTATCGAGTGAAGTTCTTCTGTTTGTGTCAATTAATGCGAAGCCGAATACGTTATATCCTCAAGTAAAGGTCGTAATTTTTTTAAAATTTTTAGACGATAGTGTAAGGAATGAAACGGGATCAAAAAACTTGTCCACGTGCTATTTCACTGTTACCTGGCCTTAATCAGTTACAATATATTTTTTAGTTCGCGTGGCAGATTGCGGCAATGCACGCGAAACCCGAACTACGCGTTTTTACCGCTACTTTCGCCGCTCATTTAAAGCTTTAAGGATTATTGGTAAGCTTCCAGGATCTAAGATTTTTTTTAGGAAATTTCCTGCTCTTTAAGGATCTATTTTCAAATTTTGATTATCTCAAATAGTTTTCGAAATATTAAAAAAAATCCAAACCCTTCTTTTTATGTTTACTTAATTGTTTATAACTATTGCATTTTTTTTCAGCCCCTCTTGGAATTTTGATAGAATATTCTAGATAGTATTCCGAATCGAATGAGCCCAAAATCATAATTTTCGGTGCATGAGATCAGGTTTTGACGAAAATGGCACTTGCTAATCAGACTAATGGTCCGAAAACGGTCCGAGATTTTAATAAGTGTGCGTGCGGCGACGCATTGATACTATGGCGCACACATACAAACCGCGCGCGGTGCTTTTGTATGAAGATAACTTACTTCCCCTCCTTATACTATGTTTTTACCTTGGAAGTCGGTTTTAATTTTTTGTTAAAAAAAAATAATTTCACTCTTTTTAGTTATCTACAAAATTAGGCTTTATGCGTAAATAACCAATACGAATGTTAACTATTCAAATTATGTCACTGTAAGCGAAATTGTGGTAAATGCTTGCAGTTATCTAAATTCTAAGCGATGCTGCAATTTCTATACTTTTATCTTTAAAGATTCTGTTCAGTGCCTTTGGACCAAGAAACACCTTCGTATAAAATTTCTCTTATTCGTAACATATGTTTAACTTACTAGAAACAACATTTTAACCACTATGAGTGTTTTGATAAAATTCAAGGATTTCCCTCGATTGCTCGTAGATCCCATCATCAGCTCACCACTTTCGTAATTGTTATACAAAATTTAGATTATATCCTATACAACAAAACGAGAATTTTGAAAATAGGTCCACAAACAGCGAAACCATTATCAAAAACGTCTGCTTCGATGCAAAATATCACGAAAAGTACCAATAATTGGGTCATAGTGTGATGACCCATGGTATAATTATGGTTGTGATGATGATTAATCAAATTGATGTATTAGCTTATGCTTTCAGTTGTTTAAACAACGCCGAAATCCCCGAACCTGTACCTATAAGCATTCAAAAGTTCTGTTCGGTACCTTCGGATCCAGGGTATAACCTGGTGCGAAGTCTTACTTTTTGGTAGCATTTACCTCGAATGCTTCAGAAAAAATCGAAATCACTATATGTTTCCATACAAATTTCAAGAAGTCTCCTCGATTCCTCAAATATCCCATCGTCAGATCACCACTTTTGTAAACATGGTACCAAATTGGAGTTAAACCCTATACAACACAAAAAGAATTTTGAAAATCGGACCACAAACGACTGAGTAATCGTGGAACATACAAAAAAAAAATCATCAGCCGAACATATTACCTCCTTTTTGGAAGTCGGTCAAAAAGAAAAGAAAGAAAGCTAAATTCCGCACCCCTTGGAAATTATTTCTGCCGGTCCCATGCCATAGTATGCATACACTCTTAGGGGAAGTTCTGATAATAATCTTATATCTTTAAACGAGCAATTCTTGTATATATTATATAAATATATAATTGGAATCTCGGAATCGGCTCCAACGATTTTCATGAAATTTAGTATATAGGGGCTTTCGGGGGCGATAAATCGATCTAGCTAGAAATCATTTTTAGAAAATCTCATTTTATTCGTGTTTTCGAATACCGAGCAAAGCTCGGTCAAATAGCTAGTTACAACTTAATTCAGTTAAATATTCATTGTTTTTTTATGAGCTTGGAGTATGTTTGATCTCATTTTTACATAATAACTAGCTGTCCCGGCAAACGTTGCTTTGCCATAATATATTTGCCATATTATTTTATTGAAGTGACTAAATATGTCACCATGGCAACGTCGATCGCTATCCCGTCGCACAAACAATGGTCGCCGTCAGTCTCAGGTTGTAATAATTTACTATTTTTCATTCAACAAATGCACTTATCAAGATATAAAGTACCCAGTAGCCGATTCTCAGACCTACTGAATATGCATATAAAATTTGGTAAAAATCAGTAAAGCCGTTTCGGAGGAGTTCGTGGACTAACATTGTGACACGAGAATTTTATATATAAGATTAGATAAAATAAATGTCTAAAGACTGGAACATAATGGAACTAAGTAAATGAGATTAGTTAGATTGTCGTCTTAAAAATTTTGAAGGAAAATAAACAATACCATGCAATATATTATATAATGTTATTATTTTAGCAAAATATTTATTTTACCTTATGATTTTTGTCTTTCCTTAGCTTATATTTATACTTATTATTTACTAATAATTTACTAATACATATAGTAGGAGAGGTAGTGCTAGCATTCACTAAGTCATTTCATACCAACCAAATTTTTGTCCAGCGGTAGCTTAATATTTATCAATCAATATAATCAGCGTCAGTCGCCGCACCCGTGGTGGAATGTTAACTGAGAGTATTTCAAAGTTGTAAAAAAAATAGTTGCGAAAAGTGATTTTATACCGAATGAAACTTTGATGGATGATTATTGAGGTCATGTTTAACCGAAAAATCACCGTCAGCCGTATTGCAGACGGGGGATTCAACGTCAGTCGCGTTACTGAACATGTAAAATTTTTTTGAATATAAAGTCATTTTATACCGTACAAAATTTATACAGGTGAATGTTTCTACTTTGTAAATAATAAAGAAAACCGTCAGTCGCTAATACGATGGTGGAAAAACCGTCAGCCAGCGATATAAGTTATGATATTTGTGAAGAAGAATTATATACATTTTACTTTAAAAGCGCCATCTGTTGTTATATACTAAAACTAAAATAACACCTACCGAACCTAAACGTGTATAATCTAGATATGAACCTTTATTAGGTGCGAATTGGGATCTTTTTAATGTTAATTCAATACAATTCCCAACAACAACTTTGAGTTGCTCTCAATTTTTATTCCACCCATTATGAAGTGGCTGACGATCAAAGCTGTTATGTATTAGTGGAATACTGTTAAGTATTGTAACGATTTTCGCTTGGTATGAAATGACTTTTTAAACTGAGCGCGACCTCCCTTAGAGCCCCGTATTCACTTTGATTAGTAATAAGTGCAAGTGATTAGTGCAGGTGATTAGTAATCAGGTAAAAGTACGTGTGGACAGCGACTGATTAGTGCAAGTCCTTTGATTTCTACTAATCACTAATCTCTTGAACTAATCACTTGCACTCGCACTAATCAAAGTGAATACAGGCCCTAAGGCCTGTATTCACTTTGATTAGTGCAAGTGCAAGTGACTAGTAATTGAGGCAGTGGAGTGCAGGTGCGTAGTGCAAGTAGTGTCCAATTCTTGTTTAGTGGCTCTTTAGTAATTTAAATTAGTAAATTCAGTAGTAGCTGTCAACACGAGCGTCCAAGTTTCAAAAATAAAACTGTCATTTTGACATGTCCTTCATTTTTAATATTGGTTTTATTAAAAACGAGCTTTTGCCCGCGGCTTTGCTCGCGTTAAGAAGTATTGTTATATACAAACTTTGATCCCCTATTTTCACCCCTTGGAGGTAGAATTGATCAAAATCCTTTCTTAGCGGATGCCTACGTCATAACATCTAACTGCATGCCAAATTTCAGCCCGATCGGTCCAGTGGCTTGGGCTGTGCGTTGATAGATCAACATGTCAGTTAGTCACCTTTGAGTTTTATATATAAAGACCACGAAGTATTTTTATATGTCCTTTCCCAGGACTCAAAGTATCTCCATGCCAAATTTCAGCAAAATCGGTTCTGACTTCTGAGGTATAAACGTGAAGAGGTAACAGACAGACAGACACACATTCGCATTTATAATATTATTAGTATATTAGTAAGTAATAAGTATGGATTAGTATGGAAGTAATTGAAAGGGTGTCCTTTTGTACTTTTAATAGGTATATTATTTAATAACGATATACTATATCTATGGACGCTTCACACGGCACACCACGTCAGTCTGGCCCATAAAGTTAATATACCTAACGGAATAATAGTAACAATCTCGAGCTGTCAAACGAAACCAAAATTGGTTTTCATCTGTCACGCACTTGCACTCACAAAAAATAGAACACGCTTTTAATCACGTTACTACGCAGCCGACTAGTCACTTGCACTAATCAGTCGCTGTCCACACTTACTTTCTACTAATCTCTCATCACCTGTACTAGTCACCTGCACTTAATCACTAATCAAAGTGAATAAAGAACTAATCACGTTACTACGCAGCCGGCTAATCACTTGCACTAAACAGTCGCTGTCCACACTTACTTTTTCCTAATAACTAATCACTTGCCCTAATCACTTGCACTTATTACTAATGAAAGTGAATACGGGCCATAAGTGCAAGTGATTAGGGCAAGTGATTAGTTATTAGGAAAAAGTAAGTGTGGACAGCGACTGTTTAGTGCAAGTGATTAGCCGGCTGCGTAGTAACGTGATTAGTTCTGTATTCACTTTGATTAGTGATTAAGTGCAGGTGACTAGTACAGGTGATGAGTGATTAGTAGAAAGTGAGTGTGGACAGCGACTGATTAGTGCAAGTGACTAGTCGGCTGCGTAGTAACGTGATTAAAAGCGTGTTCTATTTTTTGCGAGTGCAAGTGCGTGACAGATGAAAACCAATTTTGGTTTCATTTGACAGCTCGAGATTGTTACTATTATTCTAGGTATATTAACTTTATGGGCCAGACTGACATGGTGTGCCGTGTGAAGCGTCCATAGATATTATTGTATATCATTATTATACATACCTATTAAAAGTACAAAAGGACACCCTTTCAATTACTTCCATACTAATCCATACTTATTACTTACTAATATACTAATAATATTATAAATGCGAATGTATGTCTGTCTGTCTGTTACCTCTCCACGTTGATACCTCAGAAGTCAGAACCGATTTTGCTAAAATTTGGCATGGAGATACTTTGAGTCCTGGGAAAGGACATATAAAAATACTTCGTGGTCTTTATATATAAAACTCAAAGATGACTGACTGACATGTTGATCTATCAAAGCACAGCCCAAACCACTGGACCGATCGGGCTGAAATTTGGCATGCAGGTAGATGTTATGACGTAGGCATCCGCTAAGAAAGGATTTTGATCAATTCTACCTCCAAGGGGTGAAAATAGGGGATCAAAGTTTGTATATAACAATACTTCTTAACGCGAGTGAAGCCGCGGGCAAAAGCTCGTTTTTAATAAAACCAATATTAAAAATGAAGGACATGTCAAAATGGCAGTTTTATTTTTGAAACTAAGACGCTTGTGTTGACAGCTACTACTGAATTTACTAAATTAAATTACTAAAGAGCCACTAAACAAGAATTGGACACTACTTGCACTACACACCTGCACTTTACTGCCTCAATTACTAGTCACTTGCACTTGCACTAATCAAAGTGAATACAGGCCTTTATTACTAATGAAAGTGAATACGAGCCATTACTAATATTTTGAAAATTTAAATTATGAAGTTAAAAATTGTTATGTTGTCAAATGCCACCAAATATACTAATTATGGAAATATGGACATTGAGCAGGTCCAGTAGCTTAATAATATAAATTAACAAAATATGGTGTGACAAAAGTAATTACAATTATAAAAATACTGTAAAACATAACATTGTCATACTTGCTCACAATTAGCACCTGACAGTCAGTTTGGTGTGAAAGCATCCTAACCCCGTGTTCCATTAAGCGTTAAAATGCTCAAAATAGGAGGCATTTTTAGCGTTTTGATCGTTTTTAACGCTAAATGGAACGCGGCGTACCTAATCTTATCTATAGCATTTCCATTTCTGCCCTCTTTCTTTTTCTATGATTGGCCACCATGCTGGCTATTTTCAAGGGACAACTGCCTTTTTTGAGCCAATCACACAAGGCCTTTTCAGTTACCATAGCAGCATCGGTTCTCTCTCTTTCACTCTTAGATAAAGGTTGCAGAGCGTTCACTGTGTCGGTGGACACACTTGCGGACATTATCATTCTAAATCTTTGCCTGAAGGTCTGTAACAAAATAGTTTACACAAAAATATGGTAACTACAAAATATAAAATTATATTTTCTGTCTCCTTTTTAACCATTTTAATTTTAAAATAGTTTTGTAAACAAAAGAGTGTTTTAAGACAGGTTCAAATTAAGAATAAACACAATACACTTACATCTATTAAAGTATTGGCCACTTCTCCCTTTATGTCATATTTGGCTATATAACAACCCAGCTCATAAAAATGCTGGTTCATCTTGTGCATATCCACTGTACAAGCATCAGCGTTGAGTATCTCCCTGTATGTTTCTTTGTATATTTTTGGTAAATCTATACTCAATAATGGAGGTCTTCTAGAACAAAGTGACTCAGCAAGCCACAATGGCACCTCCAGGCTTGTACCACTTTTTAAGTCTTCCTCTGCAGCAGATGGATCTAGGAACCCTGAAATTACAAAAAATCGTATCGTTATTATTATATTACTGTATTTACATTTTGCGAAACCATAAGTGAAAACTGATTAATTTAAAATAACGGTTATCACTTGGGGCTCATTTTTTTCTTTTTTTACGTTTAATTAAACTTTACCAGGAGTTAGGAAAGACTAATAAGAATGTAGTTTCAGTGTTTAACTTACCCATTTTCGGTAAATCATAAAGAAATTTGCACGGTACTTTTTCACTTGTAACTAAAATATCTGTTATTGATAAATAATGCGACGAAGACATCTTTTCGCCTAGTTATTGGTGTACAATAGCGTCAATAGCTCATAATACGTAACAATTTGTTGATAAAATCTGCAACGCAAATTTAGCGTCACTTTATTAGCTTAGGAAGCTTTGCGCATTTAGAACTATATTGAATATTCTCATATTGAGGAGGAAGAGTCGCATAAGTTGAAGTTTATTTCTCTTGTAAATCTGTAAAATATTTTTTACTTAAAAGCGGAAAATGTATAAAAGAAAGTGCGTTATTTTTCAAAATCGAGCAAAGCAAAGCAAATGATACAAATATCAGCTGTTTTGTGACACTTGACAATTGACATTTTCAAACTTGACATTGACGTGTTACTTTTTTATGAATATATACAAAATTAGCCCAAAAACAGGAAAAGATACGCCAAAAGAAAAACCGGCCAAGTGCGAGTTGGACTCGCCCATGAAGGGTTCCGCAGCAGCAATAAGGTTTATTTCTATAAAATTGAAAGGTTTTTGATTTATTTTTATATGTTTGTTGATTTAATGAAAGTTAAATTAAGGTTTACCATTTATGACGTATAAAAAAACTACTTGTTAGATCTCGTTCGAACCAATTTTCGTTGGTAGTTTTTATAAAAATGTACATCATATATTTTTTTTAGAATTATCATGAACTTTAGAAGTTAGAGGGGGGGGACACACATTTTACCACTTTGGAAGAGTCTCTCTCGCAAACTATTCAGATAAAAAAAAAATGATATTAGAAATCTCAATATGATTTTTGAAGACCTATTCATACGCATAGGTTAGACGAAATTTTTTTTTTTTTATTTCAGTTGTACCTATGGGGACCCCTAAAATTTTTAATAATTTTTCCATTTTTGTATCAAAATCTTAATGCGGTTCACAGACTACATCTACTTACCAAGTTTCAATAGTATAGCTCTTATAGTTTCGGAGAAAAGTGGCTGTGACATACGGACGGACAGACAGACATGACGAATCTATAAGGGTTCCGTTTTTTGCCATTTTGGCTACGGAACCCTAAAAATGCTATCAAAAGTTCAAAAGTGATGCTTTTCAAGATTTCCTCGTTGATATAATTTATACACTGTAGATTTTCGTTGAAACCTTGAATTTTTTTTCCACCTCCTCAAGGGTAGTGCTCTCTTGACGCTTCTGCTGCGCCACCATTAGCTTGGCTGGTATTTACCTTGTATGCCTCCAACTCAATGCACCATTTTTTCATTTTTCCTAGCCTGGTTACGGCTGTGTCCATTGTCCATCTTCAGGATAGCTTTGTCCAGAGACCAGGATTTATTTAGCCATTTACTCACTTTATGAAAACAATATCAAAATTGGTCCACCCGTTTGGATGCTACGATGCCACGAACAGACAGACAGTCAAACTTATAAGTATTTAAACACCCCTTTTTCGTCGGGGATTAAAATTGAAGGTCTTTAGTGTCTGATCTTTTCCAACATAATAATAAAAGACAAAGACTAAACACATACAATCTTAAAACAGCTACCAAGGAAAGTGATTAAAAATAAAACTTATTGTAGTTATTTAAGAGATTTTATATTTATAAAAATAAACATTATGTATGATAGTTGGACTCGCCCATGAAGGGTTCCGCAGCAGCAATAAGGTTTATTTCTATAAAATTGAAAGGTTTTTGATTTATTTTTATATGTTTGTTGATTTAATGAAAGTTAAATTAAGGTTTACCATTTATGACGTATAAAAAAACTACTTGTTAGATCTCGTTCGAACCAATTTTCGTTGGTAGTTTTTATAAAAATGTACATCATATATTTTTTTTAGAATTATCATGAACTTTAGAAGTTAGAGGGGGGGGACACACATTTTACCACTTTGGAAGAGTCTCTCTCGCAAACTATTCAGATAAAAAAAAAATGATATTAGAAATCTCAATATGATTTTTGAAGACCTATTCATACGCATAGGTTAGACGAAATTTTTTTTTTTTTATTTCAGTTGTACCTATGGGGACCCCTAAAATTTTTAATAATTTTTCCATTTTTGTATCAAAATCTTAATGCGGTTCACAGACTACATCTACTTACCAAGTTTCAATAGTATAGCTCTTATAGTTTCGGAGAAAAGTGGCTGTGACATACGGACGGACAGACAGACATGACGAATCTATAAGGGTTCCGTTTTTTGCCATTTTGGCTACGGAACCCTAAAAATGCTATCAAAAGTTCAAAAGTGATGCTTTTCAAGATTTCCTCGTTGATATAATTTATACACTGTAGATTTTCGTTGAAACCTTGAATTTTTTTTCCACCTCCTCAAGGGTAGTGCTCTCTTGACGCTTCTGCTGCGCCACCATTAGCTTGGCTGGTATTTACCTTGTATGCCTCCAACTCAATGCACCATTTTTTCATTTTTCCTAGCCTGGTTACGGCTGTGTCCATTGTCCATCTTCAGGATAGCTTTGTCCAGAGACCAGGATTTATTTAGCCATTTACTCACTTTATGAAAACAATATCAAAATTGGTCCACCCGTTTGGATGCTACGATGCCACGAACAGACAGACAGTCAAACTTATAAGTATTTAAACACCCCTTTTTCGTCGGGGATTAAAATTGAAGGTCTTTAGTGTCTGATCTTTTCCAACATAATAATAAAAGACAAAGACTAAACACATACAATCTTAAAACAGCTACCAAGGAAAGTGATTAAAAATAAAACTTATTGTAGTTATTTAAGAGATTTTATATTTATAAAAATAAACATTATGTATGAGAAAACAATGTTAATCTATCCAGGGATTTTTTTGTCACCCAGGGCAACTTTCACAACCATGTATAATGTATATTATCAAAAAATTATGTTACACATTAAAAATAATATGAACAGACTTTAAGTTTTAAAAAACTTATAAACTAAATCTACCAGTTCATTTTTCCTGAGGCCAGTTAAGTCTTTTATATCTTTAGATTTTAATATTTTTTTGAGTTCTGCCACTGTGTATTCTTTAACAGTATTAAAGTTTATTCTGTTTGTTAGCAATTCTTGATCAATTTCAATTTTAGACCTTTTTGCTTCATCATTTGATGCCGGTGCTGATCTCTTAACACTTAAAGCACCGAATGGCCCAAACAGTTCCTCAAATAAATCCACTCTTAAGTCTTTAAAGTTACTAATACTCGGTTTGGTAGTATCAACAAAGGGTTCAACTTCGTCTTCATTTAAAGCTTTTGCTTCTACAGCTCTGAATTCTGACTGCAATTTGGGATTTTCAAACATGTCAGCCCGATAATCAAATTGTGTTTTAGTAATAATTTCTTTCATGAGCTCCTTATTTTTATTCTCAACATTGAAACAGTCATCATTGCCTTCATTTACATCAAAGTCTCTGACACTCTCTACAAATGGTATTACAATCACATCAAATCCAATCTCCACATCGAGATTTAAAGGTTTTGTGCACGGAGAGAGAGCAACATGAATGGGCTTTGCATTGATTCTGGGACAAAGTACACATACAGCAACAACTCCCATTTCTGCACAAGCCTTGTGCATTGCTTTGAATGCCACTGTCGATCCTTCAATAACATTTTCATTTGGAAACAAAAAATATCCAGCTTTTGTAAACCATTTCTCTTTACAAACAATCATTTTTGGTTTGAAACCAAGCAATTTCAGGCCTGGTGGACCAAAAGGATTATCCATTGATTTCTTTTCAGCTTGTGTGAACTCAATTCTCTCTCCACCATATTCAACATAGTAAAGAAGTTCAGATTTTAGAAGAGGCACTGCATTTTGCTTGGACTCTGCTTCATCCAAGTCCATATTTTCAGCATTTACGTTTACCTTTGTGGTCTTAATTGAACTTGTAAGCATTTCATTAGTCTCACTATGCAGATAAGATTTCTTTTGATATGTATGCCCGGACTTTATCAATTTGTACAGTGCAACACTTATTTGTACATCACTTCCAATTGCAAAATTCAGTTTGGCCAAAGCTAAATTACGGTGTGATTCAAAGAACATAATTTTTTCTATATCCCTAGCATTAGCTATGGGTTTTGGCAAATCGAGTATCAAGCCTTTGTTTGCTTTTGCATAAAACTTGTCAAAGAAAGGATCAGAGGAATAGTTCTCTGGGGAGACATTAATTAATCTTATTTCGATGTTTGAGTCTACTAAATCCTCCACTTGTGTGATAGTTAGTCTCTTGTCGGTTTCGGCAGGGGGAATGTGCAGCGGAGTCAACACGTGTATACATTTAGAAGAAAGTTGTCTTTTGCAGTTGGTAAACATTTTACTGCATTGTCTTAGTACCTCGGAAAATATTAATTGTTTTGCTTCCTTAAAACTTGATATTTCGGTGTCTCTAAATTTCTTATACTCCTCCAAGGATGGTGGCGTCAAGGGTATAATTTCAGTGATAGACTTGCAGTCAAGCAAGGAGGCATTACTTTCTTCTATTCCAAACACACATACGGCAATATTTTGATTACTCGCTGATCGCATGTATTGTTTGAGCAGGCGACAAGTCGCTTCATGCCCCAAAGTAAAAGTATGAAACTCTGCATTCTTGAAAATGTTGATAAGAATAATTGTACCTGGCACTCCTTTCCAAGCAGGGGGATTTTCAAATTCCTCATCAGAATCCATTTCAAGTGATGGCTTTTACTTTTTACTAAGCTGTTTTATTTAATTAAAAAAGAACAAAGACTGAAATGTACACAAATTACAATAAATCACAGATTTTATGAGGTATGCAATAAAATATAGAGAAATACCAGTAGGCGGTAGGCACTAGGCGGTAACAAGGCGGTAACACGGATCATATAGTTACTACGTAAGGCGGTAATGATAAATGTATAAATAACACAGATCACTAGTTTTGCTGTTTGCACGAACTAACTTTGACTTTAACTTTAACTTTAACCGGAAAAATTGACAGATGTCATATGAGCGGGGTGTTTGGACGCCATATTTAACTTTAACCACGCCTCTGGTGGCTGGTGCACCGTGCAAGTGCAACACAGCCTAAAAATATATTGACAGATGTCAATTTTTATTAACTATATGACAGAAGCAATATAACATATATTCATTAACATATTTTGACAGTCACGACAATTATATTTTTTAGATAGTTCAGTAGGATTAAGCGTCTCTCAGACAGACGAGGCCTGCGGTCAGCGGTGGCGGGCGGTGGCGATCAGTTGAATGGCTTGGCGGCTTGGCCGCGTGGCCGCGTGTATTTGTGTCGTTCCTAGAACTCTCAAGTCATCCAACTGACTGCCACCGCAGGCCGCGTCTGTCTGGGAGACGCTTTAAGTAGCCCGCAAACGATCAAACATCAAACACGTCAAACACGTATTAAAATCCAAATTTTCTTCAAACACGTCAAACACGTAGTTTGTACGTGTTTGACGTGTTTGATGTTTGATCGTTTGCGGGCTACTTTATGCAGGCACTTCACATGGCTATTTGTATTTGCGTATTTGATGTATTCCCCAAACAATCACCACGTGTAGACGAAACGTTTCACAAATATTGGCCTTATTTGCCTATTTGACAAATATGACCAACACCAAATACACTTATCCGTACCTTTGTCGGTTTTTGACGCACATCAAAGGAGTCAAATAGGCAAGTAAAGAAAATCAAGTAAAAGTCTCAGACCAATAAAAAAAGAAAGACGGAGTATTTACATATAATGGCGTGAAGTCGCTGTCGATCAATGTGTGCGTCACGCCTAGCATAAATACGCTAGGCGTGCGCTTGTGTGCAAAAAAATAATGTTGCCAACTCAGGGTTTCAGATTGTCAAACTCCCATCCTGTTGCTTATTAAACTACTAAGTAATGACTACAAAAGTTGCTAACAAACTAGATTGTTAATCATCATTCATGATATTATGTGTTTCAACTAAGAACAGACAGACAGACAGACATACATACAGACAAAAATTGTAAAGAATGTTGTTTGGTGTATGGAGTATGTATCGTATACATATTAATATGCAAATAGTAAAAAAATCAATACTACAAACAGACACTCCAATTTTATTTGTATTAATAGATTTTAAATGAATAACGAATTTTAGGTTAAAAATAAACATTTGTCAGGATAATACAGCACGTAATAATATTTTCCCCCTATTATGGGGAAAAATATCTTGCGACCAGCATGCAGCACTGGTTGAGGTTCTGTGTTCCGAGACTCCCGAGACAATTTTTAAAACTTATAAATTAAATTCGTTATTTCGGTGGTAATACATAAATATTCAACTAATTACTTGTGAAACATAATCCAACAAGGTTTCTTTTGAGCACAAGAATTGTTTTTGCACCATTTAACGATGCAGGACGGCATATTTTGATATTTCTTGACACAGATGAAAACGACATGCGCCGTCACTAATTGAAACCGGAATGGCGGGCGGCCGGCTTCCTATGGCCGTATCGGCTTCCTATTGCCTGCCTCACCGCGTAGCATGGATGGCTCTGTCTATCTTTTTTTATTGGTCTGAGGTAAAAGTTTGGTATTTGACGTCCATGTGTGGAAGGCCGTATTTGCCTTTAATTGCTTGTTCGTATATAATATACGTACTGTATATGTCAATAATTTTGCCAAATGCAACAAATAGCCAATAGCAAATACAAATAGCCATGTGAAGTACCTCCATTAGGCCATAAAAACAAAAAAGAGGCAGAGTAAGGCGTGGGCCATGCGTGGGCAGTGTGGGCGACCGCCCACGGCCTCGCAGTCTAAGGCCTAGGGGCCTCGCAGCCCTTGGACCACAAGCCTTGTGGTCCAAGGGGTGCGAGGCCCTCTTGCCTTGCCTTGCTCAAAAAAACCTTGTGGAAGAGGTTTTTTTAACATTTACGAGTTTAATACATAAAAAATTCTATTACTAAAAGTTTGAGTATAAAGAAATTCGTTCTCTCAACAAATCCATCCCCTTTCGTCATCCATCAGGGGGCCTTGCAAAATATCATATTTTAGGGGGCCTCGCAAGATATATCTTGCTCACATACGCCATGCCACTGATAAAATCTATCATTATTTCTCAGTAGAGTCAAATAGTATTTATTCACGAAGTTGGATGCAGCAAAACCATCTACATTTTTCTGCTTCACCATCATCACCTTGGTAGTTACTAGTTACAATACCCATGCATGACCAATGATCATCCCTGATAACTATTTTTTTATTAGATTAATAATGTTGAGGTAGAGCAAAGGTAGGTCTTTGAACTAAGAAATACTATGATTACTTACTATTATGACACTCCAGATTCCAACTTACTTACTCAAAGTTTTTATTCGGCTTTACACATTGACTCATTTTGAAAATTTCTTGTGACTTGTCTCTATTGGCATGCGGTGTCTGTATGTAATGGGTTATGGGTGCTAATGCAGGAGAGCCAATCAAAAGGCTGTCGATGACGTAGGGTGCTCCAGTGATTATCAGGACTCGGGGGTGGCAGGAGCCGCGCAGTCCTGCGTCGGACGGTTGGAGTTGCGCAGTGCGGCCGGCGCGGAGGCGGTGCGCGGGTCATTCGGACGTGGACCATCGCGGCGCCATCTCCTTCCTGGCGCGGTCAGTGGACAGTAATACAGACCGAGTACACGCGTGCGCCAAGCGCGTGCGTGCATTTCACGCGCAACGACGAGCCGCGAGCATGGTAGAAGCACGGCGCTGCCGCGCGTAGCGAGCCAAGCCGTGCGCGCCATAGCCATGGGCTGCGCTTCGTCCGCCGAGGAGCGCGCCGCCCTCGCGCGCAGTAAGCAGATCGAGAAGAACCTCAAGGAGGATGGAATTCAGGCCGCGAAGGACATCAAGCTGCTTCTTCTTGGTAATTTCCTCTGCATGCGCGCGCACGGGCCTGTTGACGTTCCCTATTGACTACCGGTGTCGGGCCGGCTTCTGCCAACTGATCAGCTTGTTGCTTACGATATTAAACAACATCAGGGTTGAGATTCATCTTCTATGATACTAGCCACTAATAACCGTTACTCTTAACGTAGGAATATAAGAACTTAGCTAAGTATCGGATATATTTAGGTGAAATGAAGGTAGGTACTTACCATAACGACATAAAGATACTTGGCCCTCTCTCCATAAAACTAAAAAGATACTCTCCATAAAACAGTGTAAATACTGTATCACAATAATTCACCACTAGACAATTTGGCTTAAACAACAAGTATAACATCATGATTCATGTAAATTATTTATGTAAGTATAAGCTGATCGGGTTTACCAGGAATCAGGTTATTCAGTTTAAAACTTCCTGGTTTTTATTTCTTTGGACAATAAGCTATTTTTTTTTTACAAAATAACGGTAAACGAGCAAACGGGTCATATGATACAAAGCAACTGCCGTCGCCGATGGACACTCGCTACATTAGAAGAGCTGCAGATGCATTGCCGGCTTTTTAAGAGGGAATACGCTCTTTTCTTGAAGGTTTGCAGGTCGTATTGATCCGGAAATACTGCTGGTGACAGTTCATTCCAGAGTTTAATATTAAGCTATTGTGAATTTGTAATAATGTGTCGAAAACACCATCACCCCACGACCCAAAATCTTGTATAAAATCCAAGTGTGACCAGCACTTGTTAGTGTTGATGACTTCTTATGATATTATAAATAATATCCCTTCTCTTTTATTAAAATGAAAGAGTATCATTTACTAAATCGTAAGTGAGCTTTAACCTGGCTTTAATAGACATTGGTTAAATTGGCACTGAGCCTATTTTACAGTGTAAATAAAAGCGAAGGCTATTAAGCTGACTCATGTAGGTTGGCAGCAGGTGATTTTTTACTACCCTCCGACCAAAAAGAGGTTATAAGTAAGTAAGAGTTATAAGTTTGACGTGCCTGCCTGTCTGTCTGTATGTGGCATCGTAGCATCCAAACGGGTGGACCGTTTTTGATCTAGTTTTTTTGTTTGAAAGCTGACGTGATCGAGAGTATTCTTAGCCATAGTTCATCATCATCAACCTGCTCATTGCTGGAAAATAACGGTTTATCTGGTTCGTGATAGGCCGTGGTTAGCAACGTGCAGTCGTTTGATAGATTTCATATTTTGCTTCGGTTCGTGACACTCATGAATATAAACACATTAATGCAAAGTTGACCTGGTGCTGCAGCATCACCTGGTAATCAAGCGGATACCCAACTCCTCACAAACTTAGAGCAGAGGTTTCATGTTTGGGCTCATTTTAATGAGGGATTTTCTTAACTTTTTAATTTGATTGTCAAACAGTTTCCATTTTAGTAACTAGATGGCGTATGGGTAGACAACTATCGGTAATACCAGGGAATACCATCAATAATTGCTACAAAACTGGGCAAAAGAATGTAAAACTTGATACATTTCATTTTGAAAAAGACGCCATAATATTCCAATGACTAGGATAACAAAGTTATTACAACGATGTTATAGTTAAAACTCACGGAAGAAATAGCACACCAAATGTCACAGGAATTATACACTTTGGTTTTGACAACATCTTACATGCACTTGTGCAAGATAACGGGTATTTCATGGCTAATATTTTACCAATAATGAACATCAAAGACCCAAATAACACAATTTGGGAAAAAGTAATAAAAACCACACCAACAATAAAAAGTAGAAGAAGTTTGAAATCAACATGGCCGCCAAAACTGTTGTCACTTGTCAGTTTTCAGTTTGACAAGTTTTTCATCTCAGCGTGTTCCTAAACTATTACCAGTATACTGGACTAATCGCTTAGGCCAATGATCGCTTAGGTTTAAGATATTTTGACTTATGTCACACTTGATAGTACACTGATATTTTTTAGAAACACAACCAATATGTATCCGTGATGCCAACCTGGAGATAATTTCAGATCAGTGGGGAACCAATAGAAAATCTAGAAGTGTCTATCGTCGCGCCGTCTGGTGAAGATTAAAAATAAGAAAACCTCTCATTGCGACAATTAGTAAGACAAAGATAAACTGTAAATATTTTTGCATGCTGCTGCTGCTGCAGCATAGCTGAGCTGAGCTCCGTATGAACCCAAAGTGGAGGTTTCATGTTTTTGCTCATATTGACGGCATCATCCAAGAGAACATTTATTGGGATATGATCCAGTTGATATAGAATTATTCTTCACAAGTTTAAAAAGCATAAAATAAAATTAATAAATTTAAAAAATCCCCAACAAAAAATCATTAAAAAGTAATGAAATAACATTTACTGACTTTAAGTTTAAATAATTCCTAAATGTATGTTGTCACGGTGTGTCGGGGGACCGCTAATGTAGATGTTTGATTTCACATTTAAATATTATAGGGTCAGTTCACAACGACTCGAATCAAGAGAATCAGCGACTATTATAAATTATAGCGATACAAAATGGAAAAGTAGCAGCTGTTGTTGTAGTGTACTTGGCGGTTCCCCGGCACACCGTGACAACAATAATAATTATTAGTATGGACTAAAATAAGTCAGTAAATGTTATTTCATTACTTTTTAAAGTTTTTTGGCGGAGGTTTTTTAAATTTATTAATTTAATGGACTACGGAATGAGTAGCAAAAGATAAGATTACTCTCGATCTGAAGAGAGTTCCCAAAGGATCTACCTGCAAGTACCAACAAGCTTTTCACCCAGTTAACGTGACGAATCACGAAACTTTAAAAGTAACGCGAGTCCACAACACGTGTTTTATTGTTGATATAATTCCCTTTTTTTTAAATAATGATCGTGAACAAATTACTTGTGTTATTATAAATTGTGTTATTAGTTGGTTACAGAGTACAGACAAAGTAGAAATTAATAATTTGAATATGATTTTATCTAAAATCTACGACTTACGAGTAGAATAATTGCCTAATGCCTTGATGCCTATCGACTCAGTCTGTCAAAAAAGAGTAGACGCGCTGACGCTTGGCAGTAGGTACAAAATTTTCTAAACATCATGCTGAAAAGGTGATGTTTAGAAAAAGGTGATGTTCTCTCTATATTTCCACAGAGAATGCGTATGACACTTAATATTATCATCTTGCACATTTTTATCTCGATTTAATTTAATGTGATTTCAAAATTGTGTATGTACAGCATTTATGAGCATTAGAGATCTTTGGTATACTTACAGCATAGACTTTTAATTGGTTCATGCATTGTTATGAATATAATTGTTTATAAGAATACCTATACTTTCAAGTTTCAGTAATTTCCAGAAAACCATTCTTCTATTTAACATGTATACCTACCTACTGGGCTACTGCTTGATGATGATAGATCGATGTTACCAGCTCAAAAATATGATATTTTGTTGATGTCATGATTGCTCATAATGGATAATTTTAGTTATAATTATCCATAAACTTATATAATTATCCACATATTTTCATGTTTTGTTTTTAAATTTTAACTCTCATATTATTAATTTTATTAAGACCTTATTATAACATTGCATTAATTTTCTTCACTATAATTTCGACTTTCGACGGCATTTTTTATTTTGTTCCGTTTCATTTTGTAGCCTATTTTAACGCATGTGTGAGCGAGCCAAAGCGAAAAATACCGAACGCATCCGAACGTCAGTCGAGCGGGGCGCGGTCGCCGTCAGTCGTCACGGAGTTGAGCTGGTGCTTGTCATCCGGCCGCCATTAACTTTTGCTATTTCATAAAATCAATTGGAGTTTACGTCGCCTTCACATGTAACGTGTCGTGCTTAACTGAAATTCCGGATCGTGGTGCTAATCGATCGTCCGTGTGAGTGTTTTAGCGGCGCCGCGGAACCGTGTGAAGTGGTACAGTTAGGTTACGGTGTTGAGTGTTTTACGTTGTGGGGGCTCCGGTGAGTCCGGATTGGCAGGACGCGCGCGGAGCGTATGCAGAGGGTGCGGTGAGAGCGCGCCCGGCTCGGGTGTCGGGGCGGACGTGGTCGGAGCACAGGGACAGCTGCCGATATGGGGTGCACTCAATCGGCTGAGGAGCGCGCGGCGGCAGCTCGGAGCCGACAAATCGAGAGGAACTTGAAAGAAGACGGCATGCAGGCCTCCAAGGATATCAAATTATTGCTGCTAGGTACGATAAACACGCTCCGATTCCCCTCGCCAGAAACGGCCGCACCCATGTATTGTATTTGCGTCAGTATCATAAATAATCGAACGAACATGCGAGATTCGAACGATCGAACGTTAAAAAGTATGCCGAATTCATAGAAACAATATATTAGAAACAGTCGAGTAGTTAATAATCACGTCGTAACGTCGGTTTTCGATTGAATTGCAAATACACAGGGAAATGCCCAGCTTTCTCTTGAATCGCTAATTAGTATATTGTTCCGTGTGTGCTCCTATTAGATTATTCTAATGACCCTTAATTGCTTGGAAAAGGAAACCAATTATATCTGTGTTACAAACAAACATAGTATACTATAGTATGTGCTCCAAACAATCTTTACTCACATGTTACATGATCAATACAATAAGGTCAGAAGTCCAGTTCTTGATGCCTGTATTTATCTAAACTATTCAGATTTACATACATTTGCCCATGTGCACACTTAACTTGAATAAGCTATTTAAAACTTGAAGTTACACAAATTAAGGTTTACATGCATATAACATCAAACACACAGCATAGATGATAAATAGGGCCCGGATTTATATGTAAATGGAAATGGAAACTATATGGATGAAAAGACTACGAAAGATACGCGCCTACCTTCAAAATTTGTAAACTAAAAATGTCAGATTTTACTAGAGATGTCACTGAATAATAAAAAAATATCGATATCGATATTTTTTTCGTGGTCATTTCTTCCATATAGTTTCTTATGTCAATGGTATTTACATATAAATCCGGGCCCTAATGATAAAACTAGTAAGAAATCATGTGAACAAATGATTACTTAAAGTAAGTAATAAAGTAAGTAATAAAGTTTATCTAAGTTACAGTAAAATAAAATAAAATAAAATAAAAATTGTTTTATTTCTGAATAGATTTTTAAAAAATGCTTTCAGAACGTTGATACTACTGGTGCCTACCACCGGTTCGGGAACTAACCCGGCGAGAAGAACCGGTGTAAGAAACTCGCACGGGGCCCACTTTTTTTACCAAAAATAGTGTGAAAAAATTAATCTTTTAAAATAAAATTTACAATGCTGTAACTTAAAATATACAATGTCAAGATACATACATAATTGTAAGTCATACAAAAGTGTAGATAGCCTTACAAGCAGCCATCCTACTCCCAAGATGTGCCATTATTTATGAAATCATTGACCTTATTATGGCTTTGGCACACAAATGCTCTTTGACTACTTTCTTAAATTTATTAATACTTCAGTCGGAATTTCCAGGAATTGCTATTGTATTCTATTGTTGTCGCGATCACCGGTGCTCGCGCGGGGCCTGAAGGATTAATGGAAAGATTTTGAACGTTTTCTGGGATTTTATTGAAAAAGCGTATACATTGACCTTTAAAAGATTTACTGACTTTACTAAGTCTGATCACTGGCAAATCTAGCTTGTGCTTATTTCTGGTGTTTCTACAATGAATGTCACCTTTGGCTTTAAATTTACATATATTTTTTCAAATTTAAAAAAAAAAATCTTCTTTAATTTTACATTTATTTAGTACAGTATTAACATAAATGGTAACACTAAACACACCAAAATTAACTATAAAATTGTTCCCAACCTACTGTTGTGGCAAAAAAGGTCATAACTTAACTTTTACCTGTGTCTCTCAATGAAAAGTGAGGTAACTGACACTTGGCTTATTGCCATGAACTTGTGAGTGGTCGTTGAATGAACATAATCTTTTACATTGTAAGGACAGAGGATAAGCTGTGATTAAATAGTAATAGAGGTCAGTTACAAATTACTATCAGTTAAGTAGAATTTAAAATACTGCTTTGCTATATTAATGAATTTTAAACCGGTTTCTTCAATATTATGATCATCAAATATTTTTGAGGCATTAAAAATCGATATTGCTTTGCCTTTCTACAGATCTTAACATAAAGCATAGACATAAGTTCTTATTCCAATTTTTGCTCAACAAATTGTAAATAAATCTACCTAGTTGGAGAAAAAATCTTTTTGTATTTTGAAAAACATGAACAAAAATCCACCAAGCTTTCAACAAAATTCACCATATTGAATGAGAACAATAAAATACAAATGAATAAACCCTTTTTTGATTTTCTATTCAATCTCAACTGAGCAATTTTTTTATTCTAGATTTTTCTTTTCACTGTAACGTCTGAACAAAAGATCAATAGGCCAAAAAATTTTATAGGTAACTTTTCTATTTTGTTAACAAAATAAGGCAATCAAACAATTTTAGAGCCCCATAGTATACAAATTGCAATGGTATAATATGAGTTATTGGTTGATTGTCGATTTTTAATTAATTAGTATTGAATACCTATAAGGACGGCATTATCGTTTTTAAACGATAAAGTCCTTTTTGTCTAGATAAAAAAAAAAATGGTATAATGATCTAGAGTCCATCTTTTCTTTACATCAAACTGCCTGTAGTGTATAATCAAAAACTACAAAAACCGATTTCTAAAACATCCAAACCTGGTTGTACAGCTATTGGACCCAGAGTCATATAGACCCCTAAAACAATTTCAAATATTAGAAGCTGCTGTAGGTGACCAGAATCCCAAGAATTAGTCTCCCCTGGGAAATTTACGCCCCATGTAATAAGAAACAACAAATCAGCTCATAGTTTGAGTACTGATCGCAGGATCAACCAATTAACAAAAAATCTAACTGAATCGAAATGTAGCGTAGTAGTATACACAAGAGATGTACATAGTTGCATACAAACAAACATTCAAAGTTCAAAGGCTTCTTGAGAGGTTATGAGTCATCTAGGAATGAGATACATGAGTAAGCATCTGTTGATCATTACATTTTAACGCAGGCTTTCAGATCTATTGCAACTTAGTATCTAGATTTGCTAGAAATCTGGACGAACACCACAACTTTTTAATGTAGCTGTAACATGTTATTAGCTTGGCTTTGTATGCATTGCAGTGTTCTATGACAAACTTAACCAAAATTTCTTCACTAGTTTAGGAGTCTTTTTACAAATAGGTATTATGCAGATTTCTTCATACCTAATTATTAATTTTAAACATCAAAATAGTAAGGAGAAACGATGCTATACTACTGAAACTGATTAGAATTTGCTGAAAGTAAGTTTTTATTTTTATATTTTGCTGCTTCTCTTAAAAACTATAGGTTTTATGTAGTAAACAATGGCAAGATACCTGAGGTGAGCCCTTAAAAAATTTAAAGTAATGAAATTAAAACCAACACTACTGAATATTTCTTCTTATTTAACCTATCAAGCCCCTCCCATAAGATGATCGCGACAACAATAGAATAACAATAGATTTCCAAGAATCCACGATCAAAGGATTAAAGTTGCATTATTTATTTGTAAGAAATCATAAAATTATATCACTATTAATACTTCAGTCGGAATTTCCAGGAATTGCTATTGTATTCTATTGTTGTCGCGATCACCGGTGCTCGCGCGGGGCCTGAAGGATTAAATCTAATTATGGCAGGAAATTATTATTCAAATAACCTTACTTCATTATACTACAGTAATAATAAAAGTAACAATTCTGGAGTAAGTTATAATAAAATAATTATCATCATAAATTCTTAGTAAGAACCAACCTTAATAAGTAATAACCACGGATTTAAAAAAAAATACGGATGTAACCTTGTCTAATCCCGAGTGAAGCACAGTAAGGGCCGCCCGAATAGGATGTGTCATTGGCGCCGTCACTCTATGTACAATGACAGCGGGTTGTAGTACCTAGTTGCGTGTGTGAGTGTCGGTCATGTGTACAATAAACGAAATTGTGACGAAATTGTTGTACCTTGCATGCTTCACCTCTTTATAGTGTAATGCTCTATCCGTATTTTTTTAAATCCGTGGTAATAACATAATTCTAGAAATTTTATGGATATTTTTTTGTTCTGAATAATAAAAATTTTTAAAGGATAATTTTTTGTTTAAGTCTCAAGACTCATGATTTCTGTCTGCTTTTAGATAAGTAAAGTTTAAAAGGGTCCTAGATGTACAATAAATTTATAATACTGGACTTGTAGTTTTAAGAACATAATAATATTATGTAGTCCTTGGGGCTATTATAATTTCATGTAATTGAAAATGAAAACATGTTGTCATTGTGTATAATCTATACTTTAAATATAAAGTTGAACAGTTTTTACAAATGGTTTGAATTGAAAAATTATTTTTGTCTTGGATAGTCTATTAACCCTTCAAGCCTCCAACCAATAGCATTTCCAAGAATCCCCGATCGAAGGATTAAACAAGACATTTTTTACCCAACAGGAGCGAAGAATTAGTGGAAAATCAAAATAAAAAACATTTGTTATTGCTGACCAAGTCGTGAATGACATTGATAAATAATTACGGATTAATTAATAAAAAATATTAACCTATCAATTCCCAAGCAGCAGCCAGCTGCCGCATAACAATTGAAAATCTATTATTTCTGCGATGCGACAATGAAGGTGCTACTAGTTGGCTTTATCCTACAGAATCTTGGTGTAACAGTCCCCTAAATTTTTTTTTTACCTACATCACTGTAACAATTTCACCGTTACAATTGACATTCCTTACATTATGTTTACAATGAGAGATCATTTTAACATCATTATCTTGGTTGATGATTCATGGATTGTGTGCATTCCATTAGTTAATTGAATGTGTCACACCTATACAAATACCTACCATGGAGTGCATACTGTGTACTCTTGTTTTAATACCCCGATTGTGGGAATCGCAGACAATAGATTTTCAATTGCGTCATTGCGGCAGCTGGGTGCCACTTGGAGATTGATTGGTTAAAACATTTACATCTTCTACTAGCTTCCCTTTTTTATAAAATTTAGCAAACAAACAAATGGGTCACCTGCTCTAAAGAAACTTCCGTCGCCCTTGGATACTCCCTGGAGTAGCAAGTGGGTTGCCTGCCTTTCAAGAGGGATAGACCCTCTTTTTGACGGTTTGCAGGTAGCTGTGACAGTCTTCTATTAATTGCTGTCCCCTTGTTTCTTTGTACCGGCATTACTTTGGGCAGTCTTTACATGCCTTTGTCTTGACAATCCACCATTAACCGATCAATCCCCAAGTGGCACTCGGCTGTCGCATAGCAATTGAAAATTTATTTTGTCTGTGATTCCCAGATCGAGGTATTAAGATCATTTTCTCAAAGAAACTCAAAGATAAAATAACGGAAATATCACTAGAAGCTACATTGCTTACATTAATTAGACATTGAAAATAATTCTTAGGGCCTGTTTCACCGCTTCCTGATAAGGTGCCGGATAGGCTTATTTGACAGATTCTCCATACTCCATCTGTAAAGTTAAGTGGTGGATAGCCTTATCAGGAAGCGGTGAAACAGGCCCCAAGTATTCTAAATGCATTGTTTATAATGCAATAATTCAAATCCATTTTCCAGTAAATTCATGCCTTTTAGTTACTATTGTGTTTTAGTGCTGAACTAAATAACAATAGAATAATTGCATAAACATTAGGAATAGTAAATAATTTAACTTCACACAGATTATAATAATTATTTCAAATTAATGACTCCTATTAATAGACAATTTAAATTTGCATACAACCTGAGTCTTAGAAAAAAATTTATTCGAGAATCTAGTTTATTAATATTACTATTATTACATTGTTGAGTAAATGAATGACTACTGTGTTGGACTTCTGTAAGAGCTGCAGCTGGCCTGGTTTTAATGAAACTTGTCTATTAGATATTAAATGAAATTGATGTCAGGTGTTTATTATCAAAATTTGATCCTGACTGTATTTAAAATATTTACCATAATTATTTTATGCTAAAATGCAAAAATTTCACATTTGGCCTGAAAATATTTTTTGAAGGCCACCTAGTAGCCATTAGGTAATTATGTCGTAAAAAGTTTGCACGTTGCGACCATTGAAACAATAACATTTTGTAAGCCCTATGAAGGACCGATCATAGGGCTTAACAATAATTGTAACTTTAAACTTAACCTACTATTTAAAAATTATTCTAGCATAATAGCCGTGTATCTGACCTAAAATTTTAATTTCACTGCAGCGAATAGCGATGCTAAAAATTCTTGGCGATGTTTTGCGATAACTTATTGGATGGTTAAAGTACAAAATTAGAAATTCTGTAGCGGTTACATTGTGTTGTTACGTTGTGGCTCGACTTATTGAATACGATGATGTACGAAATTTGAATAATTTAAAAATCGGAACAGAATGACGAAGTACCATGACGGATGTTTCGAAATTGGAATCGTTTTAAAATCGAAATGATGAACCCGGGGAATCCCTTGAGGCTTTAAAAAATTCAAAAACGTTCGATGGCTTTATTTGAAGGATAGTGTATGTGTCGCAGTCATCTGGTTCAATCTGCAATTCGATTGAATGACTAGCGCATTCATTAAATGACACCATTCAATTGAATGACTCGGCCGAACGTCGATTGAACGATCGTCACTCAACGTCCAACTAGTTAGCGATTTGTGACATGGCCCTTTGAAGCCCTGACATGAGATCAGTCAGGTGATTGAACGTAGTATGGCGCCAAATAGCTCGCACACTTGATAGCACTGTGTTTTGTTGATTAAATTTACTTTAAAGTGCTTTATCTATACTTAGGGCCTGTTTCACCGCTTCCTGATAAGGTGCCCGATAGGCAGATTCTCCATACTCTATGTGTCAAGTTAAATGGTGGATAGCCTTATCAGGAAGCGGTGAAACACTTTTGACGTGGGAGAGCCATGCTTCGGCACGAATGGGCCGGTTCGACCGGAGAAATACCACGTCCTCACAGAAAACCGGCGTGAAGCAGCGCTTGCGCTGTGTTTCGCCGAGTGAGTGAGTTTACCGGAGGCCCAATCTCCTACCCTTTTCCTTTCCCTACTCTTCCCTATTTCCTTCCCTACCCTCCCTTATTACCCCTTAAAAAGCCGGCAACGCACCTGCAGCTCTTCTGATGCTGCGAGTGTCCATGGGCGACGGAAGTTGCTTTCCATCAGGTGACCCGTTTGCTCGTTTGCCCCCTTATTGCATAAAAAAAACAGGCCATTAATATTATAAATGCGAAAGTATCTCTGTCTGTCTGTCTGTCTCGTTTTCACGCCAAAACTACTGAACCGATTGTAATAAAATTTTGTACACAGATAGTCTAAAGCCTGAGAAAGGAAATAGGCTACTTTTTAACTGGACAAAGAGGTTGTAAGGGGGTGAAAATGGGTAAATTTGTTCAAATTAAGTTAGTTCCAAAAATGCATAATAGATGGCGCCGTGCGTCTCCTACATCGCGCTGACGCTTGCTCAAACGTCTTTGAGTACTTTTTCTTTAAGGGGTACCAGGGTTTTTATAAAAGCTTTTGACACCAATTTTGTTGACATCGCGCGCTATAAACTGAAGTCCACGCGGACGAAGTCGCGGGCAACAGCTAGTTTATAATAAAATAATATTATGACAGCGTTGATAAACCTATTACTACCTACTACCCCGTCAATGGCTACTTAAAAGAAAATATACTTAGTTCACATTATAAATCAAACGTTAAACGTCACAGTCAACGTCTTGACGAGCTGTTGTCCTTTAGTCATTCAATTGAATGGTGTCATTCAATGAATGCGCTAGTCATTCAATCGAATCGCAGATTAAACTCTGCTATAGGTCTACCAGAATCTGATGGCAATTTTTGACAGCAGATTTTCAAAAAATATCCTTGATCATTGGATAAATCTTCTTATCTTATATATAAAATTCTCGTGTCACAATGTTTGTCCACGAACTCCTCCGAACTGGCTTTACTGATTTTCACCAAATTTTATATGCATATTCAGTAGGTCTGAGAATCGGCTACTGGGTACTTTATATCTTGATAAGTGCATTTGTTGAATAAATAATAGTAAATTATTACAACCTGAGACTGACGGCGACCATTGTTTGTGCGACGGGATAGCGATCGACGTTGCCATGGCGACATAGTTATTTAGTCACTTCAATAAAATAATATGGGCGAAATACTTTATATTTTGGCAAAGCAACGTTTGCCGGGACAGCTAGTTTTTAGGGTTCCGTACCCAAAGGGTATAAACGGGACCCTATTACTGAGACTTCGATGTCTGTCCGTCTGTCTCCAGGCTGTAACTCAAGAACGGTAATAGCTAGACAGTTGAAATTTTCACAGATTATGTATTTCTGTTGCCGCTATAACAACAAATACTAAAAACAAAATAAATTAAATATTTAAGGGTGGCTCCCATACAACAAACGTAATTTTTCAAACATTTTTTGCTCGGTGTCAACGATGACAACAAGTAGGCACTTGAAATTTTCGCAAAAGCCTTAATTATATGTGTACTTTAATAATTAAAAATAATATTTAAATAAAATAATAATTTAAGGAGGGCTCCCATACAAAAAACAATTTTTGGCCTGATTTTGCTCTATAATGGTACGGAACCCTTCGCGCGCGAGTCCGACTCGCACTTGGCCGATTTTTATATAAATTGCACGTTTAACACAGAATCAGCCGCTATAAGAAGAAAAAAAGGATCAAAATGTTTTATTCCAATTACCCCGGTATTGCTAGTCAACTCATTTTCTCACTTTTCGCCATCAGATTCTGGTAGACCTATACATATTATAAATTAATATAATATGTAACAGCAACCTGTCAGTACCGATTCAGTAATTTCATTGTATGTGATAGTATCGGGGGCCAGAGGGCGGCCGTTCGTCGACAATTATTATAAACGAGCTGCATTTGACATCATTCTGCAACACCTACGAGCGTTGGGCTATTTTACCTCCGAGCTTGAAATAATGAACCTTATGTAGCTGGCTTAAGGGCTAGGTGAAATGGTAGGTTGACGGTTGATAGGTTGGAGGCTACTTGATAGAACTAATTGTTGGTTATGGCTCTAATAGCCAATTAAAGGTTATAATTTCTGTTTTAATATGGTGCCCTGATTGCCATATTTAAATTTTAGATCCAACACTTATGGAGCAATCTGGATCCTATCAAACAGCGTAACAGTATTCTCATAAGTTATAACTTTATAACATTAAATGACAAAATTTGATTTACCAATTGGAATAGTCTTCTCATGAAATGTCAAACCAACTTGGTAAACTAATGTTGGACTAAACCACTATTGTCACCCAACATCATACAAATTTTGACATTTAACACTGACTTTAATAATGACATGACTGTATTACTAGTAGAGGAGGGGAAGAGGGGATTTTGGGAGTAGCTCGAGCGTGTCAGCTTGTGTAGGCTTCCGACATGTGTCTAGTTTATTATGGTATAGAAATCAGATTTCTCACGTGGTGGGTTAAAAAAATTTTTTTTTTTGAATATTGAAATGTCATCGGATCTGTCAGATTAAGATAGGGGATGTTTAGTATACCACAAAGAAGCTTCCATAAAAAGCACTGCGGATTCAAAGATAAGGTAAGCCTGTAGGAACATTTTAAATATAAAAAAGTAAACCTTCATATTTTCCTAACTAAACTTCGCACACACTTTATTTTGCACTAAACTAAATGATTTAGTCCTTGTTTCCTTGTTGTCTAAAATATAATAATACCTGACCGAAATAAGCAATTTTCTGAATATAATATTTTCTTTTTCAAAATTTTAAAATGGCCGCAGTTTCTGAACCCGCCGCTGAAATAAAAAACGCTCTTATTATTTTTTTATCAGTTTTACCTAATGTAAAAAACCTAGGTCTCCATGACGCTCGAGTGACTACAAAATTAGCACCTTCCCCTCCCCTACTATAGACTGTTTTTAAAAAGTATAAACGTCAAGTGTTTTGCCTACTCCAGTGTTCTTAGATAAAATCGGAAATGCTTCAAAGTGGCTCACAAGAGTCACAGGCCACAGGTAACGCTGGCTATAATTTATACTTATAGTCAGTGGTACTCAACCATTTTTTACAAGGGCCTCAAACACGTTTTGGTCTTGGCCCCTGGGGCCACTGATAAAGTCTCGGTGGGCCGCAGGTTGAGTAAAGCTATAACTAGATCGACTCAGATGGATGTCAACAACTCAACACGTTACTATCGCGATCTCTGGCGCGCAGCCAGTAACTTCGTTCATTAAGTTTTCACGATCATGCCCGGTTTCTAAGGCTCTTTGACAGGAGTTTATCTGTTTGGTAGAGATTTTGATTGGTTAAAAAGTTGACCAATCAAAAACGCTACGATAAACTTCTGTAAAAAAAATCTGAATGTGTTCATTAAGTACACTTTGGCCAGTAAGCAGAATCGTTTATGGCGCAGTACTATACAGATTTCTGAGTTAGAAATTATCCCTGTCCTTTCCTGGGACTCTAAGGCCGGTATAAATAGTCAGTACTCAAGATGCATCTCGGTCTCAAGACGCGGTTCGGCTCTGTGATTGGTCCAAATTTTGACAGACTACCAATCACAGAGCCTGAACCGTGTCTTGAGACCGAGATGCATCTAGAGTACTGACTGTTTATACCGGCCTAAGTGTAGCTATGTACCAAATTTCATCAAAATTAGCACAGCGTTTATCAGTGTATCTGTACGAATATTGTTTCCAGCATTTTATTTGTCAAAATTAACTTTTTTTTTCTTTTTTCAGGTGCGGGCGAGTCGGGGAAGAGTACAATAGTTAAACAAATGAAGTAAGTTTTTCTTTTTTTCTATGCATGGAAATTATATGTTTACTTAGTATTTAACTATCTGCCCAATCTACAAAGAATGATGTAACTTTTCTTTAACGAAAGCTATCGCGATTATGATAAGGATAATCGTTATCTTTATTAACCATCTCGGAAGATAGAAAACTGTTTTATGACAAAGACTCATGGAAGAAAAAACTCATAAACTATCCCGGTTTTTAACCGACTTTCAAAAAGGAGGAGGTTATGTTCTTTGGCTTTAAAACAACTTGCGAAGTTTTCGTTTCATTAACAATAGGAAAAACGTAACTGTTTTAAGTTGCATTCTTGAATCTGTCGCATTTATTTTGGAATATTTTAAAATAGATTATTAGTATTGTGTTGGGCAAAAAAAAGGTCTAGCCGTGTCCAGACGAGTGTAACGTCTAATGTAATTTACCGTGTAATGTAACACGAATAACGAAAGTCACGGTTTTCGCGCGAACACAAAGGCTCGTTTCGACAATTCGCTTTGAGTTCGTGTGCCGTCCACACTGTTGACGCTAAATTACACGTAATCTTACATTACACGTTACACTCGTCTGGACCCGGCTTTACATTGCAAGCGAATACTCCCAGTGAGGGGAGCACCTTTAAGCTAGACGAAGTTTTATGTTCAAAGATTAATTCTTAGACCGTATCTATATTCAGTTTATAATAATTTTAATCTAAATGTAAATAAGATATGCTCAGTTTGGTTAAAATGCTACCAATTTAAATTTCACTGTTAACTAAACAAAGAAATCATCATGATCACTGACCCCATACCTATGTTCATTTTTTTAAACGGGCATAATAGTACGGGAGCCCTAGAACATTTTTTTTGTGATTAGTGATTACTAACAAGCTCTCACTATAAGGCTCACCGGCCACCACACATTCCCACAATTGCAACTCCTGTGTCGACAGGATCAACAGCTGGCTTATGTTCATAGTATTATCATCTGTAGAGGATTTTAAAGCGCTACTAGAGAACAATAATTATATTAATAAACTAAAATTTTTAACTACTAGTTGGTGCCCGCAACTTCGTTGCGCAGCAATTCGTTTATCGTGCGGGAATCGTACATTTTCCGGGACAAAAAGCATCCTATGGCCTTTTCCGGGACTCGAAAGTCATCAAACTTCTTAAATTTCGTCGAAATCGGTTCAGCGTGAAAAGGTAACAGACGGAAGGAAACGCTTTCCCATTTATGATATTAGGATTATCCTTTGCCTTTGATTTCTTTGGTAAGACTATAATTAAAACCTATTGTTGTCATAATAATTATACTAATTCATACAAAAAATGATGTAATTGTAATCCGTCGCGTGCTTCATAATCACTTAATAGTACTGTTATCACTATTAGCTATTACCAATAATTGTATTGAACATCAATAAATGAGAAATACGATTATTATCAAGATATTATCTGTGGTATATCTTGACGACTTCTTTAAAACCAATAAAAATGTTACACAGCGATGATAAGACGATGCCGATGTAGTGATAAGCGAGGTGTAATAGAGGTTATACTGTTCCATTTGTGATGCAATTTTAAGGTAAACTAGATGCTTAGAGGGAGATGTTTACTTTTTTTTTATTATGGTATAAGGGGGCAAACGAGCAAACGTGTCACCTGATGGAAAGCAACTTCCGTCGCCCATGGACACTCGCAGCATCAGAAGAGCTGCAGGTGCGTTGCCGGCCTTTTAAGAGGGAATAGGGTAATAGGGGAGGGTAGGGATGGGAAGGGAAGGGAATAGGGGAGGGTAGGGAAGGGAGTAGGGTAGGGGATTGGGCCTCCGGTATTAACTCACTCACTCGGCGAAACACAGCGCAAGCGCTGTTTCACGCCGGTTTTCTGTGAGACGTGGTATTTCTCCGGTCAAGCCGGCCCATTCGTGCCGAAGCATGGCTCTCCCACGTATACTATTTTTTAACCGACTTACAAAAAACGAGGAGGTTATATGTTCGGCTGTGGATATTTTTATTTTTTTTATTTTTGTATGTTCAACGATTACTCCGCCGTTTGTGAACCGATTTTCGAAATTTTTGTTTTGTTGTATTAGGTTTCACTCCAATTTGGTACCATGTTCACAAAAGTGGTAACATGATAATGGGATCCATGAGTAATCGAGGGAACTCCTCGAAATTTATATGGAAACATATTATGGTGATTTTGGTTTTATGTGAAGCATCCCAAACATATGCTACCAAAACGCAAGATTTTGCACCGAGGTATACTATGGTTCCGAAGCTACTAAGAGAACTCCGGATTCCTTATAGATACAAGTTTGGGAGTTTAGGCGCTGTTTTAAGAACTGAAAGCATATGCTACTATGCAAATTACATTCATCATCATCATCATCATCATTATCATTACCACGTCAGGGTCACCAATATCACCAAATTCAACCTTATCTCCAGAGCATAAGGCACACATTTGACATTACTCCTGAGAAGTTAAAGTTGCTTCGATAATGTAACATTCTGTTTCACTTCGCCGAGATATTCTGGAAAACAACCCGATTTCAACCTTTTGCATTGCGTTTAGTGTTCATAGTATAATAACGCATCGCATATCTGCCAGGGCTGTCAAGCAAGCGGCGCGGCAGCGCGGGCGCGGGCTGGGTACTATGCACAGAATACAAATTACTCACGGAGGTACGATGTGCGCTGCGTGTGCGACAAGTCGAGCGAGTGGCAGCCTATTGAAACTAGTCCGGTGACCGGCTACTTAGCACGTCACACGTGTTCACTTCGATTTTTTTTAATGTATTGTTTAAAATTATCTGCAGGCTGCAGCTGATATTATAATATTTTGTAAGTGTGACTGTAATAAGATACGTAGAATAATATACAGGTGTATTATTCTACGTATAGTTTGCGTTTGCTTACTAGGTAACTAAAAAGAGTGAAATTATTATTTTTAACAAAAAATTATAACCGACTTCCAAGGTAAAACAATAATAACATCCTTACAATATGAACTAAAAAGTATTAAATAATTATTCCTATCTAATAGTGCCTTTTTCCGAATTCGGCTAAAACTCAACTATTTCTGTACTCAATCTTCATAATTTTGAAGTCGGTGCCAGTTCCAAAAGTTTCAAATATTCTGTCAGAGAACAGAAGATTCATCTGGTACCGACTTCAAAATGATGAAGATTCAGTTCAGAAATAGTTGAGTTTTAGCTGAATTCGGAAAAAGGCACTATTAGATAGAAATAATTATTTAATACTTTTTAGTTCATATTGTAAGGATGTTATTATTGTTTTACCTTGGAAGTCGGTTTTAATTTTTTGTTAAAAATAATTTATAGTCCAGTCGCCGGATATAGGATTTAGGTTTTAGATTATTAGCATATAGCTGCTTGAATTTTAGTACACACAGCTCAAAATACATGCCAAGGACTTAGGTCAATAAAAAAAAGTCAATCGTTTCTATACATCTAGCGACCGGAATTTAGTTATTAGGTACTTTGGGAATTTATTTAGATCTCCCTTATTATTACATACCTTCGCTTAGATTGGCACACTTATAAGTTGGCTTGTCGTTTTTAGCTCGAAAGTTGAGATTCATCATGAGATTCCTCGCCATGAATCATGATTCATGAAAGTGTCATTAGATCTCATGAGAAAAAACCTGTTCGATCTCAAAAGTATTTTTTTTTTAAATTAAAGGCCTTTATAAGGCTCCCACATAAAACTGCCAATTCGCATCGCAAATATTTGCGGCAAAACTCATAATAAAAATGACATTGCGATGCGAATTCGCACGAATTCGCTGTTATGTTCAGGAGCCCTTATTCTTTATTCAATTTATTGGCGCCAACTACGCCAGTTTTTAGTAACATTTACAGTGATTTCTATCGGCGCATACGTGATAAGGTAGATCAATACTTGTTTAACGGTCCTTCACAGGCGATGACGCGGGCCATACGTCAGAGCCATGTGATAAAAGGTTTCGTGGCTGTGCTCAGGGCTTTGCCTCTCACATGGCCTTTATGGCGATGACATAAGGATCAATCTCGCAAATTCTGTGTCCGTACGCTGGACGCCATCGTGCAAATTATCCACCCGTCGCGTCGTGCTAGAATATTGTATGACGAAGTGGCTAGTTATGTGTGATCAGTTGATCACGGTTGTACAGTGTGAATCAATATTTTGCTCTATTGATTCCGGATTTTATGTGATTCATAAACGTTTTCACTTTCGATGCTTATGATTTTTTTTATAAAATTAACCAAAAAATAGACCAATCCCTTACCAGTTACCATCAGGGAATCGCGCGGACTGCAACGATATCAAAATACAAATTTTAGTTTGATAGACAAATCAAAAAGAAGTGTAAAATAGCCACCACAGAAAGATTTTTTTTCTAGGGAAGAATCAACACAATGTGACAGATTACATGTTATTTTGTCTCTTAAGGGTTGATTCAGACCGCAACGCGACGCGTAGATGCATTTCTAAATGTATATTGGATTTAACAGATTCGCAAGCCGTCCCCCGCAATAGGCATGATGACTATTCTTTTTTTTCTTATTGGTAATTTAAAGACCCTTCAAAATTAGAAACATCGCTGAAAGAATGACTCTGATAGCTTAAAAATTCACCAAGATATGACAATTTCAAATATCTCATAAAATAGACCTACCCGAAACGCTCCATACAAAGTGCTACGAAAGACTGACGTCACTCTTTCGTAGTTTGTACGGATCGGGAGAGAATTTTGTTCGGTAGGTATATTAAATATTGCGTTTATGAAAGTGGTTTTATAACAAAAGTTGCTTTTAATTGCATAAGTTATCGAATGGTATACAAATATTAAGAAATTTAATTGAAAAAAAAAATCGACTTGATTATCCAACTTTGAAGGCGCATAACAAAAAAAAATACAAATGTTATCAAGCTGAAATTTTGGGAACACTTATTTTTTACCGTGATTTCTTTATTTTATTAACAAAATTCGCTAATCTTGGACCTTGTCATCATCCCTATTGAAATCTGTCAAATCCATACTTTATGCCGCGCCTCGCCTCGCCTCACCTCGTTGCGTTGCGGTCTGAATTGACCCTAAATCTGCCAGTATCACTATTCTTGTATTTATGTCACCGTAAGATTGTAAACACCGCGAGATTGTAATATGTTGAAGTGATGGATTGTAAACAAACAGTTTTCCGGTGATTTTAAATTAATTATTTCGTATTTAAAATAACTTCAATGCCAAAAGGTATGAGATGTATTACATAAAATAAAATTTAGATATATTTGAAGTGCTGTTTGAATGTTCGATTATTAAAATTAATCTAATTTATAATTCAAACTGCACTTTAAATATATCTAAATTTTATTCAAAAATACATCAAATATTCAGGCAATAGGGATGATGACAAGGTCAAATATTAGCGAATTTTGTTAATATAATAAAGAAATCACGGTAAAAAATAAGTGTTCCCAAAATTTCAGCTTGATAGCATTTGTATTTTTTTGTTATGCGCCTTCAAAGTTGGATAATCAAGTCGATTTTTTTTTAATTAAATTTCTTAATATTTGTATACCATTCGATAACTTATACAATTAAAAGCAACTTTTGTTATGAAACCACTTTCATAAACGCAATATTTAATATACCTACCGAACAAAACTCTCTCTCGATGCGTACAAACTACGAAAGATTGACGTCATTCTTTCGTAGCACTTTGTATGGAGCGTTTCGGGCAGGTCTATTTTATGAGATGTTTGAATTGTCATATCTTGATGAATTTTTAAGCTATCAGAGTCATTCTTCCAGCGATGTTTCTATTTTTAAGGGTCTTTTAATTACCAACAAGAAAAAAAAATAGTCATCATGCCTATACGAAATAATTAATATTTTAAAATCACCGGAAAACTGTTTGTTTACAATCCATCACTTCGCCATTAAATATTACAATCTCGCGGTGTTTACAATCTTACGGTGACATTTATACTGTAATATAGCGTGCAGGCCATGTTATGCGATTGTGGCTATGCTATGCACAATATAAATACGAAAAAATAGAAACGCTGACAGTTTTTGCGGACAAACTGACAGATTGCCTTTGTTAATCAACCACTTTATCTACTTTACCGTAAGAATCAACCTTTCTATGGTGACCATGCTAAGCCTGCTGAGTGCTGGTAAGGTTAAGTAAGGTTTATTCTCAAAGAATTTATAAAATTTGGCACTAGACTCGGCTGGAATATATTGCAGGTTACCTCATAACTCAGCTGTTGCGTTTTATAGTTAGTTTTTATTGACCACGAATTAAATAAACAAACAAAATGATACTGTCCGGACCAGATGTTTGTGCACTGTTGCTACTTGTTACAGTGTTTTACTAGCGGGTAATTGCAAACGAGCAAGTAAATAGCCTGATGGAAAGCGATAACTGGACGGCCATCGACATGTTGATTGTTGGGCCATTGGAGATAACTAAAATGTGAGTTTGGTTGGGTTGAAAAAATGGTTACAGTGGTTATCAAGCAAATAACTTTAACATTACATTGATCAAAATATATTAATTTTATGTTTAATATAAGTACCAAAATGGGGGTACGTGATTTTAAAAAATTGCATATTTTTTAAATCTGGCTTTGGCCCACCACACATTCCCACCACTGTATCTCCTGTGTCGCCAGGATCGACAGCGGTATCCAACCACGAAAACCCTTTGATATGATCTCAGGGAGCCCGAGGACATGCTAAATCTGTCTTGGGACCCGCAACGAAATTAATCAGAAGAAAATAGGAGGGGTATTCCAGATTCCCTCCCCATATAAAGCGGGAGACAGCACAAAGTTGCAGTGACCGAAAGTCAAAGAACTGAAGCACCACGGGAATAAAAAACTTAAAAAAATAATTTATAAGATATTGTACTTAATTGCATAAGAAAAAAATAAAAATCTCTAAAACAACGAAATAACCTTTTTGGCAGTATCAAACTCTTTTATCACACCATTTAAATAGTAATCAGCAGTACTTTCACCCTAACCTAGTGAAAATTGCCATGACTTGCACATGTTTTGTGGAAAATGCGAGAATATTCGGCACCCACACTTTAACCACGCTTTGGTACCATTGTTTTGTGGTGAATGGTACCTAGTTGGTTCTCATTAACATGTCAATCTTTAGTTTGCGAAGGGGCTTATTAAGATTTGCTTGTAGGGTTTTTGATCTCAAACATAAAATTCTATTGTCACTGTGTTCTGTGTACTTGTTTCCAAAACGGCTATACCGATTGTGTTGAAATTTTGTATGCTTGTACTATCGTTTTGTTATCAGTTAGCCTTCAACTTGTATAGAATTATTAATTTATGAAATTCATATCAAGTAGTCATTATTTATATTTTCACCGACCAATATAATAGGTTGTAAAGACCTTACTTTTATTTATAGTAATTTACCCAAATATAGCATTGAAGTCGTTTGATATCGATTTTTTGTGATACAGTTTATTTTTATCTGACTAAGCCTATAGGCTAATGGGAGCTGTCATCTATATATATATATAAAATTACAAGTCCTGATTGACTGACTGACTGACTGATTCATCATCGCTGAACAAAAACTGTTAGAGCTACAGCCACGAAACTTGGTGAGTAGGGTTGTTTTATTAAGTAGACACCCACTAAGGAAGGAATTTTGGAAATTTTAACCCGAAGGGGGTGAAATAGGGGTTGAAAGTTTGTATGAAAGTCCGTCATTTCTTTAGTTAGAAACATGAAACTTTATTTTTGGGCTACTGAATAAAAATGAATGAATAAGTATTAAAGCGTTTTTGGAAATTCTACCCCCAAGGGGGTGAAATTGGGGTTGAAAGTTTGAATGAAAATCTGTCCTTTCTTGAGTTAGAAACATGAAACTTTATTTTTAGGCTACTGATTAAAAATAAATAAATACGTATTTAAGCGTTTCTGGAAATTCTACCCCCAAGGGGCGAAATTATGGTTGAAAGTTTGAATGAAAGTCCGTAATTACTTAAGTTAGAAACATGAAAGTTTATTGACGTTTGCGTTTGACGTTTGCTTATTGCTTAAATAAGGTCCCGTTTTTACCCTTTGTATAAGGATCTACAAAAAGGGGAAAACTATCCATCTTTGTTATTATACTATGTTAACGCGGACGAAGTCGCGGGCAACAGCTAGTCATTTAATGTGTGAATGTTTAATTAAGTATTAATATGGCCTTTTCGTGCTGACCCATGTGGGAAAAGTATAGGCGATTACTAACTTGTAGATATTCCACTATAATTGTCCATGATCGATGTCAATTGCGCATACTAGACAGCTTTGTAATTATGGTAGCCATCGGTAGCAATCATGGCGATTATTATTATTATTATGTAAAGACGATTATACGGGGGAGAGCCATGCTTCGGCACGAATGGGCCGGCTCGACCGGAGAAATACCACGTTCTCACAGGAAACCGGCGTGAAACAGCGCTTGCGTTGTGTTTCGCCGAGTGAGTGAGTTTACCGGAGGCCCAATCCCCTACTCTATTCCCTTCCCTACCCTCCCCTATTCCTTTCCCATCCCTACCCTCCCCTATTACCCTATTCCCTCTTAAAAGGTCGGCAACGCACCTGCAGCTCTTCTGCGAATGTCCATGGGCGACGGAAGTTGCTTTCCATCAGGTGACCCGTTTGCTCGTTTGCCCCCTTATTTCATAAAAAAAGAGGGAGAGTCTTCAATACAAAATCTTCTGTCTTTTGGTCTATACTCTATCATAAGCTGACGTTAGGGCCTAAAGACGAATAAGCCCCTATTCACGTTCTTGTATATATAGGTCTGTTACTAGCCAACGTGGATATATGTATAGGACTTTTTTATGTAAAATAAGGAGGCAAACGAGCAAACGGGTCACCTGATGGAAAGAAACTACCGTCGCCCATTGACACTCGCAACATCAGAACAGCTGCAGGTGCGTTGCCGGCCTTTATGATTTCACGGCTATCGAATATCTCTTTTTATGTTCCCTCTACTTTTAATTTTCATATTTTAGTACCCTATCTGTTCGCGTATGCCTAGTATAGGCAACCTATTCCCAGGTATTCTACCGCTCCCTCGATTATGCACAGGCTTCACAATCGACTGACCTCCCCTAAATGAGTCACGCCGGGGTTTCCACGCACCCCACCCCTCCTACCCCCTCGTGGGGTGTACGGGGATGCCGTGTTCACCCCAGTTTCCATGAATCGTGGCGTATTTTTACAAAAAAAATACGTGTGCGGTGTGATTATGTCACTGCATTGTGTGGATTTTCAACCGACTTCAAAAAAAGGAGGTTATCAATTCGACGCGTATGTATGTAATATTTCCAGAACTGCCCAATTTTCGTATATGTTAGTCTGTATCAGCGTCTGAACAAATGTGCCTTCAAAAGTGTATTGTATGTATGTATGTATGTTTTTATGTTTGTGTTCGCATATCTCCGGAACTACAAGTCCGATTTCAGTAATTCTTTTTTGTTGTACTAGGTATTGTTCAACTTAGGGAGGGAACAGTGCAAGTTTCATCAAAATCGGTTCAGTAGTTTTGGAGATAGATAGTTTTAATTCTCAATTACGTACAATTTTGAAGTCGGTTTTATGTTTTTAAACTACAGTTATGTAAATCCATACTTGTAAATATGCAGGGTGTAACAAAACTAAGTGATAATTCTCCAGGGTGTGTACGTGTTTCTCGTAGATAGTTCACTGTGAAAGTAGCAGCGCTGAAAGACCAAAATTTATTACTTTCATAATAATATTATGATATTATGAAGGCAAAGTGTCTGTAATCTGTATGTTTGTTTCACGCTTTAATTGCTGAACCGATTTTGATGTACTTCCTTAATCCTTATGTAGCGATTCCTTCAGCCCCGGGAAAGGACACACATTTTTAATACGGAAAATGCATGTTTCGTTCATATAACTTCTTTGCATAAGAAATGAAGTAAATTTTTATAAGCAAATATGTAATCTATACTAATATTATAATTGGGAAGAGTTTGTTTGTTTGTTTGTTTGAACGCGCTAATCTCAGGAACTACTGGTCCGATTTGAAAAATTATTTCAGTGTTAGATAGCCTATTTATTGAGAAAGGCTATAAGCTATACTTTATTGCGCTAAGACTAATAGCATCAAAGAAATAGAGGAATGTGCGGAAAAAACGGGAGAAATTATTTGAAATGACTTATTTGAACGCGCTAATCTCAGGAACTACTGATCCGATTTGAAAAATTATTTCAGTGTTAGATAGCCTATTTATTGAAAAAGGCTATACTTTATTGCGCTAAGACTAATAGAAGCGAAGAAATAGAGGAAAGTGTGAAAAAAAACGGGGGAAATTATTTGAAAGGGCTTATTTGAACGTACTGGAGCAATTTTTATGTTACTTGGAACACATAAAGAATAGACCACGTGAAAAGAAATAGGTTTCTTTTTTTTTGCGGAAAAATGTACGGTTTCCGTTACATTCCTAAATTAGGCATAACATCTATCATAATATCATAAAAGTATATTGTCCCACACAATATACTTTTATGATTTGCGCGTTAACTATTCAATCGATGTATGGTAACAACTATAAACTAAAGTCCACGCGGACGAAGTCGCGGGCAACAGCTAGTTAATTAATAATAAGGTAAACGTTACCTCCAATTTAGTCTTTGCCTGTGTGCTTAAAAGTTTTATTTCAAATCGCGGAATTCTGTCTGTAGCGGTCATTGACTCCCTGTCAAAAATTTGTCATATTTCGTCGTTTTCTATACAAACTGCAATTGAAAATGAAGTGACAGATGTTTCTAGCCTAAGGGCGATATCGTATTTTGCAAACACGATGTGAACAGGGTATGAATTATATCACTTCAATCATAAAATATAGTTGGAGATTATCATACAAAGAGTTACGACGTTTTCCGCTGAAACTATAATAGTCTATTTCTTTACAAGAATTCATTTTTTTTCTTAAGTTGCAGAATGCAGTGCGAGTATTTTTCACATCTAAGCTACTAGACTGGAAAGGCCAATGACCGCTGGTGCCACCTTAAACTGTCCTGACTATAGTATAAAATATTGAATCCAAACTTGATAATAGGGAACACAGCAAACAAGCTATGTACTATCTAATTCTACATATAAACAAGGTATCTGAATTTTCATGCAAATCCGTTGTTTTATCGTGATTGTGCGAATTTCATCTCGGTTTGATGAATTTGACAACAATAACTTTTTACACCGCAGCATCTAATAAAACAGCGCGGATTGTGTTGATTGAACTGTGGTTTTTGTTTTCTATCGAAAAATGTTTTTTTGTTAAAAACAATTGAACAAAGTTTGGCTGCGTTGATCTGTTGGTGAACAATTTGTTCAGCTTTTGTTTGATAGTCCTATGTTTTTGGCAAAACTTATAATGACTTCAAAAGTATTAATTATTATCGTTTCAGTTGTTAGTTGTTACAGAATACAGACAGACAAAGTTACATACAGAATTTTTTTCTTATCTATACTGATATTATAAAGCGGAAGAGTTTGTTTGTTTGTTTAAACGCGCTAATCTCAGGAACTGCTGGTCCGATTTGAAAAATTCTTTCAGTGTTAGATAGCTCATTTATCGAGAAAGGCTATAGGTTTTATTTTATCACGCTAAGACTAATAGGAGCGAAGAATTAGAGGAAAATGTGAAAAAACGGGGGAAATGATTTGAAAGGGCTTATCTGACGAACTACTGGAGCAATTTTTCTGTTATTTGGAACAGATATAAGAAGTAGACCACGTGAAGGATCACAGGCTATTTTTTGTGGACTAATTATTATTTGTCTGTGAAATATCTAATTTACGCGGGTGAAGCCGCGCGGAACATCTAGTTTATAATATTAGTATGGATGTCTGTAATGTATTTTCAAAAACTTTCCATTATTATAATAATTATCAGAAGAACAGATTCTTTATTACATTATTCTTCAAAATCAGATGCTCGAAGCATGATAATATTTTCATGAAAATTTTCCTTTTCAGAGATTACGCAGATTTCCATTCATTTTTACAGACATAGATTAAGGAATAAACTCATAATACAGTAGGTACTTATTATTTAAACAGTAAAACTTGGTTTATAAAATCTGTAGAATAACATTTAAATTCAACCAAATTAATGACATTCTTTTTTTTTTCTTCACGTTTACACGTAATTTGGTATAGACTATAGACAGTATAGAGAGTGTCCACACTGCGATTTTTTAAGAGGTGTCATTTTCTTTTATACACTAAAACTTGCAAAGTTTACCAAAATTTTTGTGCTTCAGATTTTTATTTATGTTATCAGCTAGACATAACTTTTTTTTTCTTTTTAATTTTCAACCACTACAACGGATTACGGAAATCGGAGGTTTGCGTGATTTTTACGCTCTAAGCGCTCCACTAATGAATGTATCTGCACTTGGGATAAAAATTTCACGATAAATTTATGTGAATGAAATCGCGCGAATAAAATTCGCGCGGTTAATATTTGCGGTGCGGAATTCAGTTAGTGCACTGGTTTTTTTAAATAAAATAAGGGGCCAAACGAGCAAACGGGTCACCTGATGGTAAGCAATTATGAACTACCGTTGCCCATGGATACGGCCTTACGGACCTGCAAACCTTCAAGAACAGGTCAAGGTGATGAGGATGGTTTGATTTACATATAATATTATGCAAATCAAACCATCCTCATATCAAAATGGATTGAAACTAAGTAAATGTTGTTTTTATTAATTATATTTTTCATTCTGTGACTGTATCTCATTAAATCAACTGCAGTGTTTTAATTAGTATGAAAATAATTATTGCTTATCATAATAATAACGTACTATGTCCAATATTTTTTTATTTAAATATTAAGTTTGTAGATTGTAAATGTCAAACTTGAATAACTTGAAGAAAGTGGCTGGCAGCGGATGGATGAGAGCTGCCCAAGATTGGGATGGTTAGCAGAGCCTCAGAGGAGTTGGATTGGTCATTGGGGGAGTCCTACGTTCAGCAGTGGCAATAGGCTGATGATGATGATGATGAAATATTAAACTTAAAAATGTTAACTACTTACGGGTCGTTCTATTTTTTCGGTCCCATTTGCTTTCAAGGTCAAAATTTGATATTTACGAAATAAATTTCTTCGATCAAATACTTTTAAAATGTTAAGTCTATAGTGTTCTACTTTGCCACGTATTGTGTATTTCCGTAAGATAATTAATCAAAAAGATATTTAACATCAAATAGCCAAAATTTCATTTCCCACGCCCGTACGTTCCCAGATTGCTTAGCTTAAACACAATTTTCTTGGAGTTTTCGTAATTAATCTTATCATGTTTTGTACTGGAACATTAGCTTAAATACTCATACTAACCATTTTAAACATAAGAATGAACTCGTGCATGTGCAACATTGAGAGAACACAGGTTTTAATTTTGTCACGCAAAATTTTTCATATCGTTCTGAGCAAATGGTTTTTATGTTTTTGACCAAATCTGCATCTGTAGATCTACGTGCAAACATGTTTCGGAACCCCCGGGCTCATGTCTGCCATACATTATAGGCGAGATAAGATGTGCGCATTGTTTCTCGGAGAAAATTTAATTTTTAGTTGCAAATTCTCGTTTTGTCACGGGTAAGCCTTTATTACCATCCATTGCCTATTTAAATGGCTTTTGTTTCTAGTGATTTTTTTAATACATTATGATAAAGGCTATTGAAATACCTTCTAAAGATATGTTGCATGGCTTTTGAAAAATATAAGAATGCAACAAAAATTTAAATTAAATGCCAAAACTTCATTTCCATCTACTTCATTCCTATCCATTCCATCCGATTTTTAAACCAATTTTACGATTTTTTTAGTATTATTTAGTATTTTATAACAGATTTTGTCCAAATCCTATCTATATATTACATTCCATTTTTAATATTTCTTGCTGCGAGTCATTTTGTACCAAATTACCGCTAATCTCAAAAACAGAGAATGGATTGCTTCATCATCAGTTGTTCACTTCAACGGCTCTATTTTGGGCATTCATTGTCTGTCTCATCACTGTTATCTGCCATTAGATAGAAAAGGGGGGCTTAATTACGTCTGAGGCAATACTTACTTAGGAGAAGTCACTGACGTTCAAAAGAAAGATTTTTACCTAGCTTGTGGGTTGTGGAACTCTATATCGATATTGTAGATTTACGCCCTGTCAAAGATATGCTTCTGGAGCTTTATATGAACCGACGAGCACACATTTCTGACAAATAAATATGGAAAATATATCTTCGAATAGTATTATTCATGTTTATCTCATAATGAAACTAAATATTTTCAAATAACTAGTATTTTTAGTAACACACGGATAACCCTGTATATTTTCCTTTTAATAAGTACCTATCCATGTAGTACTAATCTAGCTAGTACTTCATAATTAAGTTATTAAACATAATATTTATGATTTTAAACTGTTTTTTAAGAATTCAAGACTTAATTAGTTACAGGAACATAATACATATTTTTGTTGTTAAGCATCAGTATATCTAATGCCTGTTAAATGTTAATGTATAAAGTGGTGTGTAACAAATTGGGATATTATTTTCAAGAGTTTACTAAAGTTTACTAAACTAGTCGGCGCTAAATTGCATAGAACTGCGATTTGTGAAACTATTTCTTAAAATAGTGTTTTCCTTAAAAACTCTAGTAAGTTAATAGTGAGGTGAAGTACATGGAATGTTGATTGTATACGATTATATAGTAGAACTAAAGATTGGTTGCATTTTTTAAATAAAATAATAATGTCTGACCTGTTTCCTACTTTTTAACAAAAGTCTCATATTTTTGTTAATTTTTTAGTAGAGGAGATTTAAATAACTAACACTGGTCTTATTACTCATAAAAATAAAACAATAATAAGTATTCTGTTTATCTAACATGTAATTCCTTAATTTTTTTCGCTTTCATATAACTATTTTTCATTTCCATCCAATCTTTTAAATTTCCATCTTATCGATTTTCATTTCCGTCTGTTGCATCATTACCATCCATCTATTTATATCGTAAATATAAATAGCAGACTAAGGCAATTCAGGGATCAGAGTAAGTATACGTACACAAGCCTAAATACAAAATTTTGTCGTAATATCTTTAAAAAAAATAATTCTACAAAAATGGCCAAATGGGACCGAAAAAATAGAACGACCAAACCTAACTTGCAAAAGACCAGTTCTCAACATATCAAATATAATATATACATTGAGACTGCCGCAATATTAATTACTTACTTAATTGTTAACGAAGATTTTGACATTAGTTCCATACAAATATCTGTCAAACTCTTCATTAAATTGATATTTAATCATCAATATCGTATTGTAATTAATGCAAAACTGTTTTTGGTCCTAAATAAATAAATATCTGTGAGTGCGGTCGTCCAACCTAGCTACACTACTGTCATCTTTAATATCCAAACATAGGTATACAAACGAGGAAATATACAGACAAATCTAACTGGGAAAATCCCAAGTTAAAAGCTGCAATAATCATGAATGAATGAATGTTATTTCCTGTTTAGTTTAACTTCAACTATTTAGCCAGCGGCATTTTTTTTTTCTTTTTAATGATTTCTTAGCCATAGACAAGTTTAAAAAAATAAAATGTTATATCATGATCTACACATTTGCCCTATTGTAGAGCAAGTATATTGTAGATAGAGCCCTAGTATGTAAATACTAAATATTCGAATCGTCACTGTTACGGGTTTCGGTCTTTGGCACAACATACGCATCCTTTGCGTCAACTTGCCAAAATATGAAAAAAGTACGTTTTTAAAAAAAGGAGAGAGTTTTTTTTAATTCAACGAATCTTGTCCACAGAATTATCCACGAGAGTGGTTTCACAAACGAGGACTTCAAACAGTACCGGCCCGTGGTGTACAGCAACACTATCCAGTCGCTGGTCGCCATCCTGCGGGCCCAGCCCAACCTCGGCATCCCTTATGGGAACAAGGATCGGGAGGTGAGATATTTCTTGAATCACTTAGTTAGGCTATTAGATCATAGAAAACTCCACAAACTGAAGTTATGAGTTGTCTTAAAGTATCATCAAAATATGTAGTGCAATCAGGCACACTTCATAGGTCTTTTTTTACATCTTTTTTTTAGATTGAGTAAGTATTATATTCTTCTTATCATGAGCACGTCGATGACAATTTCTATGGCGTCCAAGCCACTATTTTGATCTCATACAAGTTCTATGTAGTTAATGTCCTTACACCTTGACAGTCAGACATGATATTAACCGTAAATCAGCTACAGACAAGCTTATTTATGTAGGTACTAAATCTGTCCTATGTACAATTATTATACACGCTGTCACGACTTACGACTAGTTTAATGGTTTACTTTAAGTTGCTTCATTAGGTCATATGAAATAGTGGCCGATAATGATCGTAAAAAGCCAGCCAAGTTTATGTTTCTATCGCTAGAAGATCTAAATCTTGAAAACGTTCAGTGTTTTCATAAAAGGTAATCGAGATAGGGCTGTCAACTTTGATAAATTACCACTTAATTATTGCTATAAAAATTGTCTGCAAATTACTTACACATTTTAGATGTTATTATAACTCATATTTCATAAGATGTCTGCATAATGTAAATGTGTTACATAAGTTTTAAAAATTGATTTGTCGTTCAAGACTTCATGGAGAAACTTAGTTTAACTTTTATGGATTATCTGGGAAAGGTTCCTACCTTCACTGTATCCGTCGTACAGACTACAGAGTATAGGGTAAGTTCGTATAAAGTTAATGCTAATCAACGAGTATTTTGTTGGCCTGGCCTGGTAAGTACCATGGAGTACAGTGAGACGACAAACTGACGTATCGTGCCAAACAAGTACTTACCGATTTCCGACTCGGATTATCCGGATTTACCTTGAATCCGACAATACCCTGATTAATTATTGTTGTAATTAAACCAGTGGAAGTTATATATGAGGTTTATTTTACTGATAATTAATATTACTTTTACAGATCACAGCCACCATTTCTGTCACGAATAATAGAGAGAAAGACATAGATAATAGACGAGTACACAGAACATATTCTTACTACAGTCAAGAGAACTACTTTATAAATTTTAACTACAACAATTATCATTACTTGCCCATTTATCGTTGACTCGAATAATCCGGACTTACATTGCTAAATGCTAACTTACCTAAACAGTTAAGGCTACATTTTAACAATAGTTAAAATTTGTCAGCGGTAGACAGCCCTAGCGACTGGCATGTCCACGTAAGGAGTGTTAATTTTTTCATCTCGTGGCCAGTTACGTGACAATAGGCGTATGTCCGTACATGGCCGCCATATGTCTCGCTAGATCACGAAGGTTGTGCCTGTGATCTCGTTACCTTGTTCGTGATGTATCGATTTAGTTTCACTTTCCATGATCGTGTTATATTTTTTCTTTTTAGTCATACTGGGTAGGTACTTGTCTCACTAGATGACGCCCGCAACTTCGTTGCGGCTTGCGCCTAAGGGCTGGTTTACACGTATTAAGTAGATAAGTAATTAACTAAATTTTAACTTAATTTTAAGTTGTTAATTGCGTGTAAACACAAAATTTAGTAGCAAGTTAAAATTTAGTAAGTCCTAAGCTAGATGACAATTAGAATTTAGTTACTACTTATCTACTTAATACGTGTAAACCAGCCATAAGTTCATCTATCGCGAGGGAATCGTATTTAATATTTTCCGTGGTAAAAAGTATCCTATGTCCTTTCCCGGGACTCAAATTATATCCATATCAAATTTTTGCAAAATCGGTTCAGCGGTTTGGGCGTGAAGAGGTAACAGACAGACTGACAAATAGACACCATTTGGGATTTGTAATATTTTTAATCTAGATAAAATATAAACATGAAAGCTATGTTACGGTACGGTACGGTACTTACGGTAATCAGAGGTTTGAGCATATCTGTTTCCAATCAATGTTTGAGGAATGTAATGTTAATTTACAAATTATCTTGTTTCCATACAATTGGAGGAAATTAGTATAATATCTTATATATAAAATTCTCGTGTCACAATGTTAGTCCACGAACTCCTCCGAGCTGGCTTTACTGATTTTTACCAAATTTTATATGCATATTCAGTAGGTCTGAGAATCGGCTACTGGGTACTTTATATCTTGATAAGTGCATTTGTTGAATAAATAATAGTAAATTATTACAACCTGAGACTGACGGCGACCATTGTTTGTGCGACGGGATAGCGATCGACGTTGCCATGGCGACATACTTATTTAGTCACTTCAATAAAATAATATGGGCGAAAATATATTATGGCAAAGCAACGTTTGCCGGGACAGCTAGTATAATATTTTATCTCAAAACTCAGTAACAAATCCTCTCAAAATCTTTGATGAACAGCAATGCTCTTAAAATGTTTTTCACTCTATAAAATATAATCTGTTGCAGCAAGCCGTAAGTGGCCAATGTACTGTTTTATTACGAGAGCACAGTCAAGAGTTTTATAGGCAAGGATTACATTAGCCCAGACTCCAGGGATTCCCAAACTGGGTTCTAGGAAGAGGGTTCCAAAACATCAGAAATGGTGGTTTCATTATGTAAAAAGTTTGAGAAACCCTTGATAGCAAATATTATGTTATGGTTGGATTCAAAACTTGATTCAAAAGACCTAGTTTTATTTATTTTATTTATTGAGTTTTTTTTAACAAAGGTCGAAATTGGCAAACTCCAATCAGAAGGTACAAATTAAATGGATGTGGTCACATAAAAAGCCTACCCATTACAGACATAGACTATATAGAACATAGTGGCTCTTTGCCAAAATCTCAGAGTACAGATAAAAAAAAATAGTCAAGTGTGGGTCGGACTCGGTCAAAAAGGGTTCCGTACCGACTTGGTTTGGGAAATTGCGTTGGAAAGCGATTGACATTGAGCGAAAATAGGCAAAATGGCGTCTTTTTGTATTGGAAGACGTGTCTGTTTATTGAGTTTTTGTGAATATTTTAAGTGTTTACTCGGTCCCGTTTTTAGCATTTGGGTACGGAACCCTAAAAATAGCCTACGTCAGATCTAGGCTTCTTATATTATTAGCGGAGCGCAAAAGCCACTCCAAGGTTCTGAATCTAATTTATGTCAGCATCTGCACATATAAGAGTATATTTCACTTCCAGTTACGACAACATTAAGTTTAATATTATGTTATATGGGTTAGCCAGACTCGTACTCAGATATCTTACATACGCTTGCAGAAGGCGCACTTATGCAATAGTACCTTGTCTTTGGATAAATAGACAGTACAAATAAACTATAATGTCCAGTAATTCGGCGATTTTTGAATGAGTTAAATATAGTGAAATGTAGAGTCAGTCGGTCAAAAAATGGGCATGACCTTAAACCCGTTATAATTGTTATAGTATGGATTATAATATTATAAATGCGAAAGTGTGTCTGTCTGTCTCTCTGTTACCTCTTCACGCCTGTACAATTTGTACACTATCTTAGGAGGAGTAAATTAAACACAGAATACTTAACTGTATCACTGAACACTCTACTCTCGGCGGCGGCCGGTGAAGAAGTGGACACTGGACGACAGCTCTCACGTCTGGCGGCCATCTTTCCCCAGCCCCCACCATGATTGGTAGTGCGGCCATCTTTATTTATCAATACACTACAACGCCCAAACCGCTGAACCGATTTTGCCCGGGAAAGGACATAGGATACTTTTTATCCCGGAAACATGTAAGGTTCCCGCGCAATAAACGAGTTTTGGCGCAACGGAGTTGCGGGCGTCATCTAGTATTTAATACAATATGCACAATATACCAAAACAATAAGCCAGTAACCTATAAGTTATTGATAAACACATCAAGATACAAAAACAATGCAATGTTATCAGAATTCAGAGTTTCGACCTTCGGTGACATTAAAGTGGTACATTTTTCCTCTTGTTTTGGTAGCGTTTGCATATTTATTGGCCATCGCACATTTGGCAGCAACAATACAGCGCCCAAATGGTGGGTCGTACGTGTCTACTGTTTGTGTTCCTTTAATTGTGTACGAATAAAGCGTAGAGCTCGGGTTTAGGTTGGAGAAACTGCGCCAAGTTGTAAAAGCAAAAAGTTTTTAATGTTGTGTACCCAAATAGGTGATGCGGATTGTGGATCAAATGCACGAGTGGGATTAAAATGTATGAGTCGAGGGCTCTACACCACTAGACCTCTTAAGACTAGGGTTACATGGTCAGTCTGCCATCAGTTCAGTCTATCACACCCAGACTGAAGAAAGAATGATCGTGTAACCCTATTCTTAGGCTTAGTAGGTACAGTAAATAGAAAGCAATGAGTAAAAACAATAATTTAGATTTTAGAAAATGAAAAAACCTAACTGCATTTTGATATACCAAGTTTTAGTCTCGCACTAAAGTCAAATCTGACGATATCTCTCAAGCTGATCAAACTGTTCAGGCTGCAGAGCGTGCGAAACCACCGTACATCCTGTCGGAAAACATAACCCTCCTGAGTCCTGACGCAGTTGGGTAAAAAGCTATTAAGTTTGCGAGTCGACTGTAGACAGCGAACTGAGTGTAACATTAATTAGGTTTAATTGCACACTGCGGATGTGGGGAAAGGGGATTCCGCACCGAAATTCACAGACGTTAGCGGATGAAGTGGGTAGCTAACATTTTACAACATAAGTCAGATCAGACGTATGCGTTTTTTGCTGTAGCAATTAGAGAACACGCTATGCTGAATCCGCATGCGTACATAACGCGCACGTCTGAACCCGCCCTTACTCATTTTTTCCCTTATAATTTGAATAACCTTGTAACTTACCTACTTTATCATCTAGATTCTAGCTAATATAGCTATGTACATAGAATCCACATTTTTTTATCTATACCTACTAATATTATAAAGCGGAAGAGTTTGTTTGAACGCGCTAATCTCAGGAACTACTGGTCCGATTTGAAAAATTATTTCAGTTTAATTCCTAAATTTGGCGGGCGAAGCCGCGCGGAACATCTAGTTTCAAATAATTTTCCTGATTCTAAGCCTCCAGTTATGAAAAGAACGTCAGTTTTCAAATTTTTAGTTACCCACTTCATCCGCTCATGTCTTCAACTCACAGACGAACAAACCGACAGCTCATTAGCCAATCGCATTGACAAAGGGTTTAACAGAGCTAAATGCTTTCAGAAAAAAGTGCTTAACCCAATTTTAACCACGGTAAATCTTTTGAAGACTAAAAAAAGATGCTGCAGAGAACTAGCAGGGTATCTATTCTGTTTTCTGTGAGTTTTTAGCATCTCCTTCGTGTTTTGCTGTATACTTTTTGACATTGATGTAGGCTAGTGATTTGATAAGCGTGTACCTGAAGAATGTTTCTTGTAAATATAAAATGTCTTATTTTTGTCTGATACGTTAAAAAGTCACTTGACAGGTAAAGCATTATATAATTGTAGAGATAAACTACGATAACATGGCGCGCCCCTCCAAATTAGGGTCTATACAGACGGACCGCATTTCAACTGCAGTCCACCCGCAAATTGCAGTTCAAGTGCAGTTTGAATGTAGTTGATGGTTTGGTCCAATGGTTTACAGTTCTATTGCAGTCGTGTCAACTGCATTCAAACTTCAGGATTGCAGTTCGTCTGTATAGACCCTTACTGTTTCAATGTGTGTAGTCACGTCCTTATGAAAGAGTTTGTATGTATTTAACCAATCAACCAGTACTCGTAATATTTCACTTATGTCACTTATTACTAAAATTTGGTGGTCAACTAACCATAACTAGCCTACCGCGCAAGACAACGCACTTCAAACGTTTTGAATTTTGGAGGGGCGTGCCATGTCATCGTAGTTTATCTCTAGTGTCTGTAGTCTGTACTCTGTACACATAGTGATTAGTATACAGTCTTACTATTCCCAAAAGCGACATAAAAGAAAATTGTGTCTCATAACTCATTAAAAAGCTATGTGTCTCGCGTTAAGGTCAAACAAGACTAATTATTTATCCTAATGGTGTTTTTACCTTTCAGACCGACGGCAAGATGGTTTTCGACGTGATCCAACGGATGGAGGACACGGAGCCGTTCAGCGAGGAGCTGCTCGCCGCCATGAAGAGGCTGTGGGCGGACTCCGGCGTGCAGGAGTGCTTCGGACGGTCCAACGAGTACCAGCTCAATGATTCCGCCAAATAGTGAGTATTGTTAAAAGTGCTGTAGATGTGGTGATGGAACTGTACGGTTCGGTCGCTGAAGATTGTGTTAAGGTGCGGAGATTTGGAGCCTTGAAACATGTAGCTATGTATAGGTACTGTGATTGAACTGTACAGTTAAATCGTTAGCATCTAAATCGGGCATGCAATACTTATATTATTATTTATTAGTGTTGGATCAACGTTTGGACAACTATTTCTTGATCTCGGCCGGTCAAATACCATATTTTGTTGTGGTTAATTTGCTCACTTTACTCCGCATTTGGTAGAGCCAAAAGTAATAAAAGTAAATTTTGAAAAACTAAAAAGCTTTAAAAAGTACGAAACAAAAAACATGTCCATATCCCTATAAAAACTGTTTTCTTGTTTCGTACTTTTTAGAGCGCGTTTTAGTAGTCGGGTTTTAGTTTTTTAAACTTTACTTTTATTTCAATTATTTTGAGGCTAACAATTATATATTTAAAATGTACAAGTAAAGCGCTTTCAAATGATACCAAACACGGCATATTTATCTTAACTTTATTTTTTACTTGGTATGTTTTGTCCGCTAGAGGGCGCCACATTAGATTTTGTGATAGCCTTATAACCAGCGGACAATTAAGACGCTTCTAATGATGTCATTTGTCGAATTCTGATAAGTAGTTTAGAAGTTACGAGGGAACAGATGAACATACATACATACACAGCCTGTCAAAATCATAACCCTCCTTTTGCTTTGCCGTAGTCGGGTAAAACTGTTTGCTACAGTCTACGGTTCAGAGGCTGTACCACGAAACCGTTTTGAGACTCAAACAATCGGACGAGAATGCCGTGTCCTGCTCTAACAAACGTGAAATGACGTTGTTAGAGCAGGACGCGGCATTCTCGTCCGGTTTATAGGTCTTGGAGAACAATTTTATTTCTGGCTTAAGCAATATAGCTACAACTACGAATTAAACATTAAATAAAACAGCAACAATTTCTTAACATTTATTTATAAAACATAATGTAGAGCTATTACATAATGCGGTATGTAAATGTATCCATTGTTATACAAAATAAAAAATAAAATATTTAACATAATATTTGGTATGAAATATTGGTACGTAAAAAACTTATTTCAATTCAGTTCTGGGAAATTCACAATGCGAAACTTGGGATTCGATTTTTTTTGCGCCAATAAGACTACGTTTCCACCAGAGATGTGTTGCGAGGGATGTGTGCGGAAGGGGAGAGGGACGGCCCTCTTTTATGCAATAACATTAATAACTTGAGCTCATCTACCGCGATAACTCGTACGCAGCTAGTTTGTGCTGCCGCGCGCGAGCAGCCTCACTCGTCAGAGAGTAAGGGGTCGGACCCCTTAAGAGCAGGGGGATCCGTGTCCCCACGTCGGATGAAAACAGCTTATTTTCGTAGCTCTCCCCAATATTGCCCGATTAGAATGTCACAAGTGTGACTTTAGGGGAGGGGGCCAGGCCCCCTCATTGTTTATCTCCAAACCAACTAGCAACATACTAGTTATAGCCACGATTAAACTACCATGGTCTTAACTAGACCAGTAGCTTAGACCCTTTCGAAAAAAAAAAAAAAAGAAGGATGTGTGGATTTTAAAATCCAATAGGATCGCTGCGCGAGGTCACTGCGACCTGAAGAAATAGAAGAGATTTTAGTGGTTCTCAAAAACACATTCCTCGCAAGTCGCAACACATCAGCTCTGATGAAAACGCAGTCTAAACGCTTGCTGTGGCTAGCGTTGATCAATCACAACACGGTAAGGGCCTAATTACACGTACCGAGTAGATGACGCGACAGTCCTCTCTGTCGAATACATCTATAATGTCGGCTGTACACTCTCGCCGAGATACAACGAGGCGGCCCGAGTGCGAGAGTGTAAATGGGTGCGCTCGCCTCGTCTCGCTTGTCTCGGACCCTCTCGGTCCTGTGTCGGTATTTTGCGCCCGAGGCAAAGGGTCTCGCAAGGAAAGCGAGCGCATTACTGTACACTCTCGCGTTTTTCACTACTAGACGCGCGGCTAGACAGTGCAGAACAGAAAAATAACAGAAATATAATTAAAGGTCTTTGGATTACCATGATCGCTTTCGATGCATGGTTAATAGTGATCATCCACCATCTACGTTTTCGCCATTTTTTATTTTTGTATTTTTAATATGTAAATATATTATTATATGTTAAGAGTCCGTATACGAAATTTTTCCGATTTTGCCGAAATTGCAAAGGTTCGCTACAGAAATATTATTAGGTTTTTTCCCCTTATTAGACTAAAAAAATATATATTAATTATTAGATTTAAAATTATTTAAGCGCGGAAAGCCGACTCGAACTTGCGGCGAGAAATATAATGTGAGATTTAGGTTGTTTTGAATCGTGTTTTTTTTTTCTTTTTTCTCGAATTGGATAGAATTTTATCTATAGATTATTTCTGTCGTTTTCTTTTTATGAATTACAGCTCCAAGTTGCCGAAATTAACAGCAATTCTTTGCTCATTTTCTTTAAAATTTTGCCGAGTTACTTATTTTTTTACTCAACTATTTCATATTAAAGTGGTAAAAAGTAATTCCAACATTTTATAGACGACTTTCTCAACAGTACATTGTATTTTTTTCTAAGTATTAAGACGTCAATACAATCCATTAACAGGTGATATTCTAAACGTTTTACAGCAAAAATCACAAAACTGTCGCGGGTTTGAGTTGGATTATTTAAAAATACTTAAAAAAATAAAAAAAATCCAACATTAGATTATAATTGAAATGATCTTACATGTTGTGCATTAAAACTTATAGAAATACTGTATTTTAACTGTTAAATCACGTCTGTAAAATCAGCGAAATCGACAAATTTCGTATACGGACCCTTAATGTGTAAATATTTGGTAAATATTTATAATAGCTCATAGCACAGAGAGCTACGGCAGCTGCAAGAGAAGTGTTTTCGTCCATCTCATAGAGAAAAATAATGGTCCATCTTCTCTGAGTTCATAAATGCGATTGAACTAAGCGAGAATGTACATGATCGCACTCGGGCAAGGGGCTCTCGCACGAGACTCTCGCCCGAGAGCTCTCGGCGAGAGTGTACAGCCGACATAACGAAAATACCGAGTGCTTGGCCGAGAGCTTTGTCTTGGCAATCTACTCGGTTGGTGTAATAAATCCCTTAGTTTTTGAATCTGAATTCGAATAGGGATATTGTGAATTATGCTAATGGTTTTCGTGGTTGGAGGGTAAATTGGAGGGGTTCGTTGGGTACGTAGGTTGGTGTGACGCTGTACGTCAGCTCGCCGTAACGCCAGGACACGTTGTATTTGTGGAAAGTCTGAAAAAAATTGCTCCATGTTAACGCGACTCTACATCAACGGATGTATCGGAAGACGTCATCCGCTGGTGTGAAGAATATCAGCAGATGTATTCGCCGACGTGTAGAGACGCCTTATTTTATGCATAAAAATACTCCGAAAGCTAATAGAACCCTCAGAGTTTGGTTTATATTGTTTTTTTTTTTAATTACTTCGTATTATATGTCTCTCAAAAGAGGTACAAATAAAAAGTTCTCATATGAATAATGAATATGTATGTAAATTGGAACAAATAAAATATCAGTCAATCAAAATATCAAGAAAACGTATACAAGTACATCTATTACCCTACTTTCGTGTATTAACGATTTAATCAGTCAGCAACTGTTTTGGTGTCCTAAATTTCAGAATTCGCGCTAGCCCTCATTTATTAATTCAGTTGAATTAGGCTTGTTATTCTTGTTAATTTCTGTCTAAAAGCCCAAACTTATCTTTATAAAAGGTATAGCTGGCTGATGGATTAAGGTACAGGCCAAGAGCTAGATACTTAAATTTCGAACATCCCTTACAAGAGAGGATTTTCAAAATTCCACTCTTAAGGGTCTAAATTGGGAAAATAGAGAATCCAAGTTTGGGTGCCAGAAAGATTTCGTGCCGTCAACAGCCGCATATAAAAGGTATACTTCCATAATATTATTACAATAACATACCTTAGCCAACAATAATTGCAATTCTGCCTCAGCAAATCGTTTTCCAATGCACATACGTCTTCCGAAGCCAAACGGTAGAGACGCGAAGGGATGTATGCCAACTTCTTTCTGCTTCTCGCATACTACTTGGGCCTTAGAGTGGGGACAGGTTTCCGTGGTCTTCTCGGGTATTTCTCTCAACCATCTCTCTGGCACGTAGTCTTGGGGTGATGGGAAGTATCTCTCCTCGTTTGACATGATGTAGTGTGGGAATACGACGTGGGACTGTAAAGATTAGAGCACTTCTGAAGGTGTCTTTTATAAGAGGAGAGTACTAGTCGACGCGTTGAACAAAACAACGGAATACGGATACGTCAAAAACGATTGTAGTTTCTGAGATTAGCGCGTTCAAATAAGCCCTTTCATATAATTTCCCCCGTTTTTTCCACATTTTCTTCTATTTCTTCGCTCCTATTAGTCTTAGCGTAATAAAATAATATAGCCTATAGTCTTCCTCGATAAATGGGCTATCCAACAGTAAAAGAATTTTTCAAATCGGATCAGTAGTTCCTGAGATTAGCGCGTTCAAACAAACAAACAAACAAACTCTTCCCAATTATAATATTAGTATAGATCAGGGAAAAAAGGATTTATCCATGTAGATAAAGGTCTACAATGTTTAGTGTCCGACCGAAGGTCTATTTTTGGCCGAAGCCGAAGCCGATTAATCGGCAATCGCCACAACCTTCGGCCGAAGCCGAAGCCGAAGGTTTATAATCTTAATCTCGACTCTCAGTAATTAATTTTGTTCAAAATTGTCTACAAGCTACATTGAATATTAAAATTATTTGAAAACTTCAATATTGAAGGTTTGGAGATAGTAATAAAAGCTTGTGATTTTGTGATTTATTTATTAATTATTTGTAGTCTGGTTAAGGAATGACTTAAAGGAGGGTATTGAGTGCGTGAGCGGGAATCTAAGGCCCGTATAAATAGTCAGTACTTAAGATGCGACCCGATCTCAAGATGCGGTTCGGCTCTGTGATTGGTCCAAATTTTGACAGCCAACCAATCACAGAGCCTGAACCGTGTCTTGAGACGGAGATGCATCTTGAGTACTGACTATTTATACGGGCCTAAGCGATTTCTACTGGAACTTATTGAGGGAGCTTAGGAACAAAACTTACTAAAAGTCCTGACATCTTGACTTCGACCCGGCCGAAACCTTCGGCTTCGGCCAGGTTTTAGGCCAAAGCCGAAGATGGTTTTTTTGGCCGAAGGCTTCGGCCGCCGAAGCCGAAGCCGAAGCTTCGGTCGGACACTAACAATGTTTAACTTCAGAATCAATAAAAGCAGTTTCTTATTTTTTGACAGGACTCACCAGCCTTTGATTGGCTAATGCCATTAACCAATTAATAACGTCGTTGAATAGATAAACCAGCGTCTAAAGCCTTAGAAACTTGTGCGTTTGTAGAAAAAGTCGACTAGCGCAGCTTTAAAGGGATATAAAGAACTTAAAATAGACGGCTTTTGTCCCGCTGCGATTGTTATGGAGTCATTATTATAATAGCTCCGAGAACAAAAGAATATTGAGACTTGGGGTATGGAAATACGAAACAACTTACGCCTTTGGGTACTTCGTATCCGGCTATCACAGTGTCGGACTGCAAACAGCGACCATTTCCCAAAATGACCGGTTTGATCCTAGAAGAAAAGCCATTGGTTAAGGTTCCGTAGTAATAACTCCATTTTTCCATACTAATTATAAATGCGAAAGTGTGTCTGTCTGTCTGTTACCTCTGATAAATACATTAACAATTAAAACACTTAACTAGACACGTCATATACTATAGTCACTAGTTAACATTCATAATATTATAGCTTTGATATGGTGTCGATGAAGTCTCGGTGTGAAAATTAACAAAATTATCAAGAAATGTCAATCCAATGCTTTCGTCAATTTATTTTGAATGGGACCTAAATCTGATTCTTATACTGAGTACTCACATACGGTTTTGCTCGATAGTTTTACTCCAAATCGAGTAATAATGTGTGGACCGCAAAACTCACAGCTCGAAGGCTCGCATCGAGCCGGTTCGATGGAATTAAATGTATCGATTTAGAGTAAAACTATCGAGCACTGCTGAATGTGCTGACGAAAGCCCAAGCCGCGGGTTTTGCTCGACGTTATTGCTCAATCGAGCAAAGCCGTATGTGAGTACTTAGCATTAAAAACTCTTAATTATTTTTAACAAAAAATTAAAAACGACTTCCAAGGTAAAAACAATAATAACATCCTTATAATATGAACTAAAAAGTATTGAATAATTTTTCCTATCTCATGGTGCCTTTTTCCGAATTCGGCTAAAACTCAACTATTTCTGTACTCAATCTTCATAATTTTGAAGTCGGTACCATATAGCTGAATCCAGATGCCAGAATATTTTAAAACATTTGTAATTGGCACCGACTTCAAAATTATGAAGATTGAATACAGAAATAGTTGAGTTTTAGCCGAATTCGGAAAAAGGCACCATGAGATAGGAAAAATTATTTAATACTTTTTAGTTCATATTATAAGTATGTTTAATGTTATTATTGTTTTTACCTTGGAAGTCGGTTTTAATTTTTTGTTAAAAATAATAAATTCACTCTTTTTAGTTACCTAGTAAAATCATCGCGTACTATACGTAGATTAGGGCCGATTCACACCGAATGTCAGAGGCGAGGCGAGCAGTTTCAGTGTCATATGATTTTAAACTTTATCTTCATTATTGTAATACATAGTATCGCTTGAGAAAGCGACGCCGCCGGCGGCCGCAAGAGGCCACGAGCGTCCACGGGCGACCGTAGATTTCTCAAGCGATACTATGTATTACAACGAAGATAAAGTTTAAAATCATATGACACTGAAACTGCTCGCCTCGCCTCCGCCATTCCGGTGTGAATCGGCCCTAATACACCTGTATACTATTCTACGTATTTTATTACAATTTGTTAACAGTCACACTTACAAAATATAATATCACTGCAGATAATTTTAAACAATACATTTAAAAAAAATCGAAGTGGACACGTGCTAGGGCCGCGCCAAACCGGAATTTTAGCAGCGGAGAAGCTTTCAGTGTCATATGATTTTAAACTTTATCTTTATTATTGTAATACATAGTATCGCTTGAGAAGTCTACGGCCGCCCGTGGCCGCGATTGGTAAGTGTGACATCTGTGCACTCTAGCATGTTACTTGTATTATCGAAGCAACTTACTTCTCAGAAGTAATGTCAAATGTGTGCCTTACGATCTGGAGATAAGGTTGAATATTTTGTTATGTTCAATTTTGGTGACATTGGTGACCCTGACGTGGTAATGATGATGATGATGATGATAAATGTAATGTGTATAGTAGCATATGCTTTCAGTTCTTAAAACAGCGCCTAAACCCCCAAACTTGTATCTATAAGGAATCCGGAGTTCTCTTAGTATCTTCGGAACCATAGTACCTTGGTGCAGAATCTTGCGTTTTGGTAGCATATGCTTAGGATGCTTCTCATAAAACCAAAATCACCATATGTTTCCATATAAATTACGAGGAGTTCCCTCGATTACTCATGGATCCCATCATCAGGTCACCACTTTTGTGAGCATGGTACCAAATTGGAGTGAAACCTAATACAACAAAACAAAAATTTCGAAAATCGGTTCACAAACGGCGGAGTAATCGTTGAACATACAAAAAAAATCCACAGCCGAACATATAACCTCCTCGTTTTTTGGAAGTCGGTTAAAAATGAGCCGTTTGACGCTGAATGAAATTGGCAGAATCAGAGTACAGGAATGTTTTAATGAAGCAAAGCAGTGTTTCCAGATTAGTTACACCCAAACAAAATCATTGTTTATGTAGGAATGTTGTTAACTCGTAATTTCACTGCATGAACAAACACAATTGCTAGTGCTGTTGGTGTTAAGTGCAAAAAATAGTGGTTGCTCTAGAATAAGTTGTTTAACGTCATTCCGTATAATTACGTATATTGTTACGTGCTTATCGTATTATGATAACGTATAGTTTTGGTTTGTCGTATGCTGGTATATTAATTTTCCCCTACATAAATAATAAGAGCGTGGTCACATTGTTTCGCTGCGTAGCGTCGTCGGTACGAATTAACGGACAAAGCAACACTTCATTTCCTTCCGTCAAAACAACTAATATCGTTGACGCCACAATGAATCAATGCGGCACTATAATTATTAATATTATAAATGCAAAAATATCTGTCTTGCTGTCTGTACCTCTTCACGCTTAATCCGCTGAAATAACTATTAAAAAGATATTTTGAGTCCCGGAGAAGGACACAGGAGGGTTTTCGTCCCTGAAAAATTTAAGTTTCCCAAGCGATAAATAAATTTCAATACAAAAACATTGGAGACATCTACTAAATTACATTGTTGCGACTTTCGAAGTTGCGACGCAACGCAGCAAGGTCTATGGCCTCAATTTAATATGAATTTAGCGTTGATGTTCCATTTGTGGTGCTAGAATTAATATATCGTCTGCATTGCAATATGCTGTACAGATTAAGTCCCCATGGAAATCAGTATCCATACTAATATTATAAATACTGACGTGTGTTTGTCTGTCTGTTACATCTTTACATCCAAACCGCTGAACCGATTTTGCTGAAATTTGGTATAGGGATATTTTGAGTCCCGGGAAAGGACATAGGATACTTATTATCCAGGTAAGATGTGGGGTTCCTGCTCGATATACGAATTTTGGTTAACAATTACTATTAAATATCTTTAAACGAGCAATTCTTGTATATATGTATATATGTAATTGGAATCTCGAAATCGGCTCCAACGATTTTCTTGAAATTTAGTATTTTTTCGGGAGTTTCGGGAGCGATAAATCGATCTAGCTGGGAATCATTTTTAGAAAATGTCATTTTACTCGTGTTTTATCGAATACCGAGCAAAGCTCGGTCAAATAGCTAGTTACTATTATAGTACCAACCAAATTCATTTGAAGTTCTGTTTACATCTGTATAATTTTTCATTCCACCTGTATTATACAAAATCAATGGTCCTCCATATAACTGCCCTTGCATTACATTTAATATCAATAAGTACATTTAGATCTAATACCCTGGTATTACTATTAACCACTTAGAAATAACTACACCATAAATAACAAGATTTTTCCACCGCAAGTATACCTCATACGAGTGATTCATTAAAATTAAAAGCGTATGTTTATAAAATTTCCATTTGCATAACTGACTAGAGCTTTAGAATGTGCATGGAGTTTCATATGGAGCTTTTAAATAAACATTAGGTTATTTAGTTCAACTACTATGAATTACAAAGATATACTAAAGTATATGACGCCCGCATTTCTGTTTCGAAATTCGTTTATCGCGCGGCAGCCGTACTTTTTTCCAGGATAAAAAGTGTCCTATGTCCTTTCCCGGGACTCAAAGTATATCTCCATGCCAAATTTTATCAAAATCGGTTCAGTAGTTTAAGCGTGAAGATGTAACAGACAAACATACTTTCGCGTTTATAATATTACAAAGGATATTATCATGTCTGAAATTTTCTGACTCGTCTTGTGCTCACCATAGGCTAGTTAATTTGTCATTTCTATCATTAACGTTGAGTTGAATGTCCTCTCATTAATCATTATATGCTTGTTAGCTTCATTAGTACATATTATTGCTATGACTTGGAAGGTCTAAAGTTGCCATTCCATCACAGACTTACTGCACTCAGAAGTCGGAGACGAATATTAATTACTTAACTGTAATTAAATGAAGATTTTGACATCAGCCCCATACATTATCTGTCAAACTCTTCATTAAATTGAAGTTTAATCATCACTAAATGTTTCCGAGTGTGGCCGTTATTTTTTTTACCATCGTCTTAAAAGTTTTATTGTTCACCCTTTGGCAGAGAATCATTCCCCCTCAATTTTACATCTTTAAGTCAATATTTATGCAATCTCGTTTCTTATTCAATTCAATTTATTTCCTATCAAACCATAGAATGGTATTGTGAAATGTTATTTTCGTTGGTTTGACATTTCATGAGAACAGGACTAGTTCGAACAAGGAACTGAATTAAAATGGTAGAATCGTAGCTGATCTATTTTAAAGAGTTGAAGTAGAATCATTCCTATAGTTTCGTAATTTTAATTCTAATTAGTTTCATAACTTAATTCTGATTTATCGTATCACGTACCCACTATTGTTATATTCTGATAATTTGAAGTGTTGCGTGTTGGGTTGCAGTGGTAATGTTGTCAGGTTTTTATTACTCTATTCTACTTGGTTTTGTGCAGCATTTTCTCTTATGTGATTGATGAGCTCTGCTAGATGTGACTTCGTTACCGCGAACACCTCTTGTCACGCGATAGGACAAATGTTCAAGCAACGCCCTTAGCTATTTATCAAATGACTTTAATTCTACTTAATTATGCAACGCTAATGATGCGTTTCAAATTACTCGATGCAGTCATTTTTCTATGAAACAAAAAGTTTTTCTGTGGTATTTTTAACAGATTCTTGTTTAAAAATTTTTGTCTGCTTAAGATTTAGAGCGTTGTTGATAAGTTAAAAGTTACCCATTTGACGTTAGCGAATCGAACACGCTATTGAATGAATAAACTTCAGTCAAAAACTCCAAAACCGGACTTATTAATCTTCATCCGTATTAATGGATTAAGCGATTTAAATTCGCATTAAAAAATGAATTGGCTTACCGCAAAGCTTCTTTTATGCAGGCGCGCAGATACGGCAGCTGATCCAAATCTTTGCAATCCAGCACTTTATCCACAGGCAGATTACTGTCCAGCTCCGACTGCAATCGCCTCTGTGCTCTGCTGTTTGTGGCTAGAAGATACATGGTGCTGGCTGCTGCGGCGGCTGTAGTGTCCACTCCGACAAGCAAGAGATCCAAAGCCAGTATAGTTGCTACCTTTTCGCCGTAGTTTTTTGCGATTTGAGCACATACCCCTTTGTCTGTTAGTCTTCTTAAGCATAAAGAACGAAAGGCGTCTAATGCGTCTACATAAGTCTTGTAAGCTGGTGTAGAGTATAGGCGCCATAGTGGTGCAGACAGCTCCAATTCTGGTACGCTATGGAAGAACCCGTGTATGCTCCTGATTATATCTCTCGCTTCGTGGTCGTCGTCGCTCAGGCATCCGAATCTTGTGCCAAGCGCCCAAGCTCCTACCGCTGAAAAAGTTAAAGAACTACGCATAAAGCTAAGTCACTTCTAGCTGGTTATTTATGTATGTCAAAAATTTTACTATATTATATACAGGATTTTGATAGTTCTTTTTAATGAGTGACGTTTCTTCACTAATAATGATTCTCTGGGTTATTGTAATAGATCCAAACAAGACTGCTCTCGATCCTTGATGGATTATTTCCACGCCCGTCAGAATTGGTTAATCGGTCTAATTTTGACATCACAACAGACAGACAGACACACTTTCCTGTTTTGAATATTAGTGTGTCTACTTTCGACAGACGCGATAGAACTAAGATTGCTTGTACGTTACGTGTTTAACGAAGGTGGTAATTTACTTTACATTAATTGGGGTCATAAGGCTAAGCGTAATTAAAGACGTAAGTGGGTAACTAACATTTTGAAATTTTTCGTTTTTTTTTTTTTTTGCATAAACGAATTATGTAATTGAACTTACATTCCAAGGCCCATTTATACAGCTCGGTGAGAAAATCTTTGGGCAACTCTCTTGTGTCATCCACCAAGCCTTCCATCCTAGAGGACAAGAAAATTATTTTGATTATTAATATGAGATAAACAGTTACCAACTTACTAAAAAAAAAAAGATCCTGTAAACTCTATATTTAATATTATAGTTATACAATGTTTTTTTTATTAAATAAGGGGGCAAATGAGCAAACGGGTCACCTGATGGTAAGCAACTACCGTCTCCCATGGACACTCGCAACATCAGAAGAGCTGCAGGTGCGTTACCGGCCTATTAAGAGGGAATAAGCTCTTTTCTTGAAGGTTTGCAGGTCGTATAGCTAGGTGCGGAAATACTGCTGGTGACAGTTCGTTCCAGAGTTTTACAGTGCGCGGCAGAAAGTTACGCGAAATTGTTTTGCGAAAGTCTTTTGTAACGTAATCAGTTTGCATATTTTTATTTGAAAGCAAGTTAGTATTGGAAAACTGCTGTCTAAAATAAATTGAGTTTGAAAATACCTACTGCGCAAAAGTAAGTTAAAGTTAACCCAGGATTTTCCTCAATTATAAAAGAGTTAACCTAATATTTATATTTAGCCCATGTTTAACCCATATAGATCCGTGCATGAACAGTAACAAGCTCAAAAGTTAATCTACTCCAACACGAAATGTTGAATTTAAGTGTCTAAGATTGAACAAGGCGGTTTCCAATTATAGACCTAAAGTTCATTGTAGAATCTAGACACGGAATGGAGTTTTAAAATCGAAGACGTAGGTGGATGAAGTGGGTAAGTAAAATTTTGAAAATTTAGTTTTTTTTTTTTGCATAAATTGTGACTTTAGAACCGGGAAAATGGTTTGAAATCAAAAATGCGGATTTTATGTATAAGCATCTGCTTTAAGACGTATCTACGTAGTTTAACGTATCTACGTTAGCTAGTTGATGAAGTAGTTAAGCTTCAAGTTTAGTTCTAATTATGGGGGAAATAATTAGTTATTGTACTTATGTTATAAAATTATAGTTATCCATTTCATCCACCTTCGTCTTCAGTTGTAAAAGTGAAATTTATTTATGACAGATCTATTTCTGATACGTCTAGCTGATTCCCTGGAAAATATTTGACCTTTTCGAATGTGAACACATTTTTAGGCGGAGATTATAAGTCGTGTAAAATCTATTTTCAAAATAGGATTATGATTTATGATAATCTAAGTTGTGTCATCAGACATAATACGACCGTGTAGTTCAGTCTTAAAACGAAAAAATCACGCGATTTTTCCATTGCACTAAATTAAGGTTTTTAAGTAGGGACAACCTTAGAATGAAGTAAAGCATAATATAAGTTTTTGCCTTTGTGTAACAAATAACTGCTTACGTTTTAGATTTATCTATTACTTCCATGTATTCATTCTTATTTGATAGTTTTTATTGTCTATTAGCAATGTAAATTGCGACCATATTGTAAACTATTTCTGAAGAATAAGTTACCAAGGTCTATGTCACAATAAAGACATGCAAAATTAACGAGATAATGCTCAAACATGCTAACACATTCGCGTTGTATGAATGGGAGTGTTGTGTGAGTCAGAGTTAACTCCCAACAACGGATGTGGCCATTATACTGAGATTGACAATGGTACTATTGACCATGTGAGCACGAGAGGAATATTTAAAGATATGGGCAGATTAGTGTTGATGTAGTTGGTATTTAAGGTCCACTAGCACCAATATAGGGTTAAAGCTAACCCTGGGTTTAATGTTATGACTTATGTTGTTTCTCTTGTTCCTAAATCAACACAGACTTAACTTTAACTTAAATTCATACAAGTGAGCCAAAGAGAACTAGATGTTTTATATTCCTATTAGATGACGCCCGCAACTCCGTTGCGCCAAAATTCGTTTATCGCGCGGGAACCATACATTTTTCCGGGATAAAAGGGTCCTATGTCCTTTCCCGGGACTCAAAATATCTCCATACCAAATTTCAGCAAAATCGGTTCAGCGGTTTGAGCGTGAAGAGGTAACAAACAGACAGACAGACGGATAGACAGACAGACACACTTTCGCATTTATAATATTAGTATGGATAATATTAGTATGGAAGTATGGATTCCTATGGGCTCTTAAAGTATTTACAGATAAAATTTTGTCAAAACCGCTAATCAGTGGAGCGGTGTAAGCGTGAAAAGTTAACAGACAGTTCGCAATTATAATATTGGTGGACACAGGTGGCTAGTGAATATTATATTATGTGCGAAACGATCGTTGTTATTATCACGTTCAGAACACTAATTACTTTCTAAGTTGACTGGAATCTTGTCCGCCGTGAAAAAACTAGGCCTACAGGCCACAGCAAATTGTGTCAAAATACATCGCGATAAGAGCTTTCGTGCTTAGGTTGAGAAATTAGACTGAAATTATTTTGTAAGGCCGTACATTTTTGATGAAATCGTTCGCTATATGTGTTAAAGTTTTTTTGATTTAAACGTTCTCCTATGATGAAAGATAAACTAACCTATTCTTTGATTTAAGAAATTGCGTAATTATTCATAATTTCAACGTTGCTAACCAACAAAAAATGTAAATTTTAGCAGATTTGCAAAATTTTCAATTTGTACAAACATTAACATTAATAAAACACAGTTTTGTATTAAATATTCGTCGCTACTGGTTATGTTCATGTTCAGTTATTGTATTTGTAAACCATCGAAATCCAAATAAAGATGTATAACTTAGCCAAAAAATTACCAACATGTCATACTTTTAGTTGATTGTCACTTGTCATACTGGGATCTGAAATACAATTTTCATTGCCCTAGCTGTTTATGAGAGTAACTGGAGGCATATAAGAGACTTATTGTTCTATAAGATAGTATTTAGATGTGGTTAACCATTTTTCTCCCACGACCATCTCATCTGCATGATATTCACAAACTTTCGCCATATTAATTCAGTGTAAAACTTATGAACACCATCAGATAAAATTCTATTTAAAATTCCTCAAGAGTTTTGCTATTAATGATACAAGTGTTTCTAATTCTGGTTTAACTTGTTTTAATTTACTTTCGTTATGATATGTTGTTAAATTAAGTTTTCTAATTAAGTGATTAACAAAATTTATCAGTTTTTTAACGAAAGTAGGTATAGTTTAAAAATTCTGGCGAATTCTGTTATCTTTATGCTGTTCCTGCTAAAATTTTCCGGCAAGCCAGAAATGCTTGAAAAATCTTACCTTCTTACGAAGTCCTCAGCCACATGATCCAGCGAAGGCACCGCTGCTCTAGCCGCCTCTGGAGCGATAAGGGATTTTGATACTTTGGATCGAAACTTCGACCATCTCGGCCCATGCCTGTGATGGTAAAATTCATTTGAGTAAAATATGCCACAAAAGAGAAAGGTTTCACAAAGAGGAGATCACTTACACTCCTATCAAACCGGGCTCGTCCCCAAAGAAATCTTTCCTCAACTCCTGTTTGTAGTGCTTGAGACACGGCGCGACCGCTCTGTGCGGCAGAGAGTCCTCCCGCCTATAGATCTTCGCCGTCTCCTCCGCACAGAACGGGAAAACTAGATCGGGGTGCCCGAAGAGCTTAGCCACTTTAGCTGCACCACCAGCGCCGGCCATCGCTCGCAAGTTCCATAGCGTGACGTCCAAGGAGCGCGTGCTCCACGGCTTCTGACCGATGGCGAAGCGCCAGGAGTTGCCCAGCACGGGCAGGGGCTTGGGCCCCGGCATCAGCGTGAAGCGTCGTGCGTGGTTCATCGCGTCTCCGACACTGATTCTTCAGCCCCTGAAGATGTAACCGCCGCGGCAGTGGGGCTCTGTTACGTTTTCAGATGTTTCGTAACACGGTCACGTGTTACGAAACATCTGCGTTATGACCAACGAAGAATAGTGAAATGCGCGTATGGTACAATGTTCCCATGAGAACCTTATGCTCGTAAAAACTACTATAAAACCACTAACTATTCTTTTGTTTTTTTTTTTGGATTTGGAACAACGTGTCTTGTTACTTGTTAGACATAGTTATTGCAAACATCGCGTGGGGTTAATTAGTAGGCGAATGCGGAATGCCCGTTATAGAAATAAAAAAACAGTGATTGGATCGTTACATAAGTAATGTGATGTTACTTTACTGAGATACTAGTATCTAATATCTTAGAAAATTACTAAGCTTTTCGAGTTCGTATAGATTATGCAACTCGATTGTTAATAAAAAAACTTAAGTAACTCTATGTCTGATATAGAAGATATCTGATTTCGAGATTTGAAAGTAATAAGCGTATTGGGTATCTAAAATTATGCCCTGATTTTTATTGGCTTGCAATTTCTGTCAATTTACCACGTATATTCATAGCTTATTACTTTGTATTTTAAAGTAATTTTGTGTAGTTGATTCTGTGAATTCCGGTGGTGTAAATGATATATGCTATGGTATGACTACTGCCACTGCTAAGCTTCGATTGTATTTTCTCGAATGACTCGGCTAAACATGCGTGTGCAACAATGAGTCCTCACTTAGCGTGTCCTCGTTAATGTTAGAAACCTATTAGCGACAACCTAACTTGTGGTTTATACTCGCGATTATTTGGCAGTGAGACTGCCTCCACATTAGGGCGCCCGCGCCAGTAGTGCGGCAGCAGCGCGACTTCTATACTAAAAAGAACGGCGCGAAAGCCACGCGTGTGAAGGCACTCTAAGGCTGCCTTTCCACCAGAGCTGAGCGGAGCTGTGTTGCGAGGAATGTGTTTTTGAAAACCAATAAAATTGCATCATTGACATCACTTTGCCATGACATGACATCGCTCAGCGCGGCGATGCTATTGCTTCTCAAAAATACATTCCTCGCAACACAGCTCCGCTCAGCTCTGCATCTGGTGGAAACGCAGCCTAAGACTGGCCACAGACAGACCGCAAGTTGCAGTCGGGACCGACTGCTCTAGAGCGGTGGCGTCGAAGTCGTACACGATTGCAACACGACCGTATCGACATGCAGTCGACCACACATACCTTTGTTGTTCGACCGCACGGTGAAACTCGACCGCAGAGCGACTGTTCCGACCGCTCAAAAACTGCTCGAGAGGTCCGTGTATGGCCATAGATAGACCGCATTTGCAGTCGAGACTGACTGCAAGATGCGGTTGCCGCACGGTGATCTGCAGTTTCCATACTAAATTCATATCCGCAATACACGGACCGCTCGAGCAGTTCTTGAGCGGTCGGAGCAATCGTTCAACACGACCGCTGTAGAGCAGTCGATCCCGACTGCAACTTGCGGTCCGTCTATGGCCAGGCTAACTGTGCCTAAATATGAGAATGTTTAATGACGTAACATCGTTCAATTAGCTCCCTCTATGGGTGCGCGCGCCGATTGCCTCGTCCGGTGGCTGGGAACGCACGCGTTACATTTGCGCATCCATTCATTCCTTCCGCAATCTCTCCGATAAATTCTATATTTGAATCCCGTTGGGTCTTATCGTGCAATCGGTCTTCCAATTACAACTAAAATGGAATGGTCTCGCCATCGAAATCTATACTAATATCTATACTTCTATACTAATATCTATGCTTCTATACTAATATTATAAATGCGAAAGTATCTCTGTCTGTCTGTCTGTCTGTCTGTCTGTCTGTCTGTCTCGCTTTCACGCCAAAACTACTGAACCGATTGTAATGAAATTTTGTACACAGATAGTCTAAAGCCTGAGAAAGGACATAGGCTACTTTTTAACTGGTAAAAGGGGTTGTAAGGGGGTAAAAATACGTAAATTTGTTCAAATTAAGTTAGTTCCAAAAAATCATAATAGATGGCGCCGTGCGTCTCCTACATCGCGCTGACGCTTGCTGTAACGTCGTTCTATAAGAGGTGGTATCATCTTGCGTTAGTTTTTCTCGATTGTTATATATATTATTACAGATTGTTACATATAATTAACGTTATTAGATAACTCAGTAGTCAGTACTTTATTATTTATATATTATGTAGTGATGTAACCTTAAACCTATCAATGATAAATAGTTTATGGGTAAAGTTGTGTAATGGGGGGGCTAAATAAGCTTTAAAATTTGGCATAAATAAAGTTTAATTAAAAAATGAAATACATGCACACTGCACAGCTGTTTTAGGGTGTTTTGATTTAAGGGGTACCTACCAGGGTTTTTTTTATAAAAGCTTTTGACACCAATTTTGTTGACATCGCGCGCTATAAACTGAAGTCCACGCGGACGAAGTCGCGGGCAACAGCTACTAGCTGTTGCCCGCGACTTTATTTTATACGACGATATTATAAGATTTAAGAAACGTAACTCTCATACATCTACCGTTTTGATTTTGGTGTGAAGCACACAAAAATATAGCAACAAAAACGATACATTTACACTTTCTCAGTAGGTTTAGGGTTCCGTACCCAAAGGGTAAAAACGGGATCCTATTACTAAGACTTCGTTGTCTGTCCGTCTGTCTGTCTCCAGGCTGTATCTCAAGAACCGCTATAGCTAGACATCTGAAAATTTCACAGATTATGTAGGTACATCTGTTGCCACTATAACAACAAATACTATAAACAATAATAATTTAAGGGGGGCTCCCATACAAAAAACACAATTTTTGGCCTATTTTTGCTCTATAACGGACGGAACCCTTCGCGCGCGAGTTCGACTCGCACTTGGCCGATTATTTACATACTTCTTTAGTATCGTATTGAAATGGGTCTCGCAACATATTGTGTTATCCATGGTCTGTCCACAATGCAAGCTACGACTTGCGTGTTTCCAACCTGAAAACGATGCTAAATATCCTAAATGACATATTTACTATTATTTCAAAACCTTTTGAAATAGGTGTATCGAAGTCGTTTTGTAATTTTAGGCAATTCACACCGGTCCTCGTGAATGGTTAATGGAATCTGGTGGAGACTCGCTACCCTCGTGCATAAAAGATGCACAAAGCTCAAAGAAAAACAGTATCTATCCCACTTCTTTGACTGTATGTTTCAGGTTCTAATTGATTAAGAGGCCGGATGCCATCGAAATTCTTATACATACATACCTACGTAATACCAACATTATTTTCTCATACGAGAATATTTAACATGTTTGAGCTATTTTTCAGCTTAAAATAGTAATTACCTACGTTTCTAACTTCCTACACAATTTACTACAAAATATTTAAATACTAAAAAATATTTTTAGAGTTTAAAATATATTTTGTAGTAAAGGGGTTTGGGTAATATTGGCGTCATTTTCAAATCCCGCGGCCACTCACCAAACTGGCATAATACGAAAGAACAAATCAAGGGGAGTAAACTTTATTATGGGGGACATATTGCTAAACTTTATCGGAGCCGAGATATTAGGCATTTTATGTACGTATTTTCAACTAAACGTAAATTCAATCATAACATGAATATTCAAGAAAATACAAAAAAACGGCATTATTTATTAGCTCTAAGCCTTCCTCCATAAATGGGCTATCCAACACAAAAATAATTTTTCAAATCGAACAAGTGGTTCCTGAGATTAGCACTTTCAAACACACAGACACTTCAGCTTCATAATATTAGTATACAGGGTACAACAAAACAAAGTGATAATACTTTAGGGTGTGTACTGTGCATGAGTCCCGTCTATAGAGTTTACTGTAAAAGTAGTAGCTCTGAAAGAACATTTTTTTCACTTTCGTATGGGGAAACTCTTTACGCCAGGACGCTTGCCCATTCAAATCACAAAAAAAAAAAAACATGTTCTTTCAGCTCTGCCCCTTTCACAGTGAACTCTATATAAGGGACACATCCTCCTTCCCCTCCAGTCGTGTTCCTCATGTCTGAGGGTCGTGACCTCCCACTCCTATGATCTTCCTTCTAATGGTCTTACGCCAGCTGTTCCTATCCTCGGACACTCGAAGAGCGTCGTAGACGGTAGAGTACATTTGACTCGGTCCAATCTTTCTATCTTATCTAATCTAGAGTTTTTAGTTGATTCCAGGCTGTGTCAGCCGAGCTCAAGTCCAAGCACAAAGAGCTCAACCTGTCCTCCATGGTCTGTCGAAAAGCGTTTCTTTCAGCTTCATTCAATTGATGACGTTTGTTGACAATGCGTTTTCTAGGTGTTTTAAGGCGCAGATTAAAGCAAGCCACAAGGAGATTGTGATCAAAACCACATTCAGCTACTGGAAACGTCTTAACATTGCTCACAGATGATTTCCATCGGGAATTGATAAGGATATAGTCAATTTGATTTCTGTATCTATCACCTGGTGATTTCCATGTATACAATCTTGTAGGATGGTGTTGAAAGCAGGTGTTTAATATGACAAGATGTCGGTTAATGCAGAAACTGATTAGTCTGTCGCCTCTCTCATTTCTGGAACCAAGTCCATGACGCCCCATAACCTCGTGTAGGTGGTCGTCTTTGGTAGTTTTGCCGACCTTTGCATTCCAGTCCCCAAGTATTAAAGTTATTTCTCGGTTTGGTATAGAGTCTAGCGTTTCTTCCAACTTTCCGTAAAACTGTTCTATATCTTCCTCCGATGACTGTGAGGTGGGAGCATATATTGATATGATGTTCAAAGCGCAGAGGTTAGTATTTAATTGGATCGTCATAATTCGATCTGATATTAGGTTGTAACCAATAACATAGCGGTTTAGTTTATCAGGTATTAAGATGCCTACCCCGTTCAAGCTGGAGTCGTCCGATCCAAAGAAATAAAACGTGTTTGCAGAAGATGTTTTAAAATGGCCATTGTTTCGCATGTGGTCCTCACTTACAGCCAGTATATCGATTTTATTGGTGTCCATTTCCTTTTCTACGATGCTCAGTTTGCCTGGTTTGAGTAATACTCTAACATTCCAGGCTGCTATACGATGACGTTTACGTATTTATGTTTTTAAATGTTTAGAGGTGGTAGATACGCTGATAAATCCTCCAAGTGGAGCTTCAGTAGCATATTTCACACCATCCGGCCCGGGTACCGAATGGCGCCGAGTGTTAGTCGGATCGTCCAACAAATCGCTCTCATTGTTCTCAGTACTCATGGTGGGAGGGTGTGTACTGTGTACTCATTGTGGACAAGGGACACATAATAATATTTATTATTATGTATGTATTTTTTGTGTAAGTATGTATATTTACGTACACAAAAAATATATACTGCAGATGTACTTCTATAATGAGCCGGGAAGTAGATAAAAAGCTAGACTGAAAATTCCGCCGAAAGGTGGCGTCCAGCGTCATACTGCACAATGGCCAAAATTCGCTAAATAGTGGAAAAATCGACATTATACTATCGGAACAATACTCTATAGTCACTTTACCCACAACACATTAATACATAAGAACAATAATTATATTTGCGTAATATTGCATTCAGCCCTTTGAAAACCACTGTCTAATGAAATATAGTCTCAAGTCTGGTTATATTTTAGTCGGACGTGAGTTAAACCCAGTGTGAAAGTATGTTTGTTACAAAAATTATTCATATTTGACGCGGACGAAGTCGTGAGCAATAGCTAGTGAGAAATGTAATATATCCAACAGATTAAATATACCCTTTCTACACCTGTTTGTTAAGGATAGCTCCATAAAGTAACGTTAATTACTGATTTAGTGTAGTAGCAAAATAAATATACTAAAATAATCGTAGCTCAGCCCCGATATTACTTAGAACAATTTTTATTACTTATATATGTTTCTCTAATATAGTGCTACAAAATACTAATAGTTTTATCCCTGGCCGCTGGAAAAAAAATGACGCCACAGGTCCATACAAAGTTACCCAATGCCCTTTACTATTTATATATTTTTTGTGTTTAAATATTTTGTAGTATTTTGTACAGGAACCTAAGTAATTTGTACTTTTTTAAGCTGAAAAATAACTCAAACATGTTAAATATTTTCGTATGAGAAAATGATTTTGGTATTACGTATGTTCATACATCGTAATTCTCATGAATTACGATGGCACCCGGCCCCTTAAGATTTTCATTCCAAGTACAAAGGCGGAGTGTAATTATTTTTAGCGAAGCCCACTCTACTTTGTAGGTGTTGCTCTTGCTTCTTTTCTCTGGCACAACTTAAACACCATGGCCTTGACATCTAAAACTCCCCTAACTTTTGAGATAAGGGAAACAAAATGGTGTTTTTGCCTTCGACTATATCTGACTTCCAAACCAGCCATGTACGCGTATTATTTTACGTATCCTGCGAATAAGTAACATGATATCTCGCTACTTGTGTTAATGTGGCAGATCGCGGATGCTGGCGTGATGATATCTAATAATGCCTGCACTGTTCCAACTTCCACCACTGATTAATGCCCAACGAATGATTGCGCAAATCTTTCTTTGGTATTAGGCCGCGTTTCCACTGACACGGAGCGGAGCGGAGAGGAGCTTAGCGGTCTGCGGTGCCCGAATTGACCAATTGTGCTATTCCAGCGGAATGACAGCGAAGCGGAGCGAAGATTTCGAGCATGGTGATTGGTCAATTCGGCACCGCTAAGCTCCTTTCCGCTCCGCTCCGCGTCAGTGGAAACGCAGCCTTTATACCTTTCGACATTACAATTTGCCTCGTAATCTGTCATCGGTTCTGCTTGTGTGTTCGGAAAATTGCTATTTAATGTCCTCCCTGTAATCGTTTCGTAAACAACGGAAATACAATCGAAAGCTGTCATTAAGTATTTCATTGATTGGTAAAACTTGGATGATTGAAAATTCTAATAGTGTTTGCTGTTACAAAATACAATTATCGAATAGTCGTAAACGCTTTAGCTAAATCTATACTAATATTATAAAGCGGAAGAGTTTGTTAGTTTGTTTGTTTGTTTGTTTGAACGCGCTAATCTCAGCAACTACTGGTCCGATTTGAAAAATTGTTTCAGTGTTAGATAGTCCATTTATCGAGGAAGGCTATAGGCTATATTTTATCACGTTGGGACTAACAGGAGCGAAGAAATAGAGGAAAATGTGGAAAAAACGGGGGGAAATTATTTGAAAGGGCATATTTGAACGCGCTAATCTCAGGAACTACTGGTCCAATTTAAAAAATTATTTCAGTGTTAGATAGCCTATTTATCGAGGAAGGCTACCGGCTATATTATATTACGCTAAGACTAATGGGAGCTAAGAAATAGAGGGAAATGTGAAAAAAACGGGGGAAAATATTTGAAAAGGCTTATTTGAACGCGCTAATCTCAGGAACTACTGGTCCAATTTAAAAAATTATTTCAGTGTTAGATAGCCTATTTATCGAGGAAGGCTACCGGCTATATTATATTACGCTAAGACTAATGGGAGCTAAGAAATAGAAGGAAATGTGGAAAAAACGGGGGAAAATATTTGAAAAGGCTTATTTGAACGCGCTAATCTCAGAAACTACTGGTCCGATTTGAAAAAATTTTTCAGTGTTAGATAGCCCATTTATCGAGAAAGGCTACAAGTTATATTTTATCACGCTGAGACTAATAGAAGCGAAGGAATAGAGAAAAATGTGGAAAAACAGGGGAAATTATTTGAAAGGGCTTATTTGAACGCGCTAATCTCAGGAACTACTGGTCCGATTTGAAAAATTTTTTCAGTGTTAGATAGCCTATTTATCGAGGAAGGCTACCGGCTATATTATATTACGCTAAGACTAATGGGAACTAAGAAATAGAGGGAAATGTGGAAAAAACGGGGGAAAATATTTGAAAAGGCTTATTTGAACGCGCTAATCTCAGGAACTACTGGTCCGATTTGAAAAAATCTTTCAGTGTTAGATAGCCCATTTATCGAGAAAGGCTACAAGTTATATTTTATCACTCTGAGACCAATAGAAGCGAAGGAATAGAGAAAAATGTGGAAAAAACAGGGGAAATTATTTGAAAGGGCTTATTTGAATGCGCTAATCTCAGGAACTACTGGTCTGATTTGAAAAATTCTTTCAGTGTTAAATAGTCCATGTATCGAGGAAGGCTATAGGCTATATTTTATCACGCTGAGACTAACACGAGCGAAGAAATAGAGGAAAATGTGGAAAAAAACGGGGGGAAATTATTTGAAAGGGCATATTTGAACGCGCTAATCTCAGGAACTACTGGTCCGATTTGAAAAATTCTTTCAGTGTTAGATAGCCTATTTATCTAGGAAGGCTACCGGCTATATTATATTACGCTAAGACTAATAGGAGCTAAGAAATAGAGGGAAATGTGGAAAAAACGGGGGAAAATATTTGAAAGGGTTTATTTGAACGCGCTAATCTCAGGAACTACTGATCCGATTTGAAAAATTCTTTCAGTGTTAGATAGCCCATTTATCGAGAAAGGCTACAAGCTATATTTTATCACGCTAAGACTAATAGAAGCGAAGGAATAGAGAAAAATGTGGAAAAAACAGGGGACATTATTTGAAAGGGCTTATTTGAACGCGCTAATCTCAGGAACTACTGGTCCGATTTGAAAAATTCTTTCAGTGTTAGATAGCCCATTTATCGAGGAAGGCTATAGGCTATATTTTATCACGCTAAGAGCGAAAAAATAGAGGAAAATGTGGAAAAAACGGGGGAAATTATTTGAAAGGGCTTATCTCACGAACTACTAGAGCAATTTTTCTGTAATCTGAGTCAGGATTTAGGATAGGAGAGATAGGAAGTAGACCACGTAAAGGATCATGGGCTATTTTTTGTGGACTAATTTGTCTGTGAAATATCTAATTTACGCGTGCGAAGCCGCGCGGAACGTCTAAATAATAAAAATGAATCCATATTATTTCCCTTGGTTACGACATCACGCGTAAACAGCTGGGCCGGTTTTGCTGAAATTTGGTATAAGTAGATATACTTTGAGTCCCGGAAAAGGACATACACATTTTGTCCCGGAAAAATGTACGGTTACTGCACAATATACTTATATGATTTGTGCGTAAACTATTTAATCGATTTTAATGAATTTTGGTATGGAGATACTATGAGTCTCGGCACAAAATATATATTAGTAGTACGTCTCGGGAAGGACAGGGGATATATTTTGTAGCGGAAAAATGTACGATTCCCATAAAATGTACCTTTATGATTTGCGCGTGAACTATTTAATCGATGCACGGGAACAACTATAAACTGAAGTCCACGCGGACGAAGTCGCGGGCAACAGCTAGTATTATATGTATTTTGTACGATCAATAAGTATAATGTCAGATGTTACATTTAACGCACTCTCCATGTTGGAACATAATTAAGGTTAAACTGCATCGCATGGTGGCATGGTTCAACGTAGTGTCCTCTTAGAAAATGTCCTCTTACATAGTAGTAGAGGAGGGGAAGAGGGGATAGGCTTCTGACATGTGTCTAGTTATCATGGTATAGAAATCAGATTTCTCACGTGGTGGGTTATTTTTTTTTTAAATATTGAAATGTCATCCGATCTGTCAGATCAAGACAGGGGATGCTTAGTATACCCCAAAGAAGCTTCCATTAAAAGCACTGACGATTCAAAGATAAGGTAAGCCTGTAGGAACATTTTAAAATATAAAAAAAACTAGCGACATAAAATATATAGCCACTGAAAAAATGATAAAAATCAATAGCCTATGAATTATGATCCTTCACGTGGTCTACTTCTTATATGTGCCAAATAACATAAAATTGCTCCAGTGGTTCGCGAGATAAGCCCGTTCAAATAATTTCCCCCGTTTTTTTCCACATTCTCCTTTTAGTCTTAGCGTGATTAAATGAAGCCTATAGCCTTCCTCAATAAATGGGCTATCTAACACTGAAAGAATTTTTCAAATCGGACCAGAAGTTCATGAGATAAGCGCGTTCAAGTTAGCCCTTTCAAATAATTTTCCCCGTTTTTTCCACATTTTCCTCTATTTCTTCGCTCCTATTAGTCTTAGCGTGATAAAATATAGCCTATAACCATCCTCGATAAATGGGCTATCTAACACTGAAAGAATCATCAAAGTCTGTTGCGTAGTTTTAAAGATTAAAGGGAACAAAGGGACATGAGGGAAAAAAAGCGACTTTGTTTTATAATAAGTATAGATAAATCTTCATATTTTCCTAACTAAACTTTGCAGATATTTTATTTTGCACTAAACTAAATGATTTAGTCCTTGTTGTCTAAAATATAATAATAACTGACCGAAATAAGTAATTTTCTGGATATATTTTCTTTTTCAAAACTTTAAAATGGCCGCAGTTTCTGAACCCACCGCTAAAATAAAAAAACGCTCTTATTTTTTTTATCAGTTTTACCTAATATAAAAAACCTACCAGGTCTCCATGACGCTCGAGTGACTACAAAATTAGCACCTTCTCCTCCCCTACTATTGGATTAAAGCTCATTGTTCATACAAATTGCCATCTGGGGATACATTTCATAGTCTCAATGTGGACCACGAAATGTTAAAAATTGAAAGAAACCCAGTATTTTAAATTCATACCTTCGGCCCACTTGAATATTCATGTTTCGAGCTCCGTGCTGAGTGTCTGTTGGCTTCAACCCAACGTTACGCTTATGGACCTAATATTGGATATTGCACCCCCATGTGAATATTTCTCGTTTGCATCCAATCTTTTGATGCATTAATTACCTTGAAGTGTTGGTTTTTAACCCGTCGCGGAGTGTTTGTGTTTTGTTTTCATTATGAGCGACCTCGCTCGTATGCTTTTATAAAAGTTTTGGCTTTTCATAACTTTAAATATTCAGAATATTAATATCAGAAATACGAAATTGTGGCTATTGGTCTGTTTTTCTGTTCACTTTTAAACCACTGAACAAATTTTGATGGAATTTAATAGAAACTTGAGTACCACAACACAATAGACCAGTAGTTCGACTGCAAAGAAATGGACAGGTTTCAATATTTGCCAAATTCGTCGGGTTTCACTAGGATTATGAACGGAATGTGCCTCGCGCTGGCTGATATAATTTATTTTTAAATATTTAAAATAAAGATTTCAAAATTGGAATCTGACAATTTTAATCGCATGTGAGCGTTTTCAAAATAAAGTGTACCATGACTAAATTCATGGTTTAATTTTAAATGTTACATTTTTGATGAAATTTTGATTTAGATATTTTAAAGATACATTACAGTTTATGGAAATTATATTTAATTGCTTGCCGATTAATTTATTTTATGAGAAATCATCAAATTAATTGGGCACTGTGAAAAAAAGTGTCAGTTTTGCCACAGTCTTCAATGCTCTGTAACTATTAACTATGAAGAAAGACGCGAAAGATTTTAATTGTGTTACGAAGATTATAAAATATATTATTTGAAAAATAGAACATTAAAGTCGACTAATAGAAAATAATGCCAATTTAACTAGCTTTAAGTTCTGTTTTGTCACAGCTGATGCCAAAGTAGCCGCCACTTTTACGATAGAATAATGTATGTCGTTTAAAATCGGAAAAGTGATTTTTGTATTTCAAAATAGTAAAACCGTTTTAAATATTTCATTCAAATTATTTGTATCCGATATATAAAAATAAGTAAAAATTAATATTTTTCCTGTCACAAAACAGGGGACAGTCGCAAAACCGACAGACCATATTTTATAAGGCTGGGTTTACATTGAAACCAAAAATTTACATAGTTAAAATAAATCCTTTTCTCCGCTTCTTCTTGCGACATTTGTGAATTTTTTTAGTCTCTGAGTTTCTTTTCAATTTTTCTCTATACCTCTGAGATCTTTTTTCGCTAATGAGTAGCATTGTGAAACCTAAAAATGTAAAACCTTACAATAACATGTAGACTTAGCTTTATGCTGTCATTTTGCGACTTTTCTTGTCAGCCTATATAGGGTGCAATTAAACCTTCCTGCCAAATTTTGATATATTGGTCCTCGTTAAAAATAAAAATACACGTATTTTCTCTTTTATAGTCACTCAGTACTAAAATGTTGAGAAATAGCATCCGAAAGTTATCCTAAAAAAAACTACAATTAATGGACACGATGCGTCGGCCGCGCGTGACATGCCCCCACGCGCGCGCCTCATCCCGCGCACCCCTTGTCATTCCCCCACGCCGGGAGTAACCATTTTGCAACGATTTTAAATGGGATAAAATGTCATTGAAAAAAAAACACCCAACTTTTTTTGGTTAAATGCACTCTCCTAATGATATCTAAGCCCTGGAAAAAATTTGGCAGGAAGGTTTAATTGCACCCTGTATGTCACGAAGCACTTTGTCGCAAAACTGACGTGACGTTCTCTTCTCAGGTTGTAATCAAAATTATATTCTGACGAAAACATTTGTCTACACCGATGGTCATAATATATAAATAACGTTTTATTAATACATTGCTTATCTTCTGAAAACAGTTAAATGATGTAAACTAGCCTGTATCAAGTAGATAATGTGTCTCAAACCAGACACTAGAAATCTTGACGGCCGTTACACTCACAAAACATGTCTATTTTACTCAAAACCTATTAGAAAAATAGCTTTTCAAAAATGCCAGACAGTGAGTATAAAGGATGATGAAGCTATTTCAAAAATTCAAATAGTCATCTATAACTTTTAAATGACATTATTTAGCGTGACAAACCCGACATGTCCGGTAGGCACCACTTTGTAAGATATTTTTTGAAATCAAATTGTATTTATATGAACATTACAGTTAAATTATGAACTATATACGACGATTTGCAAATAAAAGTACTTTCAAACGATACTAAAACCTAACCTACTAAAATTTTTGAGAAAAGCTTCTATAACATCGAGGAATTTGAGAGGGGACATGCCAAAAACTGACGCCTTGGTTTTGAAAATGATCAATTTAAAAATATTACGCAAAGTATAGTGAATTTAATAGTTTGAATTCATAAAGTTATGATGTGCTTATTACTTGTCAAGCATTACATTAATTAGCCACATATAAATTTTACTTGTTATTCGACTTCAAACACGGGGGACAGGCCAAAAGTGACGGGTACACTTTTTTTTGAAAACGCTCATGTGCCAAAACACAAACAACAATACGACCAAAGAGGAACAAGTTAACAACCCTAGCGACGATTTTCGTCATAATACGTCAAATTTCAACATCAGTTCTAAGTCGACATACTCTATAATTCTGTCTACTCTGCCGGCAAAGAGCATAGGATAGTTTTTATCTCGAAAAAATGTACGGTTCCTTCGTGACGGACATGGATACGGACGAATGATTCATGCAATTACTGAATTTTTCACCAAAAATAGACCTCTATGTTCGATATATTTGTTTTTCATTGCTCAATCCTAACTCAATTTGTGTAGGGCAAGCTGGAACGATCGTAGATCTCTAACAGTGTCACATTCAGTCCAGCTGCAGCCAACTGCAACGCCGAGGACAGATTTATTGTTTGTACGCAATTGGGCCCACTACAATGGAACCGCTGTATGTCTGTAACTGTCCAGTTCCTTTTGATTTAGTGTAGGTACAGTTTAGTCTACTAGATGATGCCCGCAACTCCGTTGCGCCAAAGTTTGTTCGCGAGAACCATAAAATTTTCCGGGATAAAAAGTATCCTATGTCCTTTCCCGGGACTCAAAGTATCTCTATACCAAATTTCAGCAAGATCAGTTCAGCGGTTTGGGCGTGAAAAGGTGACAGACAGACAGACAGAGACACTTTCGCATTTATAATATTAAGTACGGATGGCGATTTGGTTATTAATTATGTATAATATGTAACTATTATGTAATGCTTATGAGTCATGAGATTCAAAGTAGGTACCTATATTAATAGCAGGATTGAAGAAGACACTTGAAAACCTTATCGAGTACTCTGAAGATGAATGAAATTAGGATTAAAACAAAATTATTTCAATTTAAATAATAACTGACATCAACTTCTAAAAATATTTAAAAAAATAACTGATATCAACTTCTAAAAATATTAAATTAGTATTTTATTATTACCTGTTTCGTAGTTCAGAACTTAATCTGTAAAATTACTCGTTAGAAAATTAATAATTATTATCGTAGTCGTAGATAAAAATAGCTTTACTACATTAGTTATATTATAATATGCAGGAATCAGTAGAATTTTCATTAAATCTAATTAATTTAAAATATTAATTATTATCAATCAATTTAAATTTAATAAATAAATTACGTAAATAAAAATATCTTGCTAGTATTCAAGTTGCGAGAAAAATCAGCTTAAATTATTTTAATCAGTAAAACTTTAATGACCTAAATAAATTGTTTTACTGATTAGCAGTAGCTAACTACGCAGTTATATTATACTAGATGACGCCCGCAACTCCGTTGCGCCAAAATTAGTTTATCGCGCAGTAACCGTACATTTTTCCGGGATGAAAAGTATCCTATGTCATTTCCCGGGACTCAAGGTATCTCCATGCCAAATTTCAGCAAAATCGGTTCAGCGGTTTGGACGTGAAGACGTAACAGACAGACAGACAGACACACTTTCGCATTGATAATATTAGTATGGAATTTGTAGCTGCTGCTGCAGTCATAATTCGCATTTCGCACAGGGTTAGAAATGGAATGGCAGGGATTGTCAACTTTATACGATACAGCCACAGGAACAGCGTTTCGTTGACCAAACTACAAAAAATCGTAGTCTGTTTGACGTAATATGTAATATATTGTATACCAGATGACGCCTGCAACTCCGTTGCGCCAAAATTAGTTTATCGCGCAGGAACCGTACATTTTTCCGGGATGAAAAGTATCCTATGTCCTTTCCCGGGACTCAAAAGTATCTCCATGCCATATTTCAGCAAAATCGGTTCAGCGGTTTGGGCGAGAAGAGGTAACAGACAGACAGACAGACAGACAGACAGACTGACAGACGGACAGACAGACTGACAGACGGACAGACAGACAGACACACTTTCGCATTTATAATATTAGTATGGATGACAACACTAATTTGCTTTAATATGAAACGGTCTGGATCGAACAAAAAACGAAGCTGTATAATTTGACACCAGAATCAGGGTTCATTCGACAAAATCTGTTCCATTGTCGACGTCAATCGAGCAACGTTTTGGTTTCAGTATGCAGTAGGTCAAGTTTTAGTGGGACTTTTTTTATTATCTCATAGTTTAGCTTTTAAATTTTAATACTTAAAGTCAATAACCGTTCTATTGATCGACAATGTCGAAAACAATCTATCGAAATTTTCGGTATCGAAATTATTTTAGTAGTTGTAGTATTTAAAATTAGTCAAAATCCGTTCCATTGTCGATAGATATCGTTTCGCATATCGATTGTGCTCAGTGCATGGCCGTACCGTGTCGACTCCGGCCGGGGCTCCGCTCGTGCGGCGGCGCGGCGCTTATTGATCGCCCTGACACCCAGACCTGTTGCCGGGCAGACACCCATAGGCTGCAATTCTAACCACTGCCAATAAGTAGGCTAAAAAGTGGGCATTAGGCAAATAAAACGCACGCCTCGCATGGTCCAGGATTTTGGCAGCAGTAGAAATATGATTAAAGAAATTCTGACGGATCTGACGGCATACTCCACCCATTATAGACTATGCAATTCTAACAACCGCCGATAACTAGGTGTCAGATAACCTAACGAGCTAATTAGGCAAATAAAATGTCAGAGATGAGGTGGAGATAAACGCTGCGTGTCTGACGCGTGGCACTACTGACAGATTTAACAGGCTGACGAGTGACGCCCATAGGCTCTATGCAATTCTAACCACTGCCAATAACTAGGCGTTAAACACCATATCCTAAAGGGCTAAAACATTGGGTATTAGGTAAATGACATGTCAGGGAAGGGAAGCGAGCGCTGCGTGTCTGACGCCCCGCATGTTCCAGGACTTTGGCAGCAGTAGAAATATGATAATAGAAATACTGACGAATCTGACGGACTTACACTCATTATAGGCTATGCAATTCTAACCATGGTCTCCCAATAATTAGTCGTTAGATACGATAGCCTTATTAATAATATCTAAAAGAGCGGTCATCGCGCAAATAAAATTCCAAAGAAGAGGTAGAGATAAGTGCTGCGTAGTTGACACATCCTTTTGATTTTGTTAGCAGTGGAAGTAAGAATAAATAGAAATACAGCGAGATCTATGACTGTCCTGATTTTTCACTTTGTCTGTTCTTCCATAAGGAAACCAATTCTGTGGTAACCACGTTAAGCACAACGATGTGGCAGTTCAGCAAGGAGTGCAGAAGTAAAAATGAAAAGAAATAAATATCAGAACATCTTATTAAGATGTTCTGATATGCCACTTTATCAATTCTTTTTTTGTAGGAAGCCTTTTCGCAGGCAGCGAATTTTGTAATTTTACTAGCGTTAGCGAACCTGCCGTTAAAAACAGCGCATACGTAATTTAGGTAATATAATTATGCTAATGCTTCTGGTTTTTAATTACAAGCCGAAATTAATGCGAAAATTCAGTAGCCAAGTAGGCTATTGTAGTTTCAAGTTTTTCGTAATGGTAGCGTGATGTACCGTACGAACTCGCAATTTTCCCTCTTCACCGTGAGATAACAAACAAATACATTATGTCATTTTCATACATTTCCTGTCATCTAACGGTGTTCCGCTAAACCGCGCGTTTGTGCGGCTGTACATAAATCCAGTCAGCGTGATGTACCGTCCGAACTCGATCTATCCGCGTCCTGACCTATTTATGTTGACAGTTGACGTCAGAGATGCTAGAGCAAGGACCTAAGGTAAACCTACCGGTGAATCCGATGGATGATCATTTATTGAAGGAGCAAAATATATTTAAACACGATTTGGTGTTCGTTTGTTTTTGCGACTTCGTAATTATTATTATTGAATTCTCTGATGGAGTCGCTTCTATTTTCGAATGCTTATGTTTATATTTGAACTCTTTCAGTTTTGGTGCGTAATGTGACTTGACATCTCTTACTAACAATTTTTTTCAATGAATTCCAAAGTAGCTAGCGATAACTGATTCTATTATCATAAAACTACACACTTTGCTCGATTACAGGCTATTAATTGATGGCATATGGAATGGAGCATCAAAATAATTCCACTAGTTTGAAATATTGAATACTATGCGAAAATGTTTAAATGTTACTTGACGAATGCTTAATTCCCTAATGAATTCGCTTCTGTATCTAAATGTCTTATTGTTAAATAAACGTTCTTATTATTATTAATTCCACTTTAGTTATTCTAAATGCATTCTGTATTTGGGATAAAACATCTCGTTCAATCGCCTTTGAGGTTTCAGCAATCAGCCGGATAGGTTTCCAATGCTCGAATTTTAGCGATAAGCAGAATGGGTCTTTGCGTTGGCGTCACGCCAATAACCACTATCTGACATTGAAGAACAGGCTCTCGCTTTCAGCCGAGCGGTGTAAGATGTGTGGGCAAAAGTTAGGCTTTTTATCCTGAATTTATATCTGGAGAATATTGAGTTGTGCTACTACTGGAGATATTATATCATCCGTGACTGATTAATGTTTTCTGTAAATTTTTAAAATGCGTTTGTGATAAGTTTATTTAAGTATTAGTAAATCTTTCTCAGGCATAATGTGGTTCACTGTTTGGTTTAATCAAAAGCTTCTTAATTTTCGTAATTTGGTAATTCGTGATTCTCATTGTAGAGGTATAGACTATTATCTCTTGAAATAACATTATAGATACAGCTGTTGAACGGATTTTGTCGATATTTTAAAAGGTAATGGCTATGAATAGTGCGGCTCACCAGTCACCACGCTGTGTCGTAGAGATCGATATATATATCGATCGATAGTACGAGCGAGTAGAGATCAACTACGATAACATGGCGCGCCCCTCCAACATTCAAAACGTTTGAGGTGCGTTTTTAAAACGTTTGATGTGCGTTGTCTTGCGCGGTCGGCTAGTTATGATTAGTTGACCAACAATCTTGGTAATAAGTGACATCAACTGAAATATTACGTGTACTGTGATAGGTTGAATACTTACTACATACAAACTCTTTCATAAGGATGTGACTCTGACTACACACATTGAAACAGTCATTTGGACGGGCGCGTCATGTTATCGTAGTTGATCTCTACCTTTAGATGTCTTTCATGTCATCTGAAACATTTAGCCTGGCCGCACATTGTCCGAAATTTCTGATCAGAAACATTTGAACGTCGGCCGGACCGCCACACCGCACACTATCCGAAATTTCCTTACGGCGAGTTCGAGCTCACTCGGCTCAGTACAAAATGTAAGAGAAAGCGCGATCCGATTTTGTGATCAGAAACATTTGAACTACTACCGATCGACGTCATCTGACATAAAATTTCTGACGCCCGCCGGAACGCAATTAAAAATTTCTGCCATCCGATAGACGGCATCTGACAACTCATCCGGACCGGACGTCAAACACAAAATATATGAGCAGAGTGCGTTTCGGCGGGCGTCTGACATTATGTGTCAGATGACGTCGATCGGATAAGTACTCTGGTATTTCATCATAAGGTTTTTAGGCCCAGTGGGCCCAATGACCAGATATGAATTTTTATCATTTTTTCATCTGGCGATTGATCTCACTTTTATGATCCATTGTTCATGCAAATTTTTTTGAAGTTGGCACAAAAATAATCAGTTATAACCATAATAATATTGTTTTGTACATCTAAAACATATCTAACACTATCACCTTAAAACATATTATTATTATTATTAATACCTAAACATACTGCGTCAAATCAAGTTTTAAAAAAATACTTGCTCTATAGGTACTGCGTGAAATTTTAATGGTTGTTTTCCCATGGTTTTCCCACAGTAAAATGATTCTATCTTAGTAGTAGGTACGATAGACTTGGGAAGTTTTTTTTGTATCCAAATAATAAATAAAATTCGGCAGGGTTATAGCCGCTCGCGCCTATCGGCATAAAGTTGCCATAGTAGGTCATACAAAACATTTTTCATTTTCAAATTCAAATATCTTTATTGCCAGAATGTTGTTGATATAAAGGTCTTATTAACTAATTATAGTTCTAACATTCTGCCATAACAATGGCGCGCAATTGAATTAAACTTACTTATATAAAATTAATTAAATAATTAGTCGTTATCTTACAAAGAATTTTAATTATAATTTGCCAATTAAAGAAATATATAAGCTTTATATAAAAATAATTATTATAAATAAATTTTAAACTGAAGTAACTATACAATAAATATAATTAGGTTTTTTAGAAAATATGTACTTTTGTTATTATTTATGTCATAAGAGATTTTAATTTATTATACATGTCCATTGAATTAGTTTTCTTTAAATATCATATATTCATTCAGTGTGTAATAAATGTTTTCATACAAAGTAATTATTTTGTTTTTTATTCAAATCTACAACTTTTTGCTAGCCCTACGGACATTAGCCCAAAAGTTATAAAAAATAATCACTTGGGAGTTGGGACCAATCGCCAAATGAAAAAATGTTAAAAATTCATAACTGAGCCCAAAATCCTTGGGACTAAACACCAGAGTATTCTGGATTCAAATGTTTCTGATCAGAAATTTCGGACAATGTGCGGCCGGGCTTACTCCTTCATAGCCTCATTGTGTTATAAATAACTGTAATAGGATATCACGGGTGAATGCCGTGTCTACTTAATGTAATTGAGGTAACCTAATCTGTCTAGGCGCGGGTGTGGAACGGTCGTTACTCGTTGTACACGATATGACATTGATATCTGACATGAAATAAATATATTCAGAAATAACCTCAAATTCGGAACGGTCAAGTTTTTGTTGTAGCTATGAAAATCTTTATTGTTACTTGGTTATGCTAGTTTAAAAACTCAGTTTTTCGCAATTCTAAAGACTTGCAAAAACTGAGTGGAAATTCACAAAATTCTAGATAAAGATGAATCCAAAGATTGGAATAAAGGATTGGATTCGCGACGTGGCCCGTGGTAATGTTGTTCGTCTTGTTGAAACTGTCAAAGTTTTTATACAAATAATTAATATTTTCAATATTTTAGAATTTCTGTGTCTTAAAGATACGATGTCCTTACGACGGTTTTTGTCAAATTAATTTAAACTTAGTTGACGCATTTATCGAATGCAACTTGACTCAACAGCCGAGAACTCATGCTCACTCATTAGGGAATCAAATAAATGTGAATTCAATTTTTTATACAAATCAATTTATTGTTTTAAATCAGACAGAGATGCACACAATCCGAAAACTATTGTTTTCGTCCATATTGGCGGTATTCCACACAATTCCGAAGTGAAACTAGTTTAAAATTCAAGTACACTGTTGCTCGCTATTGTTCACCCTGACACACGATACGTTGGATAGCTGCCAGCTCGCAGGCCTTGATCGTGATACCTAGGCCGGCTAGGGCGTCTAGGGCTTGATAGCGCTCTCGTTGTTATCCCCATCTCGATCGGCGAAACATCTTTTGTGGTTTAGCTCGTTTAATCTTTACGATGGCCTGTTTGTCCACTTTGCGTGTTTCTTATATCTTTTGTAGATGCTTTTATGCGGCCTGTCAATAATGGTGCATTATCCAATCTTTAAACGAGCAATTCTTGTAAATACATATAATATATAATTGGAATCTCGGAATCGGCTCCAACGATTTTCATGAAATTTAGTATAGGGTTTCGGGGGCGATAAATCGATCTAGCTAGGAATCATTTTTAGAAAATGTCATTTTATTCGTGTTTTAAGTATCGAATACCGAGCGAAGCTCGGTCAAATAGCTAGTTCAAGATTATGTGTTGAGGGGCATATTCGTCTTAATTGCTCACGATCGTGCATGGACATTGGACAGCTTTGCTATCATGGTTATTCATTTTTGTTCAACATTCTTTGATCCTATTTTGACTGGAATACTTCTCTATCTTTGTTGTACATATGAATGCTTACTTATATATCTGCCTGTTTATTTTGTTGTCTATGTTCCCTGATATAAACGTAATCTCTGACTATGACTGATACTCTATAATTTTCGAATTAAAATCCAATTACGTAAAAAGCGATTCATTTCCCTCCAGTGCTGTGGTGTGTAATTTGCATCTTTCAAGTTGGCGTGAGTCATTAGCGGCATAATGTAGGTCGAATAAAGTATGTGTTATGCTATTGTAAGTTGGCGTAGTACGGGTTTGTTACATTGTAGAACTCTATACGTAATGGACTAATGGTTATATGTATCGTAAATGTGAAAATGCCGTACAAATTGTCTATGTTTAGCTTTTTTTCTGTAGGTTTGCTATCTAAGGTAGGTCATCTTCCCTTCATACATTTTTTTGGACAGGCAAGGGTTTTGTGGTTTGCTTTTAGTGTTACCTATCCTTTCTTGCCTTCTCTTATTAAAGTAACCAAAAGCAAGGATTTGTTAATACACTGACGAGCGAAAAAATTGGTAATATATTAACATTGCCGACGCTACGTCGCGTCGGCGGGTCTGAAGAGGGCTCGCCTGCAAGTTATAGAGGAAAAATAATTTGGGGACGTCAGCGGCTGAGAGTTTTGGATCCATCCATACTCCATAAAGTAGAGCATAATTTTTGTATCTGTGGCAGTACAGTTACAAAATTGTACACAACACTTATCTATACTCTATAGGAGTGTCATCCTGAATTCTAATGCTTTACCATTATGTCACACTTCATCCACGATACTTTTTAGCTGATTCGGATTTCTTTTCGCCTTGTGTGTTCTCCTCTCATGGGGATTCTGGGCTTAAATATCTAAACATTATAGTAATCGTTTCCACATCCGCCTGCCGTACAAGGAAACGTCATGATCCGTTCACCGTTATCCAGCCTCCAGTACTCGGAAGATGACGAATACATGATTCACTAATCATCGCGACCTGACCCCATCCATTCAGATTCGGTCGATCAGACGCCGGCCTTGGGCGCTAATGTTTGATAATGGACGACTAATTGACCACTTGTAAGGTCCTGGACCAATTAAATGATGTATCAAGTGTCTGCTGTAGTAATAGCTAGGCTACATGCTGTAGGCCAGGAATGGCGAACCTCACCTTATCAACGTGCCACTTTTATGAAGAACTAGACATTCCGCGCGGCTTCGCCCGCGTAAATTAGATATTTCACAGACAAATTAGTCCACATAAATAGCATATGATCCTTCTCGTGGTCTACTTCTTATCTGTGCCAAATAACAGAAACATTGCTCCAGTAGTTCGTAAGATAAGCCCTTTCAAACATTTTCCCGATTTTTTCCACATTTTCCTCTATTTATTCGCTCCTATTAGTCGTAGCCTATGCCCTATAGCTTTCCTCGTTAAATGGGCTATCTAACACTGAAAGAATTTTTCAAATCGGACCAGTAGTTCCTGAGATTAGCGCGTTCAAACAAACAAACTCTTCCGCTTTATAATATTAGTATAGATTCTTTAGTTATATCATAGACGTGCCATCAAATTATATTTTTTCTTTGTAATCCTGATGCGTATTAAATATATAATGCCCCAAGCCTAACTTGGCGCTTTTGTAGAATAATCACTATGATAATTTCGTGATCAGTGGCACGCGAGCCACTTCTGGCACGCATGCCATCGGTTCGCCATCCCCGCTGAAGGCAAATGTAGGAAGTGGCGGAAAATGTGGCGGAAAATTATTATGAAATGAGAGCGTGGTTGCATCGGCTTAATTATTGATAGGAATCCCAATTTTGAATTATTGGACAACTATTATGTGCAGTGGCTACAAAGTACAAACTATGCTGAGATATAGTTTTTAGTTTGAACCATAGACAGTTTATTGTAGAGCATGCGTAATGGCGTTTATGTCGCCATTCTCTGAATTCTGAGGGATAGAGACGATGTTTTTTAATTTTATTTTTTGCTAAGATCAATTGCTAAATGTTTAGCGTTTATATTTGAGTTTTTATTCGTGCTCTACAATACACCAGGGAACTAAATAGGTCTAGTTTTTTCTAACTATAATATTACATAATTGTATTTTTATTACTCCTTTCTAAAGGTATTAAAACAGAAACAAAAACATGGTTATAAAAGTCATTAAACTGATAACATTTGCATTGAAAAGGAAATGTTTTCACATAGAGGCTTTTAAAAAGAACATTTTAATTTTGTAGTTATACTAAAAGCTTCCGAGCATTAGTCGGGATTTTATTGTACAGTGTACACACGTAAAAAGGTGGAGGTTACAGTGTAATGAAAATTGTTTTTTACAAGAGTTTTAATTCTTTTATCCCCTTGATAATAAAAATATCTACATTGCATTTATGACAGACGTTATTTATTGTTTTGGTAGTGTTTTGCCCTTGCATGTCAAGCTACTTTCCTAAGGTCCACTTGCGCAGATCCAGGTTAAAGTTAATACCGGGTTAAATAGTGTATTATCTCTTACATTACGTGGGTGAGCCATGCTCCGGCTCGACCGGAGAAACACCACGTTCTCACAGAAAACCGGCGTGAAACAGCGCTTGCGCTGTGTTTCGCCAAGTGAGTGAGTTTACCGGAGGCCCGATCCCCTACCCTATTCCCTTCCCTACCCTCCCCTATTCCCTTCCCTTCCCATCCCTACCCTCCCCTATTACCCTATTCCCTCTTAAAAGGTCGGCAAGGCACCTGCAGCTCTTCTGATGCTGCGAGTGTCCATGGGCGACGGAAGTTGCTTTCCATCAGGTGACCCGTTTGCTCGTTTGCCCCTTATTTCATAAAAAAAATTCTTCATATATTTTACGAAAGAGATAATGTTTAATCCGGGGTTAAATTTAACCCAGATCTGCTCAAGTAGGCCTTAAAATTTATTTCACGTTGGGCCGTGGTGGTTCGTCTGTATTTGGCACAATCGGCGTCGACCATGAGCAATCATAGACAAATCGAAACGTTCACTTCAATAGGATACTGCAATGTTTTCATGCTAGACGGCAGCACAAGCACAGAGAACAAAAAGTTTTGTTCGACGTTTGACAACGTTGCTTTCAATATTCTGATAATATGACGTGTACACTGTACAGCATGTCGGATTTTGGTCGGATTATTTACCTTATGTAATAGTAGCGCCCTGTGCTCTGCTCCGTTTGTAACTCGCTTCGTGTCTAAGGCCGGTATAAATAGTCAGTACTCAAGATGCATCTCGGTCTCAACTCTCAAGACACGGTTCAGGCTCTGTGATTGGTTGTCTGTCAAAATTTGGACCAATCACAGAGCCAAACCGCGTCTTGAGACCGGGTCGCATCTTAAGTACTGACTATTTATACCGGCCTAAGACCATAGCATTCAATTATTCAATTATTCCTACTTGCTGAAATGTTTTATTAAAGCCATTAAGTCATTAAGATTCTGCAATAATTAACTTGCAAATTGCAACTCATAAGAAGCGCTACCTTTTTAGATGTGACATTGTTTCACGTTGTCGCATAATGCGATGCACGTGCTCATTATAATGTTAACGAGACCATAATATACATTATTGTAATTGCTGACGTCATATCATAAAATATTTTATGATATTTTATCATAAAATATTTTAATAATAAAACATGGTAAAAATGTTGTTATTTCTTCATATTTAGAGGTCCAAATTAAACAGTTAATAATTTTATACGTTTATTAATTCGTTAGCGTTACATGCTTCTTGAGAGAAAAATTCTAGACAGCTCAAAGCGGGGAAAACATTAGCTGTCATCTGTCAAAAACATTCGGAAACTTATGCCCGCTTTCACCAACAACACCTAAAATTAAGTGTCCCTTAAGCCAATATAAGGGGCACCTAACGCAAGTTTTGTTTTCACCAACGTTTAAATGACACCTAAACCATTATAATTTGCGGGATGAATTGACAACCCCGTAACTCTTAGGTGACGTTTATTTGAAATAAAACAACCTAAGCGATTCATTCGTCAAACCATTAGGTGACGTTTATAATTTACGGGATGAATTGACGACCCCGTACACTTAGGTGACATATGTGGCGACGACGACGACGTTAGATGACGGTTGCCTTGACAACGAATCTGTTATAGAATGGCCATCTGATATTTTACTTGTAAAATAGCGAACTCCTAATAATATACATATTATTTATCACAAACTTTCCTCTTTAATCACTCTATCTATTAAAGAAAACCGCAATTAAAGGGAACAAAGGGATAAGGACAGAAAAGCGACTTTGTTTTATAATATGTAGTGATATACGTCACCTAAGAGTTACGGGGTTGTATGGGGGATGTCAATTTCATCAAGAACAAAACTTGCGTTAGGTGCCCCTTATATTGGCTTAAGGGACACCTAAATTTTGGGTGTTGTTGGTGAAATCGGGCATTAACCCAACAATTATACAATTCACAACAAAAAATACATGGTGTAACGAAACTAAGTGATAATACTGTAGGGTGTACACTGTACAATGTGCAGGTGTTCCTTGTATACAGTTCACTGTGAAAGTAGCAGCGCTGAAAGACCATTTTTTTGTGATTAGTATGGGCAAGCGCTGCAGAGTTTGTCCATACAAAAGTAAAAAAAAAAATTGCTCTTATCGCGTAAGAACCGTACATTTTTCCGGGATGAAGTATCCTATGGCCTTTCCCGGGACTCTTTAAGTATCCCCATACCAAACATTAAAATCAGTGGTTTGGGCGTGAAGAGGTAACAGACAGACAGTTACATTTAAAATATTAGTATGGATTATATCTGATTAATTTAATAGTTTTATGTATAATGAACCACAAGTCTACAACGCTTAGATGCTAAAGTATAACGCAACTTTTCCAGAAGTCCGTGAAAGTTAGCAGTACAAACTGCAAAGTTGTGTAGCCCAGAGCCATTGTACATGAAAAATAAAGTTTTTAATTAATAAATTATGAACATTACCTGCATAATTATGTATCATAATGGTCCATATTTTCAATTAAAATAAATCGGGGTTTTTCATTGTTATGATAGAAAATCTGCTATAAAATTTTTTCAACATTAGTAGTGGTAACACAAGAGCAGTAACTAAGATATTGCAAAAATATCAATTTGAAGGAAGTAGAGCATGCCGTCATATCAGTTGGTTGATTCTGATAAATAATATCATCTTACATAATTTCCTTATTATAGTTTAAATGCATTCGAGGTATAATAAAACTGTGTTATTATTGGATAATGAATATACTGAATGTTATTCTCATAAACTTATTCTGATTAATTTGAAATTCTGAAAAACTCGAAAAGTCGCTGTTTTCGTTTGTTCCGCGTATAACATGTCGAGAATACTATTATACCATTTAATCCAGATCCGGACTAATTCGAAGTGGCATGAGAATTCGCATATCTCGCATCACTCTCGCACCTGTGTCGATTTTCATGCCAGAGAGACAGAGATGTGAAATGTTCACTCGGTAACGTGTATACATTTCTCGTTTGTTAGAGGAAAAAATAAATATATTATGGGAAATCTAGATGTCAGAACCGAAAATTAAATCTTACAAGCTTTGGATTTTTGTAAAAGGTATCAAATAAACAATTTTTTAAAGCATAGATTAGTATATTATTTTAGTTAGAACTGTTTTAAGTTCCTGGAAGATGTGACTTTGGTACTTTTTTTCATCCAGTAGGAGTACATTGTTTTATTATTTAAAATAAAGAAGCTTTTCCAAATATAATCAAAAATTACATATATTTTTTTTGTGCCAATCAATGAAATACATACGTCTAGAAAACTGCACAAAGATGTCGAATTGGCAGTTGTCTTCGCCTTGTTTGGAAAGCGGTACTCGTCATGAATTATGATGCAGATTGCAGTCGTGTCGACTTGACTAGCAAAATCCAGCTGTTGAATTCGAAATCCATTCGGCGGCATTAGCGATTCCCTCTGTATGCAGATTCGTCTTTTTTCGTCTGGCAAATGCCAAAGCTAAAAGCCAATAGCTGCCAGCTAATAGCTATAACCCAGATTTAGGGCTGAAGATGAAACTCTTTGGGATGGGAATTACCTTCAAAGGAAGATCAAAGCAAAGACTTTTAGTGCGACCGAAATTAACTGTTAGTTGTTACCATAAGGACTTGTTAATTGCAAGAGTTCAAAATAGAGAAAAATTGTGAATTACTTAGGCGTACTATTCAAGTATTTCAAAATGTTTAGTACTTGCGTAGGTAAGTCGCTTGACAGACATAGACAAAATATTTTACATCCATGCTATTTTCTTATAGGTGAAATTGTATCTATCTGTCTGTCTGTTACCTCTTCACGCCAAAACCGCTCAACAGATTTTGTTCAGTATTGTATTTTGAGTCCCAGGAAAGGGCATAGGATTCATTTTATCCCGGAAATAATGTTGGCGCAAGTTCCAGCGTCATCAGATACATAATAATAATTTTTACGTCTGTACATACATGTGGATCTTTTTTTAGTGAGGGATATTCAAGGTTGTCGTCGTTTAATATTCGTTGTGTTTGTAGGTATGTGGGTATATTCTGTGGTATAGGTCTACCAGAATCTGATGGCAATTTTTGACAACAAATTTTCAAAAAATATCCTTGATCTTTGGATAAATTGTTGTATTTGCATGTTTAAAACACAGAATCCGCCGCTATAAGAAAAAATAGGATCAAAATGTTTTATTCCAACTACCCCGGTATTGCTAGAGAATTTATTTTATCACTTTGTGCCATCAGATTCTGATAGACCTATACCACAGAATATATATTAGTTGTACCAACCTATACCAAACTGTGCCGTTTTGAGTACTTGATAGATTTTATGATAGTATGTTTATCGAAGTTTCTGGGATTACGTGACATACCTACAACGTCAGAAATGGCTACTCTTTGGTCGGATGATCATCCTTTGAGGCCCTCTGGCGTATTCCCAGAACGTAAATGGCAATGTTTTGCCGGATCAGCGAGCTAACCATAATATTATTGTCATTTACATCTCTCTTGCTATTAGTTCCAGTACTTCCAGTACATGTATCTCTATTATACTCAGTTACTTGAACGCAATCAATGTTTTCTCATAATAACATTAAATATCATGAGTAATGCCTAACAATGAATCATAAAATTTTATAACTTAGTCATTACCTATTATATTATGGTTACATTTTAATAACAGGTTTTATATAATAGTTTATCGCGTATTGTATACTTTACATGTTTTCATTCTGTTAAATATTTATTGTAACTCGTTGAAAATTTTCTCATCATTAACTTTGGTTTTTCGGTGTGTAAAAATTGCGATGAAAGAATAGATTGCTTTATAATAGTTTATAAGATAGAGTATAGAATGTAGTAGCTGCTTAAATACTAGATACTGATTAGGTCTTTGGTAGAAAAATAATATATTAACCAAAGTTAAAGAATAGTACTTAATGGGCGTTTTCACTAACGGCTCCTTAACATCTAGTATCCCTTAGCCATTAAGGGGCCGGGCTACCCTCGAAATTCTCATACATACGTAATACCAAAATCATTTAGTCATACGAAAATATTTAACATGTTTGAGTTATTTTTCAGCTTAAAATAGTAATTACCTAGGTTCTTGTACAAAAATTAACTTCAAAATATTTAAACACTAAAAAAAAATTTTTGTGTATAAATTTTTTTTACTAAATTTACTACTAAATATTTTAACACAAAAAAATAGAGTAAAACACTACAAAATATATAAATAAATAGTAAATTTACTACAAAATATTTAAATACTAAAAATATTTTTTAGAGTTGAAATATTTTGAAGTTAATTTTTATTCAGGAACCTAGGTAATTACTATTTTAAGCTGAAAAATAACTCAAACATGTTAAATATTTTCGTATGAGAAAATGATTTTGGTATTACGTATGTATGAGAATTTCGAGGGTAACCCGGGCTCTTAAGGGTATCTCTTAAAATTTTACCATCGCTTGTATCATGTACCCTATGTATTCCCATTTCCTGTATTAATACGTATAAGTACCGCTTAAAATGTTTTTGTCTTAGACAAACAAAATATGACATAAGTTTTTCCACCAATTCTAGACTGGAGGTCTTTTTCACCAATAGCTTAGTGAAAATGGACAGAGTTTAGTTTTATACTATTGTTCATCTATAACTGTAGACTAGACTTATGAGTTATGAGCTTACAAATTCGTCACGTTAGACGTGCAATCATACAATACTTAGTGACAGTTATATCGCTATTTACATACCGATTTGCATGGTGTCCACCATGTATGTATGAACCGTTGGATGGCGCGTACTTTCCTAAACATACCGTTATTACTTATTACACTATTAATTATATAGCTGTTGGTTGAAAGGCATAAAAATTAAGGCGTTTGGTGAACTGTTTCACAATTGTGATCTAAAACACATTCCTCGCAACGCAGCTTAGCTCAGCTGCGGTGGAAACGCAGCCTAACCGGCGTAAAAGTATATTTTTTATAAGTTTATAATAATTTACTCTGTAGCTTATTTCATGTTGAGAGACAAAGACAAATTTTGTAAATTAAGTTGATTTATCTAGGAACATGGATTAGACTGCATATTTTACAAAGGCTCTATGTATAACTTGTGCCTTACACATAATATTCATTTCCTTCTTTATTTTATCAATAACTAACTCATCTCTCTCTCTATTCCAGTTTCCTAGACGACCTAGACCGACTGGGCGCGCGGGACTACCAGCCCACGGAGCAGGACATCCTCCGGACCAGAGTGAAGACCACCGGCATCGTCGAAGTGCACTTCTCATTTAAGAACCTTAATTTCAAGTTAGTGTTGCAGTCTTGTTATAAAGATTTATTCCTTTGTAAAAATCAAAATCAAAATATTTTATTTCCAAATAGGTTAACAAAGTTAACACTTAGAACGTCGTGTCTACATGAGGCCTACCACCGGTTCGGGAACTAACCCGGCGAGAAGAACCGGCGTAAGAAACTCACACGGGTTCACCTTTTACCAAAAAGGTGGAAAATAACAATGATAGCTTAAGCTAATTTACACTAACCTAAACTAATATACACCGGGAATTTTTGAGTTAAAGCCCTCTAAATAGTATAAACGGGCTATGCAACTCAACTTTTTTATGCAACTAAACGCGATCCTTGTTCAATCCATTCCGTTCTTATAGACTACTAATGATGTTCTCAAGAATTGTTGAACCAACATAAGCGTTTTGATCGTTCATATCTGCAACGTTGGACCTTTTTGCTGTCGGACAGGATCTAACAAGGAAGGAAGCTGTATTAATTAAAAGAGTAGAGTTGGGATACAGATATTTCAAATATAAGCGGTTTGTACACTTTCTTGGTGGCGGAACCCTTCAAGAAGCGTCATTTTTGATAACTTTCCCCCAAAAAAATGAATTGTTTTCATGCTGGTGTCTGAGTGATGACATTTATAAAAACAATTTATGTATCGCTCGCGGAGTGCCAGCAAGGCCTGTAACGGAGCACACTTTGAGAATGACTGCCGTATATGAATTTGTATCCCGATTCTACTATTTGGCCCTGTCTATGAAGAATTTCAATATTAAAATGAACTTGGTACCTGCTATTATAGTCTGCTTATTTCTTTCATAACACTAATATATATACTAGACGTTACTACTAGACGTTCCGCGCGGCTGCGCCTGCGTAAAATAGATATTTCACAGACAAATTAGTCCACAAAAAATAGCCTATGATTCTTCACGTGGTCTTCTTATCTGTGCCAAATAACAGAAAAATTGCTCCAGTAGTTCGTGAGATAAGCCCTTTCAAATAATTTCCCCCGTTTTTTTTCATATTTTCCTCTATTTCTTCGCTTCTTAACTTAGTCTTAGCGTGATAAAATATATCCTATACCTAGCCTTCCTGGCTATCTAACACTGAAAGAATTTTTTAAATCGAACTAGTAGTTCCTGAGATTAGCGCGTTCAAACAAACAAACTCTTCTGCTTTATAATATTATATGTGCTATAACATTCTTCTGTCACGTGTTTCCAGATTGTTCGACGTGGGCGGTCAGCGGTCGGAGCGCAAGAAGTGGATCCACTGCTTCGAGGACGTTACCGCGATCATATTCTGCGTCGCCATGTCCGAGTACGACCAGGTGCTGCACGAGGACGAGACAACGGTACGTGATGATGATGATGATGGATGATGGTGACTACTAGAGGGTTTAGTTCAGGCGTTTGCAAATGTTACGCGGCAATATAGTGCCCAGTGGGCTGGACATAACAACATTAGGAACGGGAAAGAATGTACATACTGACAGATTATAGCAACAAAATGGCGGATTACCTTTGTGTAACTGTCACTTTGCCTATTTTTCCGTAGAAAGAAACCACTTCTCTAGTGGCCATGCTAAGCCTGTAAGTGTGCGTAGTGCACAAGAGCTCATTATTGGCGTAAGCAATCGGGACAAATTACCAACTCGACTGGATTGTTCGTATTATGATAAATGAAACATCTTTTTATCGCATAATTTAAATTCACAGCTATTTTAACTAAGCTTGGATTTTTTTTTGTTTTGCTCCATTGCAAAAACGATTTTTTTGACGTCCAGGTCGAGAGCCAAGCTCTAAACAATTTAGAAACTTAGTAGTAGTAGTAGTACTAGTATAGTTAGTAGTCACTATAGAAAAACAAAGTCCAGAGACATGAGCATCATAAATTAATATCGCCTTTAATATTGACCATATTATGTGGCTGGAATATTATCTTAAGGATCAGAAGTTTCTTTAGAAGTTATCTAACCCTGGCTTATAATGGTATTACGATCTGGTATCGATTGGTAACGACAATGGTGATTTAGCTTCAATACTGATCACTGCCTTGGGCTCGGCCTATTGTGAGCTTTGCTACTGTCAATAAGCTATTTTTCAATCAAGGTCTATGAACCTACAAATTACTTTAAGCTGAGCTACAATAGAAATTAAAATGGTACTTGTTCCAAACACTTCTTAAAAGCAATGTATCTAGCTAACCCAGTGGTCCCCAACCTTTTTTTCATGCGGGCCACAAACATGTTTTGGTCTTGGTGCCGCAACAAAACTTTTTAGGGTTAAAATATAACATTCTTCAAAATTAAGTATTTAAAAATGGAAAAAAATTAACGACTATCACGTAGACTTGACTAGACGACACGTCGTCGGTGGGCGTGAATTTCAAAATTGATTAACATCACGCGGGCCACAAATAGAGTCCCGGCGGGCCGCGGGTTGGGGATAGCGGAGCTAACTTATGTGTGGTGTATAGATATAACTGTTACTTAAAGATGAATTAAGTATTACATATTGTAAGAAATTTTTTTTTTTTTATTTATTTATTGTACAAAGCATGTCTTGCAACATTTTTTTTTAAAGTAAAAATATATGCACTTTCCCATACAAAAACCTAGGAGGTTTATCCGTATGGGAGAGACGTTCTGATTACATATTTTATAACTACTCTTAAGTTAACAATTTATTACATAGGTACCTAGCTTAAGTATACAGCTTATTAGATTTTTTTTTCACATGTAGTATACAGTACATACAATATGCACACCTTACATTGTATAGCACAGATTTATTAACTAATTGCTTAGTACACTTATGTTTTAGCTATTAATACTCAAGATTGGATTCTTTAAATGATGTTATGAAAGATCAAATAGTGACATACGTTTTGTATCTTTTTACAAAGTTACTTGTAGGTATTCTTTGCTTACCTAATTTCAATTAAAGATACTTTTTTGTTTACTTTTCTTGTATGCAATAGCCAATAACAATGCAACACGCTAAACGAAAAAAAACATATTTTGAATTTGGAACGCATCACCTCTCTTCTTCTCCTTCTTACCTTAAATTTTAACGTTACAGAATCGCATGCAGGAGAGTTTGAAGCTGTTCGACTTATTAATATTTGTATTTGGAACGCATCACCCCATTTCTTCTTCTTCTTACCTTAAAATTTAACGTTACAGAATCGCATGCAGGAGAGTCTGAAGCTGTTCGACTCTATCTGCAACAACAAGTGGTTCACGGACACCAGCATCATCCTGTTCCTCAACAAGAAGGATCTGTTTGAGGAGAAGATCCGCAAGTCCCCGCTGACTATATGCTTCCCGGAGTACACTGGTATGTTATAAGTAGCAGGCAGATATGGGATCTATCTATATTATTTGACTGGGTTATGTCAATGTTAGTGGTTATGGTCTTCGGGTTCGAGTCCCGCCGACGGAACAAAAAGTTTATAAAAAGTTCCTGGGTCATGGATCATTGGATGTGTATTAAATATGTGTAACATATAATAAAAATCTTAAATAATAATAATATAATATCTATGGACGCTTCACACCACGTCAGTCTGGTCCCGTGCTAAGTACCTGAAGAACTTGTGTTACAGGTACCAGACAACGGAAATATATTTAATACTTTTATACTATACATATACTTAAGATTTTATTATATGATACACATATTTAATACACATCCATGACCCAGGAACCTTATAAACTTTTTTGTTCCGTCGGCGGGACTCGAACCCGCGACCTCCGGCTTGAGCTACCAACGCGCTCACCACTGCGCCACGGAGGTCGTCAAATATATGTATAGTATAAAAATATTAAATATATTTCCGTTGTCTGGTACCCGTAACACAAGTCCTTCAGGTACTTACCACGGGGCCAGACTGACGTGGTGTGAAGCGTCCATAGATATTATAATAATTATTATAATGATCTGTTGGATGAGAGATAACCTGACTCAATTATGTGGGTAAAAAAATTAACTTTCAAATTCATTTTGAACCATTTGAAGTTTAAAGTTCATAATTTAACACAATTTACAAATTTATAATTCGAAAATTTTGTCAACAAAGTAAAAGCCAAGAATATGCCATACTTGTCCCAAACACGTTAGTAATTTACCACAGATATCGATTAATATAACTGCACCTTTGTAGTGTTTTGACAAACTTTTTATACAAAACTAGCGACCCGCCCCGGCGTCGCACGGGTATAAAATATATAGCCACTGAAAAAATTATTAAAATCGATAGCCTATGATCCTTCACGTGGTCTACAGTCTACTTCTTATGTGGCAAATAAATAATTGGCAAATAACATAAAAATTGCTCCAGTAGTTCGCGAGATAAGCCCTTTCAAATAATTTCCCCCATTTTTCCACATTCTCCTATTAGTCTTAGCGTGATAAAATATAGCCTATAGCCTTCTTCAATAAATGGGCTATATAGCACTAAAAGAATTTTTCAAATCGGACCAGTAGTTTCTGAGTTTAGCGCGTTCAAGTTAGCCCTTTCAAATAATTTTCCCCGTTTTTTCCACATTTTCCTCTATTTCTTCGCTCCTGTTAGTCTTAGCTTGATAAAATATAGTCTATAGCCTTCCTCGATAAATGGGCTATCAAACAATGAAAGAATGATCAAAATCCATTGCGTAGTTTTAAAGATTAAAGGGAACAAAGGGACATGAGGGAAAAAAAGCGACTTTGTTTTATAATATAGAAGAGAGATGCATTACTTCTCTATAAATCTAGATATTCCTGTTATTAACACGTCCACTGCTGGCAATTTCAGGGGCGCAAGAGTACGGCGAGGCGGCGGCGTACATCCAGGCGCAGTTTGAGGCCAAGAACAAGTCCACAACCAAGGAGATCTACTGCCACATGACGTGTGCCACCGACACTAACAACATTCAGTTCGTGTTCGACGCCGTTACTGATGTCATCATCGCCAACAACCTCCGCGGCTGCGGCCTGTATTAGACGCTTGGTGTATGATAGAGGCGGACTAGACGGAACTAAGGAGTCAAACAAACAAGAGTGTGGTACTCCACAGGTTTCACAATGCTGAGGAACCAAGGAGTACCTTGACTTCAAACAAACCGATCTACGCAGAGGGCGCCAGTACCACTTTTGTCAGGTTTCGCGATGCTAAGTACGCGCCGGCCGATATGCCACAGTCAGGCGTATTCGAGATCTCGTCTGAGTCGGCTTACTCGTTAGTTCTGTTTACTCTGCTAGAGGCATAGGAGCCGCAGAGAGAATCACGCGTTTCCCGTGCAGATACCGAGCAGTATGATAACACCTTTAAAATAAGCTGCGAACGGTTAAAACGTGGTTCCCGCTGCGTCTGAACCGCGTCTAAAGGCTAGACCGCATTGCGACACTATGCTGCAGCTTAAATGTAATACATTAAGTTGCGAACGGTTGAAATACACGGGTCTAAACGCGGTTCGCGCTGTGTAAACCGGGTCTAAAGGCTAGACCGCACTAAGCTACATAATGCAGCAGAACGGCACTTCACGTTCTATAAACCGGACGTTTGGTGTCGCGTAGATGCCGAACTAGGCTTAAGAGCCCAGGTTACCCTCGAAATTCTCATACATACGTAATACCAAAATCATTTTGTCATACGAAAATATTTAACATGTTTGAGTTATTTTTCAGCTTAAAATAGTAATTACCTAGGTTCCTGAACAAAAATTAACTTCAAAATATTTAAACACTACATTTTTTTTGTGTATAATTTTTTTGTACTAAATTTACTACTAAATATTTAAACACTAAAAAATAGAGTAAAACTCTAAAAATATATAAATAAATAGTAAATTTACTAAAAAATATTTTTTAGAGTATAAATATTTTGTAGTAAATTTACTATTTATTAATATATTTTTAGTGTTTTACTCTATTTTTTAGTGTTTAAATATTTAGTAGTAAATTTAGTAAAAAAAAATTGTACACAAAAAAAAATTTTTTAGTGTTTAAATATTTTGAAGTTAATTTTTGTACAGGAACCTAGGTAATTACTATTTTAATCTGAAAAATAACTCAAACATGTTAAATATTTTCGTATGAGAAAATGATTTTGGTATTACGTATGTATGAGAATTTCGAGGGTAGCCCAGGCTCTTTATTCATATGATCGTACAAATAATATTTGGCTGCGCTCTGTCGCGTTGCTGCAGCGTAGTATCGCCTAATGCGGTCTGCCTTTAATCAAAATGCATTATAGGTCTACCAGAAACTGATGGCAAAAAGTGAGAAAATAAATTGACTAGCAATACCGGGGTAATTGGAATAAAACATTTTAATCCTTTTTTTCCTTATAGCGGCTGATTCTATGTGTGAAACATGCAAATATATATAAAATCCAATGATCAAGGATATTTTTTGAAAATCTGCTGTCAAATTTGCCATCAGATTCTGGTAAACATAGAGCCAGTTCGATAGCATTTGACGCATAGCAATTGTCATCTAACTTCGCTAATATTATTGGAGAATGCATTTTGACTAAGATCGGTCTCGGTAGCCCTCTACAGATGGTAACGATGGAACTAAACAGTTTGAAACGACACTTACAAGCGTCTTTTAATTTGTATAATTTTGATGTACTATATAATATGTACTAGAAAATCCAAAGCACCCGCATTCTTACACGGCCGCTAATACAATTTAAGTTTTGTTCGTAGTGCTGTAAAGACGTAGCGTGGGTCAGATCTAGTGTGTCCGAACTGTGCAGTTTAGCATCGTTACGTGTAGCGGAACTGATGGTTATGCCTCCTTCATCACCAATAACGAGCCTACCATGATATAACGAACGAACAGCCATCACAGTGAAATTAGCACTCAAAGTTTCGGCCAGTTACCGCCCTTCGCGTTTTTAACCGCCGGATTTGAATTCAAGTTGGGAATTACGCGTTTAGGGTTTTTTTATTATCGTATGTCACTAGCACAAAAGTTGTTTAAGGTTAAATCCCTCTAGCGCAAGACGAAGGCAAACTATTGTCAGATATGATAGTCAAAGTTTTCAATAGGAACTCGTTTCGACTAATGATCATATTGAGCGGTTGTAATTGATCGAAATTCAAAGATGGCCAAAGATTATCGAAAATGGCGCGAACGGTTGTGATTGGTCGAAACCGGCGGATCCGTTTCGAATTCGAAATTCGAATTTTCAAAAGGACGGCTTCTGTATAGCGTGACCGTTCGCTCCTGAGACTTGTAGCCCCTCACGTTTACTTTACCTAGTATCAAAACGATGCATTCAATGCATAATATTATTTATGATTAGACTAATGTGTATTATAATGGCATTTATTTTTGTAATTAGGTAATCCGCGATCTTTTATCTAGCTAATTAAATACATCTAATTGATATTTGTTATGGAGGCACTTCACATAGCTATTTGTATTTGCGTATTTGATGTATTCGCCAAACAATCACCATGTGTAGACAGTATGTTTGACAAATATTGGCCTTATTTGCCCATTTGACAAATATGACCAATACCAAATACACGTATCCGTACTTTTGTCGGTTTTTGACGCACATCAAAGGAGTCGAATAGGCAAGTAAAAAAAAATCAAGTAAAAGTTTGGTATTTGACGTCCATGTGTGGAAGGCCGTATTTGCCTTTATTTGCTTGTTTGCGTATTCGTCAATAATATTGCCAAATACAACAAATAGCCAATAGCAAATACAAATAGCCATGTGAAGTGCCTGCATTAAATGTTACGCTGTGTCGGTGTTATGTTGTATTTTGTAAAGGGGGTGACAGACGTGCGAGTAAGTACGCGGACTTATGGCTCGACGATCTTAATCGGCTGTGTGTCAGCAAAGAGCCGCGAGCCGCGAGCCTGGGGGCATGGTAATCCAGTGTCAGCGATTCTCGTGTGTCGCCGACGCGAGCCGAGTAAGTTCGCGAACTTAAAACCCGCGTACTTTAAGTTCGTACGTCTATCAGGCCTTTAACTGTGTGAGGATATCGCGAGCCGGTCAGACTACATAGAAGCCCGCAGCCTGCACTGTCTTATCGTATCGTATTGGCATGTCGCCTCTAAACCGAGCGAAAGAGACGGAAGTCGCTAGTAGTTAAGATTTTATGTCACAATTTAATAAGCGCATGGCAGTATGTTGTGTGCTTTCGCTGCGTTTGGACGCGACATACGCATCGGACTTCATATAACATGTATTTTTGTGGTCGTGTGCTGACGGGTCGCTCTTTCCTAATAGCATTTTGAGCATATCATTCCCGCGTTTCTTCATAGTGTGCGTCTAGGTCTCTTTGATAATTGTAGTTTATTCAATTCATTAGCACAAATGTACGATTTTAAATTTTGGTGCTAGATTAATATTTTGTTGGGACCTGGATGCGATTCTTTCCTTTAGACGAGACTAAGAGTAGTTTTAATGCTCAATTCGGAGGCATTTCTTTTTTTGTATTTATCCAAGGTACAGAGCGATTCGTCACGCCCACGTGTGCTTATATACTCACTCTCTTACGGACCAAACCAGAATGGAACCAATTTAGCGAACAGTAGTGAGACGCAAGAATATGTTCACAGGCCTACTGAGTACTTTTTGCATAATATCATTCCATTTTTAGCTATTTATCACTCACGAGAAATTATTTTTGTAAACTTTTAAAGCACAAACTGTAACCGTTTATATTAAGGAGCCTTGTACCTCGGTCGGTCGTAAGCTAATCGTTTATTTACTTTAAGCGATGTACTATGCACAAACTTTATTCCTATAATAAAATTCGTTATGCCATATATATACGAGTATATAATTTTTTGTGTTCATATTTTCTATATCATTTTACTGTAACTTTTAAGGGTTTAATGTAAGAATCTTTTTGTAATCGACGATACAATCATTTTAGGTATTTATTTCGTCTAGCGTTTGTATCGAACGAGTATATTTTTCACAATTAATTTTATAAGTAACGGTTTATGATCATAGGGGTGGGTATATTGTGAGGGGTGAGGGGTGAGGCTGCGAGTCGCTTTAGCGCACTTCACGTGCACGTTTGCGTACTGTACGCTCGCAGCGTGCACGTTTGCGTACCGCACGCTCGCAGCGTGCGCGTCGCTCGGTCTCGATACTTATCGTCCCGAGCGAGCCGCACGAACCGAAGCCCATAGCCCGGGTTCAGTTCGCGTCTAGAGTAAGATACGTGAGTATATAAACTTGTATACACTCGCAAAATGGCGTAAGCGAACACTATACATATATAAACTATATAACATAATTTATTATTAATACTAAAATAAAAAAAATCTTACTTTAAGCATTAGGGCAGTAATTGTATCAATAAACATTAATTAATAAAGCAATTAGGCGGTAAACCTTTACTATTGTCATAGTTAGGTATTTTATTTTCGTTTGTGTTTACGATGTATGTAAAAAGTGATTACGTAAATGATGTAACGCCTACACCGACCGCGCGGGCGCCCCCGGAGCGACCGCATCGACGACACCACCGCCGACACGCAGTCGGCAGTCGTTGCGGTCGGGGGCCCGCGCCCCGAGCGCGGCGCTCGCTTGTTGCTAGGTAGGTTTTTTACTGTTATGTAACGATATGTGTATGTAAACAGAACTAATATATAATATAATTAGCGCCGTTCTAAGATCCGATATCTTATGTATAAGTAAGCTTCACTTTTCGAGGGGATATCGGCGGTTCGCAGCGGTCTGTCGCGTCTGTTTTTGCATTTCGAGTGTTCCTCCGCTGATAACGTGTATGCTTTAATATTTCGAGTGGATGTGATGTAAATTTTGTACACTGCCGCATTGTTTGTTCGCTCGAATCACGTTTAGTTAAGGGTGACGGCGACCGACACGGACGGTGCCAATGGGGCGAATCCAGTGCGTGCGTTGTACCCCGATCCCGCCCTCGTCCGAGCGCTCGCCGACCGCCGACCGGACAGGGCCGCCACTTTGGAGCCCCTGGCCGTTTTCTTTATAGTCTCTATAGAATCGCCGATCAAAAATGTATGGAATCGACATGAGATGAGTCGAACGTCGACTTCATATTGTCGAATTTACATTTTAAATCGGCGATTCTATAAAGAAGCGATAAAGAACGTGTTGGCTAGGCTCACTACGAAACTGTTTTGAGACTCAAACAATCGAATGAGAATGCCGCGTCCTGCTCTTAACAACGACATTTCTCGTTTGAGAATAGGACGCGGCATTCTCGTACGATTGTTCGAGTCTCAAAACGGTTTCGTGGTACGGCCGCAGCTTACAAATATCGTTACGAACTCCGTTTCTCGCTCCGATCGGCCGTCGGCCGGCCACGCGAGTAGACTTCCCGTGTGAAGACTGAATGTTGCTGCTCAACAGACTGCGTCTGGATTCACACCGGCGAGGTCAGTATCGAAGTTAGCGTTAGGTATATCAGCTTAGATGTGTTATGTAATTGCCGTTACGCTCGGGTCGGCGTGCCGGTGGCGTTCGGTAGTCACTCGCGTCGCGTCATCGAGTCGAAAACGGTATCACGCTTCACTCATATTTGCCAAAGTTACTACTAACCTCACTATTTATACTGTAAATGTTCGCGACGCCGGGCCCCCCCGCGCCGGCGTCGCGTCGCGGGTACCGGTCAGAGTACAATGTGAAGGATACTTCGTTTAGAATTGAAATATAACACTTACGGTCGTATGAATAAAAACTTAGCGAGGGTTTATAACAGGTTTTAACATAGTAAAAACGTAGTTAAATCCCTCGCTAAGTTTTTATTCATACGGCCGTTACTTGTAGCGCGCGCGGGGCCGCTCGGGGCCGGCCGGCGCGCCGCAGCAAAGGAAGTCGCACAAACGCGCCGGTCGCTCGCCGAACGGTCTCCGACTATTGAACAAACGTTTAAAGTAAATTTTTAGTCACTAGTGGGTAATTTTTGAATGTGATTCAATCTTATCTTTATTTTTCTATATCGAGTGACTTTGTAAACTATATTACTTTATGTTGGAACTTATTTTTTGTGATGCATTTACTGAAAGCGATATATTTAACCAACGATGTTTTTCTCTTTTTTGTATCTCGCCTGCACTGGTATTTTTTATTGAATTTACTATAAATGTACTTTAAGTGTATAATTTTAAATAATTACTGAAAATGATTATATTCTAATTTTTATGTTCAAATAATGATGTTTGTTTTATTTACTGACCTAATATCCTAAGATCCGGCCGTAAAATCCTGTATGAATCGTTTTTTTCGATCAAATATATTTTTAAATAATCTTTAGAACGTATAGAATGGATTAATGTCGAGTTGCCTGGTCAAAAGTAGCCGCAAATACCTCTATTATAATTAAGTTTAATCACTGACCTCCATTAAACAAGTACGCTGTACTAATAGTAGGAGAGGTAGTGCTAGCGTTCGCTAAGTCATTTCATACCGACCAAATTTTTGTCCAGCGGTAGCTTAATATTTATCAATCAATATAATCAGCGTCAGTCGCCGCACCCGTGGTGGAATGTTAACTGAGAGTATTTCAAAGTTGTAAAAAAAAATAGTTGCGAAAAGTGATTTTATACCGAATGAAACTTTGATGGATGATTATTAAGGTCATGTTTAACCAAAAAATCACCGTCAGAGGATGGCAGAGGCAGAGGCAGATTCACCGGAATGGCAGAGGCCGGCAGAGGCGCGGCGAGGCTGGCAGAGGCGCGGCGAGGCTGGCAGAGGCAGCTCGCGTCGCCGCGGGCGGACGCTCGCGGCCGCTTGTGGACGCTCGTGGCCGCTGGCAGCCGCGCTCTACCTCCAGAGCACGCGTGCCTTTCAGTTTAGATTCTACATTCGGCAAGGAAACTCGTGTCGTGTGTTTGCAGCAACATGATGGAATTGGTTATTATTGCACTTATTGCCGAATTGTAAACTTTATCCACATACTTATAACTACTAGTATCGCTTGAAAACTTAAAAAAGGGCTCGGCCGCCCGCGGCGCCGTCCGTCCGTCCGTCGTCCGTCGGCGGAAACTGCTCGCGGCTGCCAGCGTCCGCGCGCGTTACTAGTAGTTATAAGTATGTGGATAAAGTTTACAATTATTTCACACTAAAAGTGCTCTTCGCGCCGCTGCTATTCCGGTGTGAATCGGCCCTTACTGAACATGTAAATTTTTTTTGAATATAAAGTCATTTTATACCGTACAAAATTTATACAGGTGAATGTTTCTACTTTGTAAATAATAAAGAAAACCGTCAGTCGCTAATACGATGGTGGAAAAACCGTCAGCCAGCGATATGATATTTGTGAAGAAGAATTATATCGACTGCTCCTAGGTAGACTATCGTAACCCACGAAATGGCAAATTTCGTTTTATTGCGAAAATGCATAAAATTATGTTAGATTTTTTAGGATCTTCAAGAAAAAATATTAAATTCGAAGTATAAGTGCCTTTTTCGAAACGTAAACTGTAGTATGTTTCAAACGTCTCCGACGTTATTTATTGTAAGTCCCTTAGCAATAGTCTACGCAGTGTAAAGGGGGTGACACACGTACGAACTTAAAGTACGCGGGTTTTAAGTTCGCGAACTTACTCGGCTCGCGTCAGTAACACACGAGAATCGCTCACACGCGCCGCGAGCAGCGAGCCTGGGGGCATGGTAACCTCCAGGCCCGTGGCTCGCGGCGCGCGGCTCGCGGCTCGCGGCTCGCGGCTCTTTGCTGACAGACAGGCATTAAGATCGTCGAGCCATAAGTCCGCGTACTTACTCGCGTGTCTGTCACCCCCTTAATAGGGGAGCAGATGCCCGAATTCACACATCGTATCAGTTGAGATTGTCTACGTCGGATAAAGATTAACGTAAACTATAGTTTGTACTACTTACAATAGTTTAAATTGGAACTTCTTTTGAAAAATATATTGCAAGTGTAACTTACGATTTTGTTCGTTGGAATTTAAGGTATGATAAATATTGTACGGTAATTATACAATATTCTACTACGAAAACTATTATTTTTTATTTATTGTATCTATATCTTACTACGTTCTACGTCGTACTATTCATTAACATACGATACTTTACCGATCTATTTCTTTTATTACAACTATTGTTTATGAAATTAGGGGGCAAAAGAGCACCTGATGGGAAGCAAGTGGATAATACATGGACGCTCGCAACATCAGAAGAGTTGAAATACGTTGCCAGCTTTTTTAAGCTGCTGCTTAGGGAACTAAAGGCTGCTTAGGGAACTGAAGGCTGCTTCGGAGAGCTAAGGCTGCTTAGGGAACTAAAGGCTACTTAGGGAACTAAAGACTACTTCGGACAGCTAAGGCTGCTTTGGAGAGCTAAGGCTGCTTAGGGAACTAAAGGCTACTTCGGAGAGCTAATGGCCCGTATTCACTTTCATTAGTACCTAATAAGTGCAAGTGATTAGGGCAAGTGATTAGTTATTAGGAAAAAGTAAGTGTGGACAGCGACTGTTTAGTGCAAGTGATTAGCCGGCTGCGTAGTAACGTGATTAGTTCTGTATTCACTTTGATTAGTGATTAAGTGCAGGTGACTAGTACAGGTGATGAGTGATTAGTAGAAAGTAATGTGGACAGCAACTGATTAGTGCAAGTGACTAGTCGGCTGCGTAGTAACGTGATTAAAAGCGTGTTCTATTTTTTGCGAGTGCAAGTGGGTGACAGATGAAAACCAATTTTGGTTTCGTTTGAAGGCTCGAGATTGTTACTATTATTCCGCTAGGTATATTAACTTTATGGGCCAGACTGACGTGGTGTGCCGTGTGAAGCATCCATAGATATAGTATATCATTATTAAATAATATACCTATTAAAAGTACAAAAGGACACCCTTTCAATTACTTCCATACTAATCCATACTTATTACTTACTAATATACTAATAATATTATAAATGCGAATGTGTGTCTGTCTGTCTGTTACCTCTTGACGTTTATACCTCAGAAGTCAGAACCGATTTTGCTGAAATTTGGCATGGAGATACTTTGAATCCTGGGAAAGGACATATAAAAATACATCGTGGTCTTTATATATAAAACTCAAAGGTGACTGACTGATATGTTGATCTATCAACGCACAGCCCAAGCCACTGGACCGATCGGGCTGAAATTTGGCATGCAGGTTTTTGATCATGAGGCATCATCATGAGGCAGAAAGGATTTTGATCAATTCTACCTCCAAGGGGTGAAAATAGGGGATCAAAGTTTGTATATAACAATACTTCTTAACGCGAGCGAAGCCGCGGGCAAAAGCTCGTTTTTAATAAAACCAATATTAAAAATGAAGGACATGTCAAAATGGCAGTTTTATTATTGAAACTTGGACGCTCGTGTTGACAGCGACTACTGAATTTACTAAATTAAATTACTAAAGAGCCACTAAACAAGAATTGGACACTACTTGCACTACACACCTGCACTCCACTGCCTCAATTACTAGTCACTTGCACTTGCACTAATCAAAGTGAATACAGGCCTTAAGGCTGCTTAGGGGACTAAAGGCTGCTTAGGGAACTAAAGGCTGCTTCGAAGAGCTAAGGCTGCTTCGGAGAGCTAAGGCTGCTTAGGGGACTAAAGGCTGCTTAGGGAACTAAAGGCTGCTTCGGAGAGCTAAGGCTGCTTAGGGGACTAAAGGCTGCTTAGGGAACTAAAGGCTACTTAGGGAACTGAAGGCTGCTTCGGAGAGCTAAGGCTGCTTAGAGGACTAAAGGCTGCTTAGGGAACTAAAGGCTACTTCGGAGAGCTAAGGCTGCTTAGGGGACTAAAGGCTGCTTAGGGAACTAAAGGCTACTTCGGAGAGCTAAGGCTGCTCGGAGAGCTAAGGCTGCTTAGGGGACTAAAGACTGCTAAGGGAACTAAAGGCTGCTTCGGAGAGCTAAGGTTGCTTAGGGGACTAAAGGCTGCTTAGGGAACTAAAGGCTACATCGGAGAGCTAAAGTCGCTTAGGGGACTAAAGGCTACTTCGGAGAGCTAAGGCTGCTTAGGGAACTAAAGCCTGCTTCAGAGAGCTAAAGCTGTTTACCTACCGGTGTGGAGGTAATAGGAACTATTTAAAGACTGATTTACCGTGACCGTTTATTGTAGATGAGTTACAATATTGCGAGCTTAAAGCGAAGTGTGTTCGTAATTACAAAAAGATGACTATTTATATAGAGTTGATGTTTAGTCATTCCTGTATAAAGTGGGAATGGTGCCGCGGTCTAGAAACCTAGATGAGGAGACCTAGATGACGCAAACATGAATGACAAATAATAATTTGTTAACTATAAAATATACAGTATGTAGGCACAGCTGCTTAGGGGACTAAAGGCTACTTCGGAGAGCTAAAGCTGCTTAGGGGACTAATGCTGCTTAGGGGACTAAAGGCTAAAGGTTTTCGCACCACCTGAATATTTTACTGGGAATGGCACTGGTCCTCGATCACCTTGTGACCAAACTGTACTTGTACTCTGTAGTCTGTACCCATTTCATTTTGACCGCGCGCTAAGGAGCGCTAGGTTAATATTTGCACACGGGCGCCACATGGCCTAGAGACGGCCCAGAACACGCGCGATATTGTCACCCGAGTCGAAGGCGAGGGTGACAAAAGCGTCAGTTGAAGTGTCATTAGTCATACTATCCTCCCGTGGCGCGTATAGAAATTTTCATCATACAAGGGACCGAAAGTTTAATGACAATTGACATCGTACTCACGGATTTTAAAAAAATACGGATGTAACCTTGTCTAATCCCGAGTGAAGCATAGTAATGGCCGCCCGTGTAGGATGTGTGCGTGTCATTGGCGCCGTCACTCTATGCACAATGATAGCGGGTTGTAGTACCTAGTTGCGTGTATGAGTGTCGGTCACGTGTACAATAAACGAGATTGTGACGAAATTGTCGTACCTTGCATGCTTCACCTCCTTATAGTGTAATGCTCCATCCGTATTTTTTTTAAATCCGTGATCGTACTATGATAATATTCTATTATAAAAACGAATGTGGTTTAAATCATTCCGCTACGGGGTCCGGATGGGGGGTTGAGGGGGCGAAGCCCCCCCCCCCCCCCCCCCCCTCCCCCCCCGACGAAATAAAACAACAAATTAATAGATTTTAATTAAACAATATTGTTTTTAAAGTACCATTTTGTGTAGTAGGTTGTACTAATTGTAGTTGCTTGTAGTGCTTTAATTGAAGTGACTTAACAAGTATGGCACCATGGCAACGCTCATCGCTGTCCCGACTCAAAGATAAGGTTATATTATAGAGTCTGGCTAGCGAAAGATGAGACTGGAAAAAGGCGGCAAATTAAAAAAATCGACGTATGGCAACCTTGTCTATAGTCGGAATTATAGTTTTGATACTTTATTATTTATGAAAATAATAATATAATATTTATTTTGTTAGGACAACTTATTTCAAGAAAATTAAGTTATTTGTTGTTGTTTACTTAAATTTTACTTTGCAATACATTTTCATGGTGAATTAAACGCATGTTTTTGACGAAAACTCTTGAATGTTTTTGTCGGAGTATTAAAACTTCTTTTGTACTTACATCATGAATTAATATATTACAAAATTAAATTTATCCAAAATAAAAATTATAACTCAATTTAAATGTTAACGAATTTCCTATATTTTATTAATATTATGCAATTTAAAGTGTATTAGCACAAATGCTCGCAAGCATCATAGATTGTATTGATTATACTCAAATATGTTTATTTATTACATACTACTTGTTCATGCCTGAAACTAATAGCCCCCCCCTTTGCAAGTTGATTAATCAAAATATATTAGGGATATAATATAATTTTATTAAGTATATTATAATAAGGAAATATATTAGTTGAGAATATCAAAATATAATATTAGGTTGGGGAAAAAGTTTCTTCACATTTTAAATAAAAATTCAAAAGGTTTTTTTAAGTTGTGGCCCTTTTTACCTATGTTCCTCTAATTTTGCCCGTGTATGTATAATGCGAAAAAACTTTTTCCCCAACCTATTACAATTCAATCACTATACTCAAAATCTGATTCTAAAAATTTTATCTCAAGTGAGGAATCCGAATCTGAACTGCTAATATCGTCTCTGACCCTAATTATAAACTGTTCCATGTCTGCAGTGATCCCGTCTCGTCTTTTATACTGCTCCTCAACATGCATCACATGGTCCGTATTTTTTTTTCACTCTTCAGCTGTTACACTGTTAAATGACTCTTCAATTAATCTTGCCATATCTTCTGCAGACAAACCAATATTTTTGCTGGCAATTTTATGTTTTGCCAAACTCCATATTAACTCTATAGGGTTCAAATCGCAGTGGTATGGCGGTAGTCTAAGAACTTCATGCCCATGCTGCTTTATAAGTTCATCAGCTTGGTACACTGGGGCTTGCCGATGTTCTTTTGTCAATACTAATAGCTCTTCTCGTGTTAGATATTCCTCATAGGGAATGCCATTTGAAGAGAGCCATGCTTGTATATCGGTTTTCTTAGAATTAGTCGTTGGACACTTATTAATTTGTACACAGTGATAGCTAGCATTGTCCATCACGATAACACTTGGTTTGTTTAAATTCGGTAATAATTTTTCAGACATCCATTTCATGAAATTTTGAGAATTCATGTCGTGATGATAGTCTGCATTTTTTGATTTTGTACTAAACACAAGAAGAGCGTTTGGTAAGAAACCTCTTTCTGATCTGGCATGAACTATAATGTATCTCTTGCCTGAAGAGATATTTGTAACAGCACCACTTGTGGAAGGACCCTGCCATGATTTTTTTGATTTATAGTTCTGATGAACTTAAGTTTCATCAAGATATACAATTTCTTTGCCTTCTCTACGTTTAGTAGCAATGGTCCGCAAGAAACGGTGTCGCCATGCTGCTACATCATACCTTTCAATAAGGATTGTACGTTCATCTTGGTTTTTCTTGAATTCAAATCCGTTTGATAAAAGGATGCGACGCAATGTTTCACGACAGCCAGTAAAGTGAATACTTTCTCTTAATTCACTTAAAAGAGACCTTAATGTTGGGATTTGTTTCTTTACTATATAAAACTCGTTGACTTTGTTTTTTATTGCATTAATATCAAAAGTATCTAACGCTGATACTGTTGGTTTATGTGGTCTTTTTTTTTCCTGGTGTATTCCACACGCCTTTATTTATTTGGCCTTCTTTTTTAATCCTTTTTAGGGTACAAACGCTGACATCTGAAAACATGTTCATAAATAAAGTTAGCATTAAATAACAAGATTGCTTTCAGGTATTTTTTAATATAACGTTAGGGTCTTACCGGTCAAAGAAGAAATCTCATCAAGGAACTGATTTTGTGTCTTTAAACACTCTTGTTGAAACACATCTCTTAATTTATTTATGGTTGATGTTATAGCTTGCTTATCTGAATCCTTTGCATCATCCATGTTATCTGCAAAATAATAAATTCATAATATTTAAATACGTGTGATAAATAATAAAGATTTTTAATTAAATTTCATTGTAATAATTGAAAGTATCAAAATCTTTTACCCGTACTTACCAATGCACTGAGATATTTCATGTAAACAATCTTGTTTTTGTTTAAAAATTGCATCCTTTTCACTTCTTTTTTGTTCGTATTTACTAATCATAGCAAAAAGCAGTCGCAAATCTCTTTTCAAAGTTTTCGTCATGTTTATATTAGAAAATCACGTAAATCACAGAAATATTTTTCTCTTTGACACATAAACAACACATGTTATAAGTGACAATGACGTTAGTGACAGTGCTACCATAATCATTTTTTGATTAAAATGCCAGTCTCATCTTTCGCTAGCCAGACTCTATCAGCTCTCCCCCGCTTTTCCTGGCTGCTGGCCTATAGGTATATAAAATAACTAAGTTGGTAGCCACGTCCTCAACTCAACAACTCAACAATTAAGATCAATATTATAAAATTGCCGCATGTATTAATATTATGGGTTTGAAATAACAACTTCACGGCTGCCATGGTAATGAGTTATTTCAAATAGGTAGCGGGAAGAAAATTTTAAACTGTCAGTTGTGAGCAGTCTGAAGGAAATATGCATCTTTCTTCCCGCAAACAAGGGAAGAAAATCAAACTTTCGGTCCTGGTATGATGAAAAATAATAATTTTTGAGGGGAAAAAAACAGGAAATCTGAATAGGCTACTTGACCTATTTTTTTTCTTCATGCTAATCGCTTCTTTATCATTCATTTTCACAAAAAAAAAAACTAATATTTTAATATTTTATACAGTAGAAACCCATAAAAATGTTGATTGAAAATCATGCCTTTTAAATGGCGACGAAAACACTGTCCGCCATAGTGTGACGTCATACGTTTTGTATTTTAAACTCTCTTTATTGAAAAAATTTTAATGTGCTAAATGTACGAGTCTAAAAGTGCCCAAAAATTATAAAATAATTAAATAAGAAATTAGAAATCATTTGTAATGTTGAAAACTTTTGGAGAAAAGTTTTGGCCATTTCATTTCCTGTCTACAATAAATGGAGATAATATATAAAACTGATGTTTTATTTGAATTATTTAAGAAAATATATTTTACAAATCTTTCTAGGCTTATTCTTAATATTTATGTACAAATAAACTTACATATAACGAGCGCGATAAATAAAATATATTAAACTAGTATGAGGATGACGTCACATCCAAATCGGAAGTACCGCAAAAGCGTTTTCGTCAGTACAAATCCTATTTTCATAAATTCATATTTTCAAATCGACTTTATTTATTAATCATACGTTTTTATTTGATGATAAGGGTGAAATACGATTTCCTAGGCCAAGTTCTACTAGAAATATGCATTTGTTCAATGAAATTGAATATAGGTCAAGTAGCCTATTGAGGCGTGGGCCGTGGGGAAACAAAATCATTTTTAAATAATATCTGTGATCATTATAGTGGAAACACTGTGGCCACTGGCAACCCTGTCTGTAAATTTTGTGGACTGTGCAAGGAACTTAGAGTCAAGTGATAGAGTTCGGATTTCGGTAACGACGCTTCTGTCAATTAATAAAGTATTTTGATTTTTGGTTATGTGTATGTGTTATTTGTTTAATATTAGCAACTAATTGTGTCTTAAAATGAAAGACGTTATTGATGTAATGGCGTTACAAAGTAATCGACGCGAGAAACGCTTGCCCGACTACCGTAGTGCCGCCGGTCACAGCTTGGCCACCAACTTCATATTCGAGTGCGGCATCAAACTCGGTTTACAGCCGGCAACGGTCGCGGCCGCCGCCGTGTTTTACCACAGAGTGTTCAAAGAGGTCGACAAGAACGACTATGATTGCTACGTTATATGTACGGCATGTCTCTGCGCGGCGGGGAAGTCCAGAGATGAGCCGGTGCGGCTCCGAGATGCCGTGAACGTAGCGCACAACTCCATCAACCGTGGCGCGGGACCGCTGGAGCTCGGAGACGAATATTGGTCGTGGAGAGGTGCCGTGGCCCAGGCAGAGCTGCTAGTATTACGTTTACTAGGTTTCAATCTGGACACGTCCTCCCCTCACAGATATCTGTTGCACTATCTGAGATCGCTACAAGAATGGTTCCCGCCCAACGAATGGCGTGCGGCGCCGATCGCGCGGACTGCGATGGCGTTCCTACAAGATTTCCACCATTCCCCCGCTATACTAGAGTATAGAGCACCACACACCGCTGTGGCCTGCCTGACCCTGGCGCTGCATGTCCTTGGTGTGTCTGTGCCGCTAGCCTCCACACTAGATGACGACACAGCATGGTATTCTGTAAGTGTTTAAGTTGAGTGTTGAGGTTTAACCTCTTTACATAAAGCAGTAAATAAATTACGTCCCTAATGTAATATGTAACAGGAAATAAATATTTATTTGGGCTATGTCGCATAACATCATAACCTGACCAAATTACTAGGCAGGGTTACCTACCCTACCAATAAATCAATGGTAGGTACACTTAAATAACTTAATTTGCATTTAACATAACAAGAATACAAATACTGAGTAATTACTGCATTGCTTACAACATTTGCAAAATACTCTTCAAACATTTTTAAAAAGTTAGTTTATTTCAAATTGTTTATTTTTTCAGGTATTCACAAAGGATCTGCAAAAAGACAAGAACTGGGAAATAATGGAAAAGATTATGCAAGTTTATAGCCGTGAACCAGAACCAATATAGTGTGACCCTGATTAAATATTAATTTATAAGAATGGCATAGGTTATTAATACTTCAGTCGGAATTTCCAGGAATTGCTATTGTATTCTATTGTTGTCACGATCACCGGTGCTCGCGCGGGGTCTGAAGGATTAATAAAATAAATGAGTTTTTAAATAAAGTTTTTTTTTTTTGTATTGGCTTGTAAAAATTAAGTTTACTTATTTATATATTTGACACTATCAATGATAAAATTTTATATTAAGGATAATATTTTGTGTTTTCCTTGAAGAAACAACTTTATTAGACTTCATTGCAAACTCCACAATCAGCCGGTACACATTGGGCGATTAGAAGCGCGCGCTTTGCTAACGCGCGCGTTACTGGCGCGCAAATGTGAAAGTAGCAGGGTGTAACAAAACTAAGTGATAATATTTTAGGGTGTGTATGTTCCTTGTAGAGAGTTCACTGTGAAAGTAGCAGTGCTGAAAGACCAATTTTTTTTTTCACCATTGTATGGGCAAGCACCCTAATGTCACGAGTTTCCCCATATAAAAGTGAAAAAAATTGTCTTTCAGCATTTCCACTTTCACAGTGAACTTTCTACAAGGAACACATACACTTCCTAAAGTATGTATTCATTCACTTAGTTTTGTTGCATATTTTAAGTATTATGGCTAATGGCCCAAAAGCCAGGGCAGCCAGATCAAATTTTTTTAAAAGCTGAAAGATTTTCTGGTCTTAGAACTTACTCCGGTGATAGTGTTAGACAACCAAATAATATAATTCGGCACCAACTCAAAATGAGTCTTATTCTAGTTATATTGGGAGTAGGGAGACACAATAAAAACAACAATATAAGATCTACAAACAAATATAATTCAGTTTTCTAACATTTTACGATACATAATTAATGTACAGGGTAAGCTCATGACGTGGATAAAGCGACAGTTTGTTGACTATAAGATGTATTGTGTGCAATGTAGGATGTAGCTAGAGACCCTCCCACTGATATGCTTCCTTTATGAACGTCCCATGGACACTATGTCCTTGCCAGGTTACAAATCTACATTAGACACCAATGACTAGTAATTTATAAAAATTTACGCTAGTATTAAGCGTATTAAATTCCTTCACATCTAATTCATGTTTCACCTGTACTCAATAAGTTTTCTGTGCGTCCCGTTGGAAGACAACACAAGATTCGAGTTAGCTGTACTTGTATCATGTAATCGAGACTCCATAATTGAAAATTTTGCTAATTAACATTAGGAATAGCCTCGTATATAGTATTAGGATTCCATTACGTAGGGTTACCAGATGTTGGAAGAATAAGTGATTCCACCAAACCCTTTTAATCCATTGTGCTTTTATTAATATTACTTTGGAGTTCCAAGTGTTTCCATAAGTTATCAGCTGTAATATACCTGATATTTAAGCTCAAAATATTCAACCAACAAGTATCCTGATGTTCTCATCTGGCAACCCTATTATACATCAATTTACATAGACATGTCTTATCTATTTTAATAAAATCTATATTATAGCTTATACCGAAAGAATTTAACGTATTATGACAACAATGACAGTTATTTATTGCACAATATTACCACTACGGGAGGTACATAGGGACACACAGAGTGTACATAAAACAATGTCATCGTAGAAACGTTAAATAATATAATATAATCTTCAATAAAAGTATACATTGGACGCATGGATTATAGGTACACTTGTATATTTAGATGTATATCAAATAATTTTATCTCAGTCACACCGGGTTATGGACATTTTCATATGGATCGTAAAAATTAAATTTGTGCTAATCACTTAAATAATTTAATGCCAAGTTCGACTTGGTACTCAAATAATATTAGGGAATATACTCTACATCAATACACCACACGAGTCGTAAACCACACAAAACTACAATGAAGGCAGCATGAGTGAGTCAAAAACATGAGAATGGTTGTAGGAATAGTTTGTTCTTAGGCACTCGGAATGAGAGATACAATTACAGCAACAAAAATAAATGTCATTTAAATAAAATTAAAACAAACTATTTGTATAACAAAAATAATAATATTAACATACCATCAACTAGGGAATGTAAAAGATAACAAGGTCAAAAAATATCGTGAAGCGGTAAAAAACAAAAACATATTCTGTATTTCATTAACAACTTGAGTTGAGCAGCACCAGTCAGATTAAAGAATTCTAGAACAAATTTTTTTAAAGAACATTTATTTTAGATTTATTTTTTTCTATGTTTGGTATGTCAAATCATAAATAAAAACGAGTTGCAAACAATGACGAGGTACGGTTCAACTCAAAAATATTATATGGCAATGTAAACAATTTGTACAGTGTACGTTAGTACACAGTGTGAGAGGCCACACCTCGGGACAACTACACTCCATCCAATTACCTAATCTACATATATTTAAATTACAATAAGAAGTGACAAAAACTAACTACTACATAGTTAATATAGCCTTAAATATAGTGCTACATGATTTCAATGTACTCGACTACTTTGGCTTTCACAAATCAAGAATTTAACACAAATTAATACTGGTGCAATTTACCTGAGGGAATCGAGTTGGAGTGCAAATTTCTCTTCAACCGGACTCTGAATGATCTAAGCCCAGATTCTAAGGAAAGTGTTTTCCTTTCACAATTCTCAGTGTCTCATTTCATTACACCTCAGATCTAGTGTTGCAAACTGAAATATAGGAACTAAACTAACACAAATTCCCATATCCTTGTAACTTACAACATTTAAAAAATACTCAGCAAATAAATACATTTGTTTTTAAACAATGATTTAATACGCATCAAAGTGCAAGATGTTCCACATATAGTATGTCCATAATACATTCTCAATATACACAGATACATTAATTTAATCCACTAACCGTAACAAATAAATTACCACGTGAAGAGATTTAATCTAATCACCGAATAAAATTAATTACCCACAAGGTATGCCATAGACGTCTGGTCAAATGAATGTCTTAATAAATAAATTGGCGACAGCTGGAAATGTAGACGAGTGCCAGATAAAATTGCATCGTCATTCCACTAAAAGACATATTTAATGGTAATAATTTAACGACTAAATGCCTTTCAATATAGTTTATCTAGGTGTTCCCATTTGCAGTCATTGTTAAGCAACCAAGTGTAAAAAATGAAATATTTATTCGAATTTGGAATGGAGAAATGAAACAATACTGGCTGGTTGACGCTAGGCTAGGCCAAAAAGTCTTCGAATTTCAAAAATTAAAATCTTGTCTTTGGTTGCTTTTCAATGGCAGATCATAAGTGCATTTAAAATTATGTCTACTAAGGCATTTTATCTATCTAATATAAGCGTATCTTTATAACAATGCAATATTATCCTGCACCGTCTCTTGTCCGTTCCGATCCGTGACGTAATCATAAAAATGGCACTTAATCTTTGAATTTAGCTACAAAGAGAAAACAACTACAATATACGACAAACATCAAGAAAATTCAAATCAAACTAGGAATTTTAAGTAGGAATAAGAAATTTTCACGTTAGGTACAACAATATTGTAAGAAATAGCATGTAGACAAAAATATAGGATGTACTTTGTATAATATGGCACCTACATGTTAAATAATATTTGAAAATAATTATTTCATCTATTTTATGGTAACGGAATAATCTAAAAATATGTAAAATAATTTAATGTCCACATTTTTTTAAATTAAGTATATTGTTGGCATATTGTACGTGTAAATTTCTCTTCTGCCCGGAAGAAAAACCTCTCATATGTATTTAGTTAATTTCGCTTAGGAAATTTAGAATCTTATTCTATGTCCATTATATCTGGCAATCACTTCTAAAGTGACCTAGCCTGTAACTAAACAAGATGGAACTTTATAACATAGTTTTTGTATGCAGATTATTATATTTTATCGGTTTAGGGTAAGATCTATAATTATAATGGTAAGGTCCACATTAGAAGTGATAGCTTTAGTGCGAATATATCAATTTAGAAAGACTTCTTAAGTTCTAGGCAAAAAATATTTTCAAAGAGACATTCTTCAAATAAATATAAGGAACCTCGAGGTACACAGAAAAGGAATCGATGGAACTAAATACATTTTATGCAGTCTCACAAACAAATCTACCCAATATAACGCGAATTTGACTCATTTATGGTTTGGAAGTGTTCATAACATTTTAACAGAAATTTAATCAAATTATGAATATTTAAATTTGGTTTATTTAAAGCCAGACCATAATTTGAAGTTACACACAATTTAATATTAAATTGTGAATTATAAATTTGGGGGTAGTCCGTAAAGTATGAGGTTATGGGCCAGTAAATTACGAGGTTATGGGGCCAGGCGAGTTGCGTGTGAGACGGCAGTCGGGTGCGGGCGAGCGCGCTCATCGCACGTCCGTGAGGTTGCTCTTATCGCCGAACAGTTTGACGAGCTGCTCCTCGTAGTCGTCGATGTTGCGCTTCATTATCTCCATGCACGGCCCCAGCAGACGCTCGAATGTCTCCACGTCCAAGACTGGAATTGTGATAAATTGTCGGTTTTAATAAATTACGTTTGAAATTACAGTAAAAACTCGATTGACCGGACTAATTTCTGTCGTTAGGCATTTGGATAGTTGAAAATCCGGATAATCAATCTGTAAAGAATAGCGGGTTCAGTTTTTTTGGCTATCATTTGATTAAAGCTGCAAGAAGTCAATGGAAAATCTATTTCAGATTTCATTATTATTTAAAATTGCTAAAACCACGATTTAAATGCGTACGAGCACTGTTGCCGTTCGGTTCTCAACAGCGGCGGCGCGCACATACCGCTCTTGTGTTAGATTAGGTTAGCCTGTCGACAGCTGTACTTCGGGGTGTACCGGAGTATGGCTCTGTACGGTGCCCCAATATGGGTGGATGTTCTCACCGTGCGTAATACTGCACAAAATGCAGCGGGTCATTGCGGTGAGAGTCATCAGGGGCTACCGTGCAGTCTCTTATGCGGCAGCTACTGCTCCGGCGGGGGAATAGCGACGGGAGCTCACGGCGAGGGTGTTCGAGTTGAACCTCCTCATCACCGAGGGGAGGTCGAATGGCGAAGTCTCTTTGTGGGAAGAGCTTAGAGGAACCGCCTAGGTTCCGGAAACTCGGAGAGCAGTGGCTGCTGAGCAGGTGGGGAGAGGATCTGGCGCAGAGTCGGTACGGTAAACGTACCGCCAAGGGATTGCGTCCAGTTCTTGCGGCATGGATGCGCCGTAAGAAGAAATCCTTCACTTTCCGCCTTACACAGGTGTCACCGGGCACGGGTGCTTCGGTGAATACCTGTGTAAAGTCGCCAAGAGAGAGCCAACGCCAGCTTGCCTCATACTGTGGCGCTGCGGAGGACACGGCCCACCATACCCTCGAGGTGCGCGATCGCCGGGCCCTGCAGAGCCACCTCTCGCTCTCGAGCATGGTGCGCTGCATGCTCGAGAGCGATGAGGCCTGGCAAGCGGCGCGGCGGTCTCTTTCTGCGAAATCATTGTCGCAGAAATAGGCCGCGAAGTGAGACAGAGAGGACGTTCCTTAATTCCTTATTTTGGTACAAATCCAGTCTCAGGTAGACCGGCCGGTCGTGGAGGAAGTCCTTTGTTTGACAGATCAAAGACATGACTGACCCCCATAATAACAAATGATAGTTGGTACTACTAATATTATACATTCTGTGATGATAGTCAAGAAAAGTGCTTTCTCACGAGATACGTCTCAGCGTAATTGGTCGTAGGTACATTTTGCCCGTCCTCCTTTCAAAAATAATTATTAAAGAAATTGCCACACGGATATTTAAGATATCAAAGTATCGCTTTCTTTACATTGTTTCACCGTGTGGTATCAGAGTCCAATTTTAAAAGTCTCATAACTCATAAGTACACAATATTATACTCACATGCCACCTTGGTGGGTCCAACAGCATAGACGGAGGCGGCGCGCGGCTTGTGGGTCACCAGAGCCAGCTCACCGAAGTACCCACCTTTGCCTGCGAAAACGTTATATTTTATTAGAACAGCGCGAATTTTCTAATAATTTTAGTCGCTTATAAGTCTGATATCGCTCTCTCTATAGTAATATTATGCTTATAAATTATGGTCGCGCCCTTTTTCAATACTTATTATTTTTTGTATTGCGTTTCATTTCCTCCACACGGCTCAACCTCAATTATTGTCAAAAATTATGTTACCTGTTTAACAAAAAGTCATAATTTTTGATGATTGAGGTTGATTTGAGTGGAGAAAATCTTGGGGAAACGACTAACTACCAAGACTAAGGGCCATACCTCCCCGGGACGCCATCGCGACGTGGCCAGTGACGTTACCATGGCAACGTCTGAGCAACGTATGGCTCTAAAACTTACGGGCGCATGTGCTACAATACAACAGCATAAGGCACTCACCGAGGCGTTTAATCTCGTGCTCGTTGCCGTCGTCCCTCGCCAGCTGGATGGAGACGGAGCCGTCCTCCACAAAGTACATGCCGTCGGCGTTGTCCCCCTGCCGGATGATCAGCTCGCCGTCCGCCACCGTGCGCGGCAGCAGAGCGTCCGCGAGATTCGCGCGCTCGTACGCCTGCGGATGAGAGGATAATGGTGATAAGTAGACATCGGATTATATGCATTTGCATACTTTCATATGCAAATGCATATAATGGCACTTTTTAGGCGATAGTGCATATTTTGGCAATTTTTCATTGATGGTGCATATTTCGGTAGTTTTAAGCCCTTGTCTCCAAACTAGCTATCATGATACACACCCGAGGCCACAAAACAGAGGTACGATAGATCAAAACAAGTTGGCAACATTAGTGAAAAATTTGAATAAAGTAGTTAACGATTTAATAAACTTCCATGGGCATTAATTAAGATTGCAATCGGAAAATGTTGGTAGAAAATTATTATTGGTGCTGTATAAGAAATAAAAAAATCCTTGATATGATGAAATTATAAAACTAGACGATTTTATTAACGGCACCACCGGAAAACTCTTCAAAAATATATAATAATATTAAGTAACTTTTGATTGTGCATGTTTTGTGCATATTTCGGCCATTTTTTCGTGCATATTTGCATGCATATTTCGGCACTTTGATCATGCATATAATCCGATGTCTAGTGATAAGTATACACGTCGGTTGAAAACCTATAGAGTATAGACTATAGAGGTTGTGTAGTATCTATTTCAATGAGGGATTTTCATAACTTTTTAATTTGATTGTCAAACAGTTTCCATTTTAGTAACTAGATGGCGTATGGGTAGACAACTATCGGTAATACCAGAGAATACCATCAATAATTGCTACAAAACTGGGCAAAAGAGTGTTAAATTTGATACATTTCAATTTGAAAAAGACAATGATATTCCAATGAATAGGATAATAAAGTTATTATAACGATGTTTTAGTTAAAACTCACAAAAGAAATAGCCTTATTTATCGTTATTCACACCAAATGTCACAGGAATTATATATTTTGGTTTTGATACCATCTTACCTGCACTTGTGCACGATAACGGATATTTAATGGCCAATATATTACCAATAATGAACATCAAAAACCCAAATAACACAATTTGGGAAAAAATAATAGAAACTACACCAACAATAAAAAGTAGAAGAAGTTTGAAAGTAACATGGCCGCCAAAACTGTTGTCACTTGTCAGTTTTCAGTTTGACAAGTTTTTCATCTCAGCGTGTTCCTAAACTATTACCAGTATACTGGCCTAATCGCTTAGGCCAATGATCGCTTAGGTTTAAGATATTTTGACTTATGTCACACTTGAGAGTACACTGATATTTTTTAGAAACACAACCAATATGTGTCAGTTATGCCAACCTGCAGATAATTTCAGATCGGTGGGGAACCAATAGAAAATCTAGAAGTGTCTATCGTCGCGCCGTCTGGTGGAGATTAAAAATAAGAAAAATCTCTCATTGTTTGCGGTGGGTTGATCGTGCCCGTAGCTATGTCTAAGCAGGGAGTGGAGCACCATGGGGCTATAGTGGGTAGATCCTCGGAGAGTTCCACATACCCCGACCGATGTCCCTAATCCGCCGGGGATGCGCAAAGCATATGACATGATATCCCCATGTAAAAAAAGGAATCTACTTCAACTGCAGACAATAGTTTTGTGTGAATTTGAACTACTTGTAAGTGGATGGTTTAATTAAATGACGAAATAAAAAATGTCAGACTTTGATTGCACTCGCTGATTCAATCCCAGCAGGCTAATACAAATACTGACAAGAGACATATTCTTTAGACAGAATGATAAATTATTGCCGATCTGTAACATCGTCTATTCTTCCGTTGAAAAAGAGTTAGCTCTATTTTTGCCACACTAAAAAGCGTGATGGCGTGTGCCAAAGAGACTATTTAATTTTCCAAATAATAATGATTTCACGTGTAGTAAAAAAGCAACTAACATTTCTAATACCTTTAGGGCCTGTTTCACCGCTTCCTGATAAGGCTATCCACCACTTAACTTGACAGATGGAGTATGGAGAATCTGTCAAATAAGCCTATCCGGCACCTTATCAGGAAGCGGTGAAACAGGCCCTATGTTTTTAAAATCTTTTTTTCTTCTAAAATCTTTAGTTTAACTCATTAACCATTGTACCAAACGTTGTTACTTGTAACAACGTTTAGTTCAGTGTGAGCACACAAATATAAAAATAATAATATGAAGAATTTGTGAAGATTTGCGATACAATTAGGCTGGAATTTGGCGACGAAATCCCAACAAATTGCCAAAATGTTTCAAAATTCTGTATAGCTACGTCATCCAGTTATGCACTTCATCTTTGAAACATCTCCAACGGCCAATTCATAGAAGTCTTGGCAACAGTATGTGTATGTGTATGATGTAAATAATAATAATTATTATATTACATCAAAAATTTTATAGCTAAAAAGTAATTTTTAGCTATAAAATTCTTGCTATAAAATATAGAGGAGTGATGCTCTCTATATTTGCCCATGGTCGTCGTCGATTGTTCATGCTATAAACATCTTTGAAGTTTGATCTTTGTAATCAGCCAAACCTCAAACTAATAAATATTACTAGCAAGCCGAGATTTGTGAGGTCTCGCGTCGTTTTTCTGCGTGGTAACCTATGATATGATATTATGTAGTAACAATCTTTAAGGCAGTTTTTTTTCATATTTTAATTGTAACAAACCCTTGACTGACCGATTAATGATTATAACACATCTACATAATATGAATAAAAATTACTAAGTTAAATCACAAATAAATAGGCGTAATAGTTTCTCCGAAAAGTGTACCACAAAAGTGCTCTGGTTGTGGTCTGTGAGATATAGTGATAAAAGAGTGACTGACTCAAAATAAGCTTGTTGTCAGCGGGTCAAATCGTTTAGTCGCGCAGACGCTTATGAATCGAGCCTTCACATGCTGATCTGCGCAAATGCAGGCTTAGCATGGTCACTATAGAAGCGGTTTCTTTCTACGGAAGAATAGACAAAGAGACAGACAAAGAAATTTCGCCATTATGTCACTAAAATCTGACAGTAGGGTCCATTCTTTCCTTTTAATGTTACTATGCTAAGCCTGATGGTCCTAAGATGACAAACACTTTGACCTAAGACCTTAACCAGCGCGATAGAGTCAAAGTTCAAACTCTATATTTAGTACAATACATCAGCAACGTAAAAAACCCAGCGAAAACAACGTAGCAACGTTGAAAGCCAATTTATTATACGTAATAAAGGCTGCAATTCAATTAGTACGCTATGCACGAGTGAGCTAACAGACTATGATTTCCCACGTAAGGATGGGCCCGGATACTTGTACGTAAAACATCACTGATGTCAACTGTCATGTAGTTTGGAAAAAATCAGCACTAAATGCAACATTGTTATTTGTTTGCTCAAATCCGTTTTCTATAAAACGGGAAAATACTTAATAGTACTTTCGTAAATTGAATAAACAACGACATTGAATTCATGAGAATACCATTTTGTAATTTGACAGGTAACGAACAAAACAAAGCTGCATTTATGTTGCATTAATATCCTTCTAGTAAAATCGGGGTGCAAAATTGTAGAGATAAACAAACCGTTCTCAAATCGCGGAGCATAGTTTGCAACAAGTTGCGTTGTCTTTATTTAGGCACTCAAGTTGGAGACACTTTAAAGCTGTCAGCTGAGACAGGGCCTGTCCTTATAACAACAAAAAATTATTTTCCAGTATATTTTCAACCCGATACAAATCCCTTCTATTCCTCTCATGAAATTTTCTCTAGTTGGAATTTATAATAATGGTACGCGCGTAGGTGTATATTACATTTTGCATTTTACGAAGAATATTCAATGGAATTTATATTTTAAACGCGTCTTTAATTTCTATTTTAAAGTGTGTTTGTCTGTCTGTTACGTCTTCACATTAATATGGCTGCACTGATTTAAGTGTTTCGTATGGATAAACTTTAAGACACGGGGATGGACATAATATTATATAGTCTTTGTCGCAAAAAAACGTACGTTTACCGCCTAGTTTCGCCAAGTTGCAGCGTCATCTAGTAGCAAATCCATACTAATATTATAAATGCGAAAGTGTATCTGTCTGTCTGTTACCTCTTCACGCCCAAACCGCTGAACCGATTTTGCTGGGTATGGAGATACTTCGAGTCCCGGGAAAGGACATAGGACGATTAGAAGAATGTACGATTCCCGCGCGCGAGTTTTGGCGCCAAGGAGTTGCGGGCATCATCTAGTAAAAAATGAAGCGATGAATTTTCCATCATCCAATAAAGTATTACTTTATTTTCATACTAGAACTAGTCTGAAAGGGGCGCGAAGTTTACGTTTGAAACATAAAGACGCCTTAGGGACTGGGTTAAAAATAGTAAAAATATGTAAAGTAGCGCCCAATTTAACATACACATTGTAATAACATGCAAATGAAGGGTAGCTCCTACGTTAAGAACATCATAACTTAAAATTAGTTTTTCTCATATTCAGGCTTGGACTGTCGTGACTGTCGTTACTTTTTTCTTCTCAGGAGGAAGGTATGTGGGGCTGCATGTCCGTTTTGACAATCACATTATTCCACGTATCTTTTGCTAGTTTTTTAGGGTTCCGTACCCAAAGGGTAAAAACGGTACCCTATTACTGAGACTTCGATGTCTGTCCGTCTGTCTCCAGGCTGTAACTCAAGAACGGTAATAGCTAGACAGTTGAAATTTTCACAGATTATGTATTTCTGTTGCCGCTATAACAACAAATACTAAAAATAAAATAATTAAATGTTTAAGGGGGGCTCCCATACAACAAACGTGATTTTGCAAATATTTTTTGCTCGGTATCAATGATGACAACAGGCAGGCACTTGAAATGTTCACAAAATACTCAACTGTATGTATACTTCAATAATTAATAATAAAATTTAAATAAAATAAATAATTAAGGGGGGCTCCCATACAAAAATACATTTTTTTGCCTATTTTCGCTCTATAACGGTACGGAACCCTTCGTGCGCGAGTTTGACTCGCACTTGGCCGGTTTTTTAGGGTTCCGTACCCAAAGGATAAAAACGGGACCCTATTACTAAGACTTCGATGTCTGTTTTGTCTGTCATCCTCACCAGGCTGTAACTCAAGAATCGCTATAGCTAGACTTCTAAAATTTTCACAGATTGTGTATATCTGTTGCCGCTATAACAACAAATATTAAAAACAAAATAAATTAAATATTTAATTACTGTATACATTATACAACCAACATGATTTTTTTTCTATTTTTTGCTTTTAATCAATAACGGCAACACATAGGCAATTGAAATATTCACAAAATACTTAATTGTATTTGTACTTTAATAATTAATTATAAAATTTAAATAAATGAAATAATTAAGGATCACATCCCATCCCATACAAAAAATACAATTTTTAGCCTATTTTTACTCTGAAGTGGTACGGAACTCTTCGTGCGCGAGTACAACTCGTACTTGGCTGATTTTTCTTGTTTAAAGATAAAATAACTATTAAACGCCAGAATTTTTTCACCTACCTCTCACCTACGCGAGACAGCTGAATATTGAATCCCGATAATAAACAGACGAATATATGTATAACCTCCTCCTTTTTGGAAGTCGGTTAAAAATGACTGAAGTTTCCTTCGGATTCAACCCTGTACAACAATAAAAGAATCATGAAAATCGGTCCATAAACGGCGAAGTTATGGTTGAACATACAAATATATATATATATATCCATAAACGGCCTTTTCAGACTTCGCCTAAACCTCAACTATTTCTGTACTCAATCTTTCTTCACTTCTCAAGACTTCAAAAGTACGAAGATTAAGTACAGAAATAGTTGAGGTTTAGGCAAAGTCTGAAGACGCCACTATAATAAAGAATAAGAATTATTTGATTCTTTTTAGATTAAGAATAAGTATTACTTTTGTTTTTACCCTGGAAGTCGGTTTTAATTTTTTGTTAAAAAATAATTTAACCTATCTATAACATATCATTGCTTATAATCTTATATATAAAAATGGATTTTCAAATGTGTTAGTCGCGCTAAAACTCGAAAACTGCTGAACGGATTGTTCTGATTTTAGTCTTAAAATATTCGTAGAAGTCCAGGGAAGGTTTTAAAGTGACACGAAGTTCACCGGGACAGCTAGTAGTTACTACAAATTGAGCCCTTAAGTTACCCTACAGGTAAAGCTGGCACTAATTATGCCGTAAGCGTATTATTTTACAATTTATTTTTGCAACATTAGTTTAGAAAAAAACACTCCGTATTTGAGGCGAGAGACCGGCAAATAGGGTTGTCACATAGCTAGCTCTTCCTTATACTGGCGTTTTGTGTGACAATCACGAAAGAGTAATAAAAATGGAAAAAGCTAAATATTTAATGCTTTAATTATGTTAACTAAATTGTAATGTGTTTCACAAACACCAATGGAAAACAGGAAAGAAAGTGACAGGTTTACGTTTTGCCTCTTTGTATTTTTCCTAAGATTGTCCTAGTATTGGAGTCCAAAATTGATATTGTTCGCATTTTGTTGCCCGCGACTTCGTCCGCGTGGACTTCAGTCTATAGTTGTTCCCGTACATCGGTTAAATAGTTAACGCGCAAATCACAAAGTTCCTTTTTGTGGGAACCGTACATTTTTCTGCGACAAAATATATCCTATGTTCTTCCCCGGGACTCAAAGTATCTCTATACCCAGCAAAATAGATTGAATAGCTTAGGCGAAAATTATAAAAGTTTATTGAGCGGGAACCGTACATTTTTTGGGACAAAATGTATCCCTTGTCCTTCCCGAGACTCAAAGTATCTCCATTCTCCATACCAAAATTCATCAAAATCGATTGAATAGTTTACGCGCAAATCATAAAAGTATATCGTGCGGTAATCGTACCTTTTTGCGGGACAAAATGTATCCTATGTTCTTTTCCGGGAATCAAAGTACATACATCTATACCAAATTTCAGCAAAATCGGTCCAGCTGTTTACGCGTGATGTCGTAACCAAGAGAAGTATATGGATTCATTTTTATTATTAATATATACGTTCCGCGCGGCTTCACCCGCGTAAATTAGATATTTCACAGACAATTAGTCCACAAAAATTGCCTATGATCCTTTACGTGCTCTACTTCCTATCTGACCCAAATAACAGAAAAATTGCTCTAGTAGTTCGTAAGATAAGCCCTTTCAAATAATTTTCCCCATTTTTTCCACATTTTCCTCTATTTATTCGCTCCTATTAGTCTTAGCGTGATAAGTTAATATAGCCTATATCCTTCCTCAATAAATGGGCTATCTAACACTGAAAGAATTTTTCTAATCGGACCAGTAGTTCCTGAGATTAGCGCGTTCAAATAATTTCCCCCGTTTTTTCCCCATTTTCCTCTATTTCTTCGTTCCTATCAGTTTTAGCGTGATAAAATATAGCCTATAGCCTTCCTCGATAAATGGGCTATCTAACACTGAAAGAATTTTTTAAATTGGACCAGTAGTTCCTGAGATTAGCGCGTTCAAATAAGCCCTTTCAAATATGTTCCTCCGTTTTTTCCACATTTTCCTCTATTTCTTTACTCTTATTAGTCTTAACGTGATAAAATATAATTTATAGCCTTCCTCGATAAATGGGCTATCTAACACTGAAAGAATTTTTCAAATCGGACCAGTAGTTCCTGAGATTAGCGAGTTCAAATAAGCCCTTTCAAATAATTTTCCCCGTTTTATCCCCATTTTCCTCTATTTCTTCGCTCCTATTAGTCTTAGCGTGATAAAATATAGCCTATAGCCTTCCTCGAGAAATGGACTACTTATCTAAAACTGAAATAATTTTTCAAATCGGACCAGTAGTTCTTGAGATTAGCGCGTTCAAACAAACAAACAAACTCTTCCGCTTTATAATATTAGTATAGATATAAATAATAAACAAACGAAGAAATGTAATAACATCGTAAAATTGGACTCCACATACACACATCTTAGGCCATGACGGTCTATTGGAGCTCTATCTATGTGAGGGCCCTGTCGTGTCAGCCCTGGGTACCCCCTGGCCCTTTGAAGTGTAATGTAGCGTGCGGCCGTGCCAGCCCACACACGCTTCCGCACACAACACACATACGGCTTTATATAATTATCATCTGTCACTAAATAAACACCTGTTTCTGAAGAGCTTGGCAAAATGTTAGTCAACTTGGGCCCGTCCTCATCAGTCAAATCAACTTAAGTTTATGGAACATTGATTGGTTTAAAATTTCACAAATTTATACAAAAAAATTTTCGTTGAATTGAATGTTTAACGTAGCTGGCTTTGTTCATGACTAATACGAGCGATTACTAAGGGGTAGATTAGTCCAGTATTACCTATGAATCCTATGATTGACGTCTATCATGCTAGAGATTTTGCAATCATGATGGCAACCATGCTTATTCAGGTCTTTATATATTTTACATCACATTTTTTAAGGTATTTACGCCAAGCTATTAAGGGCGTTCGTTACGGAGATTCCGTAATTTACCGTATTTCAAGCCTTATAAACTCATAATTTGAAAGCTACAAAGTTATAATAAAAATACAGCAATAATCTTCAGTATATCAACATTCTTTTCCCCGTTTTAAATTTTCTATTTTTGTTTATTATACTTATGATATCAGCTTCCAAAGTAAAACCAATTTATGAAAATTCAAGCATGCATTTTCCTTAGGATTTACAAATAACTTTTATTTGAAACACACGCCAATAGATCGACAATATCAGAAACTACATATCCCCCGTTTTTAATTTTTTTAGGACAATTTTGAACAAAGATAAGTAAAAAAATAGGGTTTTGGTGCGATCTCGGCAACGCGGCAAATGTATGGCCAAGGTCGTTTGCTCGGGGGACGGCCTTAATATAGGAGACGGTGTTTATAGAGGAGGCTGCAGGCGCCTCCGTAATGCGCTCGTAAGTTTTAATGTGATGATATGAGGTGCAGCTGCGCTATTGTGCCAGGACTCAGGAGGGTGTGAAAATGTACATTAAACTATACTAGATACTTCCAAATTCCATCGCGGACAAATTTGTTTAATGCTGTAAAAGAAACTATAAAGTATCTGACATTCTTTCCCGGGACTTAAAGTATCTTCATACCTTTAATCCAAACGAAGTAAAGTGAAGAACGTTTAGCGTAAAGAGGTGACGGACATACAGATAAACTCAAACTATGACCTCAGAGAAATTTCAAAAATTTTCTGTGCCGCAGATCGCAAATTCAAATTGTATAATCTCGAGGCCTATTATAGTAGTGACTAGTAAGCCTCGACTTCGAGGGGCTAGTAGTAGTCCTAGCTCTAAACTGTCCCATTTCTATGGTTCTTTGAGGAAATTTTAAAGTTTGTGGCGATTTTTTTATGCACGTTCGCGTTATAGCCCACCCTTACCATCAAATCATTCACAGAATCCAATAACCATCGTACAGAATTATTTATTTAAACGAGAGAAACTGCACATTTTCAGCGGAGGAATTCGCAAATTAAAATACATTCCGCACCGAGCATATTTGAAAGTCACAAACGTAAAACAGAAATAAAACACAAAATTATTCACAACTCATAAGGTCGCAGTCAATCATTCAACAAGTGATTTCTTTCGAGAAATAAATATTTTCATTTTTCACGGAAATGTTGACAGACCTGTGCTGTGCGTTGACACGACGAAAAACAGATTTAAATACTAATTGGTACTTAGACAAATTGCATTCGGTAATTTTAATTTTCAGTTAACAAAAATATTTGGGATTTTTTTAACGCATCGATATCCCTGGCCGGCCTAATCTACATTAGTTTAACGATAGGTCTCGACTCTCGGATGTAGCTACTCAAGATTATTGACTTTAGCGTGCTTTAGCTTCAAAGTTCTACAGACTACAGTGTATTCACTTATGGTCTAATATGATTTATGATCTAAAGTATGTAAAGTAGCTGGTTAAGCATATAATTTTCCTTTTAGTGCCAACAAATAGATACCTAGTTTTCTGGCTATTTGTGCCCATAGATCACAAAACATATCTCTGATTCTAATTTCGGTTTATATCTAAACCTTGCATCATTGTAACAATTCAATACGCATTTTCTAACCTCCAGGCTCCAAGCAACAAAATATTATGTTATTCTTATAGAATTTTAAAAATGGAACGCGTCATATTTTACTAGATGGCGCCCATGACGTCACGTGACTCACGCCATGGTTAGGGCTGCCACCTTTCAAAAACAATAGACCCGAAGGTTTTAGAAATATAGATTTTTTTTACTAATTTTTTTTTTAAGTTTTAAAAAGTAAGTTTTAATGAATTAAGGCAAGTACAACAATAATATTATGGTGAATTACTATTGGTAATGTTTTTTTTTTAATATAAGTTACCTACCTAGCTAGTGCTAGGCTGACTTGAACCAGCTTGACACTTAAAACTATATTTTTTGTTCTGCAAAGATTGTTTCAGAATTTCTTCTTGCTTAGGTTTCTTCAAAAACTTCAAAAATTCTTGACAATTCATATTGTAATTAATCTTTACAATTAGCTCGGCCTTTACCATGTCCACTGATAAACAGTTTCGTTCGTCTGTCTACGAATTTCCCATGAAAGTGAAGACGCGTTCTACAAAAGCATGCCGGACGACATGTGCGCACGCAACCCGCGCGGTGATCCGGAGATATCGATGCTAAACCCGTAGCCCGGACATGCACCATGCAAACCCGTAGACTCCGGGCCAAGCCCGGAGAGGTGGCAGCCCTAGCCATGGTGTTAGCGTGCATGTTGCGTTAATGTTAAACACTGTCTGTTGCTACGCCATCATCATCAGCTAGAACACTATGATCCGAAACTCGAGTCTAACAGAATTTCGTAGAAATTCTGACATATTTTTATACTGGATTCACCCTGTAGTTTAGAGCACACGACTAAGTATAGTTTTCACAGAGCCAGTACTGGCTGCCAATAAGACTGGCAGCCAGTATTGGCTTGGTATATGCCGCGTGTATACAGTTTTTTAAGCCAGGTCAAACTGTTCACACGCGGCATATACCAAGTACCAACTACCAAGCCAATATTGGCTGCCAGTCTTATCGGCAGCCAGTACTGGCTCTGTGAAAACTATACTTTATGGATTCAGTATAGTTAAACTAGATAACGGCCGCAACTCCGTTTCACCAAAATTGGTTTATCGCTCTGGAACCTACACGTCCTTTCTCGGTACTGAAAATTTGGTATAAAGATATTATATACCTAACAGCAAAATCGGTGTATCGGTTTGGGCGTGAAGAGGTGACAGAAAGACAGAGAGACACACTTTCACATTTATACATAATATAATAAATATGGATGCGGCCTCTACGTTAGCCCATGATGGCCCAAGTCCCAATACAAGAGACTACATATAATTAATGTGCAGAGGGGCATATTCGACTACGATTGTCTATGCTAATTGCTAGTCAATCGTGCATGTTTAGCAGACTTCGAAATTACGGTAATCTATCATATTAGCCAAAATTGGCAAGTGGAATGAAGCAGAAATAATACAGAACCTCCTCTTTTTTGTACGTCGGTAAAAACATGGTGATCACGAGAAAAACATGTTGAGATTTCCGACAGAAACGTAAACAGCCTTCAGTAATGGTACATGTAAACATGAATTTTTACATATCTCCAGCGAAAATAGTCTCACACCCACACGTGGGGTCTACACAGACGGACCGCATTTCAACTGCAATCCAACTGCAAATTGCAGTTCAAGTGCAGTTTGAATGCAGTTGACACGACTGCAATACGACAGCAATAGAACTGCAAACCAAACAGTTCACACGACTGCACGCCGACTGCAACTGAACTGCAATCCGACTGCGCGTTTGGTTTGCAGGTCTATTGCAGTCGTGTCAACTGCATTCAAACTGCACTTGAACTGCAATTTGCAGTTGGATTGCAGTTGAAATGCGGTCCGTCTGTGTAGACTCCAAGACATGGAGTTTCAGAACTTCAACACAACATTTCACATCTAATCACCTTTGCAGAAAGTTCTAGAATCTAGTTAGTTCAGAAGGCATGATGGTATAACATGTAAAGCGAGAGATGCTTTGCCGAAACTCCAAACTCAATTTTTTATTCAACGTAGGTTATTGAAAGGGCCCTCTACAGTACGTGATACGTCACAACTTAGGGGGAGGGAAGGGGTTAAAAGTACTCAAAAAATTCGGGAACTAGTCCGGCGAGAAGCACTCTACTTTATTAGCAGCTGAGGTATATTCGCTCAGAAAACTTTGATAGTGGTGTCACTCGTTGATCAGCCACAGTGAAATAACTTGGATCTTTGGATCGACTTAATCCTTCGATCGCGGATTCTTGGAATGCTATTGTATTCTACTGTTGCACGATCACCTGTGCTTGTATGGGGCTTGATGGGTTCTAAATTGAGAGAAAAACATTTACTTCCGAACGTAGCTTTTGAGAGCAAAAATAGCACAATGTTTTAGCCTCGATAGGTTTCGGAAACTTTTTACGCTTAAATCCATGTACACTCAGCAATATTGGTTACCCTGGATATTAACTAAATACAAATAAATAAACACTAAGCAATCTTTTAACCCATCAATCCCCAAGCACCTGGCTGCAACAATTGAAAAACTATTGTGTCTGCCATTCCCAAGATCGAGGTATTCTATAAGACAGGAGATACAGTGGTGGTTACTGGTGGCGAGCCAAAGCCCGTTTAAAAAAATAAAAAGTCTTTTAAATAAAGGTTTTTAACTAATAGACATATTTTTATTACTATTTTTACGCATCGTCAAGATAATTTTGTATAGATTTGAATAGGGGTTTTAACGGCGAAGATACACAACATCGGGAGAAATCTGCATGTGACTTTAGGCGCTACGAGGGTTCAGGGTACGAATATTTCTGTTAAAGGGGTGACAGACGTACAAACTTAAGGGCCGTCTCTCCCTAAATTAGCAGGTCGATTGTCTGTCAGTGCGAATATCGACGTAAATGACATTAAAATAACATTCATAACAGCGCGCCTTGTACGGTGGCGGTTACGACGCTCGCCGCGTCCATGATAGGGCGAAATAGGAAAAAAAACCTTTTTAAGGCTTAATATAATACATATTTCAAAAAAGTAAAAAAAAAACCAAATTATTAACTTATGTATTGCAAAGCAGTAGATATTTTTTATATATTCTTTTGATAAATAATGAAGGAGTAAAGAGGATTTGGTTTTTTATTTCTTTATTATGTGATACCGATAGAAAAAATATGGCAAAACCAAATTACGTATCATATCATGTAGATTACTAATTATTTTTTTCATATATAATTTCTCTGTAAATGCCGATGAAAAGTTGTTCAAGAACATAGAATAGTTTTTATTGGTCAACATTATAATTCATTACAAATATGTCTCGTACTTATGTCGCAACAATCGAACGCCTTATCACTTATCAGGCGTCTTATTTCATTATAATAGCCACTTCGCCTAATCTGCCGTGACACCCAAATTCTGATAGCTGACGTGACGACATTGCCTTACCCGTTACCGTTATCAAGATAGCGCGTATCGTACAAAAACGCAGATCGTATGTCTGCTACACCGAGAGCTACCCAATATACAAAGTAAAAGCGAGCGAGTTTTTTTTTTAAATATTACCCCTTAAAAGGGATGAATTTTCAGGTTCCTTATTCATACATCGAACACCGATTCGATTGCATGCTGTGCCAAACGCTTAACAACATGCTAGATCCCTCAAACCTGCGATATTCTAGATATGAGAGGATCAGCTTTGCCTACCATTGTAGCTTCGTGAATTCACCCCTTTGCGGGTGAAATTTCAAAAACCTTATGTGGATAATTTCATAATAACTCCCAAGTTGTGTATTTAGTGCAGTACAATGTTTTAAATTATAAATACATGCTACGATCCGTTTAAAAATTTCCACAATTTACACGTAGGTTTAAAAGAAGATTTTCGAAAGAGAGAAACAAAGTAAATTTTTAAATTATTTCCTTTTTTTATGGCTGGCTTATTACAAGGCTGGCTCGCGTCGGTTTTTTAATTAAATCCAAGTTCGTCGCTGATTAATTAGTGTAATAAATTAAAATCCACCATGACACACCACTAAAAACAAAGTATTCAACAATGCTCGCTATTTTTATAACTAAGTAGCTGGCATACCGCATACATCAAAATGTTTAACAGTTTGGGATTCACACAAAACTAATAAAACAGATTTATAAATAAAAGACAAAATTCACATCATACTTATATGATGTGAATTTTGTCTTGACACATAGTACATGATATATATAAAATTCACAAGAGAGCTATCATTCTTATCATTATTCGACCACGATTCAGGTTTTACCGCATCGTGACATCGATGCAATTTTTCTCATTTATTTATTGACATTTAGAAACATTATTATTGAGGCTTCTCTCCAGTTTGAGCCATTAATGGATGATAACGATGACTACTAACTTGATGGTTAAACTGTTTATAATTTTCACAACCGATGTCGAATATATATATATATATATATATATATATATATATATATATATATATATATATATATATATATATATATCTGTGGTATTGGTCCATTATGGACCAAAGTAAGGGGCCGCATTATGTACCCAATTCCTAAAATGTTAAAAAATGAAATACTTCAAGACAAAATTAGTTTCTGAGAAATAATACTTTGAAGATAAACGCACACTTAACCTTGTAGTTATTATGGCTGTTATTACGTACTATTTCGAAATCTGTGCTATTAGTTTCTTATGTCCATATTTTTTTTTCCAAAGTAGGCAATATACAAAGTTACCAAATATACATAAAACCGAAAAAAAAGCAGTAAGCTTAAAGTTAAATTAAGTTTAATATTTTTCTCTACTACTATAAAATTACCTACGTATATGTTTTCTTTAAAGTTTAAACTTAAATATCTTCAGGGTCCTAAAATCGGAAAACGTAAATAAAACTCAGTTAATTAGCTTAAACTTCTTAATATTTATCCTTAGATTATGGTCCAAGAGCTCGAAGCAAAAAATGTGCTCTATAAAAATATTACTCCGGTTCGTTTTCTTTAAAGTTAAAATTTTAAAATCTTCAGGGCAATCCACCTCAAAGTTATAAATAAATTAGTAAATAAGACAAAGTCATAAGGGTCCGTCTTAAGTGTGAGTGGGTTTAATTATGTACGAGCCGCAGGGCTGGCTAACGACTCGAGGGACGAAGACCCTTAGTGGAAAATCATAACTACCTTCTAGTTAACTAGTTGGCAGTTGCAGGGGAAAACGCTTTAATAGCCAGTTTATTCTTAATGGTCGGTTTCCATGATTCCAACACAGCGATTCATTCCAGAACTTTTTTTGGAGAATTGACAATGACAGTGCCCGTTTCCATTGTTTCAATAGTAATCCACCGCTGGATTAGATCACACGATTAAAATTATGTAAACGGGCCATATTTTTTTTTTACATACAGTAGGGTGAAGATATTTTGTCCTGTTTTGAGATAACCGCTGATTTCAAAACAATGTTTACTGTTCTAAAAATTGACTATTAAGAGGCCGGGTGCCATCGAAATTCTCATACATACGTAATACCAAAATCATTTTCTCATACGAAAGTATTTAGCATGTTTGAGTTATTTTTCAGCTTAAAATAATAATTACCTAGATTCCTGAACAAAAATTTACCAAAAAAATATTTAAACACTAAAAATATTTTTAGTGTTTAAATATTTTGTATAGAAACCTACTTTAAATAACTGCCAAAGTGCACATAACCCGTTTGCAATAACACATTTTTAAATATGGGTATTTCTGACGTGGGCTCTTGTACTATAGTCTAGTCAGCGAGTCGGTGCGTGCGCGGCGTGCACCTATTGTATCATTCAATATTGTCACATCGTTAGGTAACAATTGCGAAATAGCCGATCACGAGACTGCATACCAAACTCGCTACGAATATTCGTATTGTTTACGTGCGGATCATACTGGATTTAGTCTTTAACGGTCTTGCTACAAAAGATTTAAATATACCTGTTGAACAGTTGAGGCGGAATCATGCGGAATTTACGCCGCGTAATTTCGGCCTAGTGTGTTTAGACACTAAGATACGGATTTAAGCTAAAGAATTCATTTTTGGAGTGAAAACTTAATGGTGATGGTTCAAAATGTTAAATGTCAAGACACGTGACCTGACCGAAAATTTGTAAGACGAGGGGAGCCGAGAGAGAATACAACTGTAGCCGTAGCACGGCGACCAGTGGAAATGCGAAAGTATAGATAAACTGCGGAGATAAACTTAAGGTGTCGTTCCGATCTTTTTTCCTTCCGAAATATTCAATTAAAATGCCACTTTATGACAGACTATAGTCCTAAAAATTCAAATAATATCCTACTTTATGACATATACTATAGTCTGTCATAAAGTGGCATTTTAATTGAATTTCTCGGAACTGAAAAGGATCGGAACGGCACCTTAAGTTTATCTCCGCAGTTTGTTTTATGTTAGCTATACTTTCACATTTCTACTGGTCGCCGTGCTACGGCTACTGGTGCTAAGTAGGATCGGAAGTACAACCAACCTCTCTCCCATGCGGCGAAAATATATGCCTGCTTTTGTTTTGTTTAATTTTTACTTCAGTTATGCCAAAAGCTGTTGTGTTTCTACATTTTACTAAAATCTAAAGCAGAAACCAAAGCGAAGCATCTAAATCCTAATGTTGCCACAAATCAAAATCTCCCCAAATTCGGGGAATCTCCTGCAGCTGGCAGCACCGAACCGTAGCGTATGGAGAATTAACACGTACGTATTGATTTACGTTAAGTGTAATTTAAAGGCGGTCACGCGTATTTTCGGACTGTAGCCGGGCCGGGCCGCGCTTCGTTCATGACCAAACATTAGAATAACACATTAAACGCGCCTTTGAAATATTTAACGGCCGTCTTTTCAGGAGAATAATGCTCATTGCTAGGGTTGCCAAGAAAATTAGACTGATATTATGATGGCATCCAAATCATGTAAATAGGTACATACGTTTATGCTAGGCTCGCTAGTGTTCGCAATTGAGGTTGCTGGACTTTTGGCCAACCCTGACATTTTTGTAATTCTACAAGCAGACACTCTTTTCCCAACCTTGTTTAAAGTATAAAATAATTTGGCCTCAGGCAATGCTAAATACTTATAAGGTGCTCAAAAGTCCTCTTATGATTTTGCTCTATCTTAACGTGAAGTCTTTGCTAACGTGAATAATCTTAGGAAAACCTACCTAAGAGCAGACTGCAGAACAGGCTAGGACAGCTTTTTGCGTTTCCTAGGACACTGTCTTAATTAGGTCCTGAAGTCGTGACCCAAAGATTTGCCAAAATGGCTGCTCTATCTTTAGAACCAGCCCTACTGATAACTCTATTTAGGTTCTTGAACAGTTTTTTATGTCCAGACTCTTAACAAGGTGTTAGTTACATTCTGGAGCAAACACTCTCCAAGCTATCTCCCTTACAGCTGAGCAGCCCTACAAACTCTATTCAAGAGCGTAAACTATTTATGGTGTAAGCCACAGGTGTAATTAGCGTGTGATTTTTATGGCCATTTGAGTCATGCGCCGTAATAAGCAAGTTAATCATGGCCGATAATCCGTTTACTGCACGCGAAACAGGCCAGCCTGTTACGAAATATTATCTCATCTAGATTCTAGCTTAAAAAGGCCCTAAATTACCATGATTGCCACCATGATTAAGCTGCCTAGATGCGCAACTGAACATACACGAATATGGCAAAATTGTCGCTCTTCTATTTGTTCATCATGGAATTCATGGACTATAAAGCGCGATAGGTATTATTATGTTTTGAGGAACGGTGGACAGATTTCAATTAAACTTTTCGGAGAAATTTATAAAGCTGCTTATTAGTGCTAATTGCTAACACGCGTTTGTAGTACATGGTGGTAGGTGGTTTTATTCTTAAATTGCCTAAAAAAATACACCAGCCTCAACATGGTGTTAGTTGGATATAATCTATCATTATCAGAGAATTTAGGCTCATGGGTCGAAACGCGAAAAATTGTACTTAGTACTATTTTTCGTTTGTCCCAATTTTATTTGTTTAATAATTTGATAGTTTTTTGATAATTTTGAGTTTTTGTACATTGTTCTAAATAACGAGTTTCTTATGTTTATATTAAATCTCCACGAAATGCAGTATCCCTAAACATTTATTTTTTAAATATATTTTTTCTATAAGTACTGGTTTTACTTTCATATAAAAACGTTTTGTCCAACTGCTGCTTTTGTATGAAAAATTGATAATGTTTCCAAAACTGAATTCGTTTCTCGTATTTTTAAATTGTTATTACACTTTACGATATTTTTTCTACGTGTCCTAAACGAATTTATAAAAAATATCGCTTTAGTTATCATTTCAGTCGATTTCAAAAATGTGTCCACTTTTCTTATGAGTGTGTAACGTCATGAATATAGCGTTTGTTTCTTTATGTTCAATGAGTAATTTGTCAGTTTTTGCTATGTTTATATGTCAACACTGTCGAGCGAGATGCGAACATTCAGAAAAGAAAATCGGCTATACTTGTTCGCCAAGTTAAACTAAGACACAACTAAGATTCACTTCAAGATTTGTCGCCAAAAAATATTGTTTATTGAGTGTTTGATTAAAAGGTAAGTACGGCTTATTGTGTTTTTTTGTTAACAAGATTTAAAAGATTCGTTATTACTGAATACGGTAAATTTACGTCCAAATCTGTAGTTGATTGGAATAAAGTGATATTTGGATTTTAGGTAATGTCGCACGCTTTTTTACGTCATGAATGTTACAATGTGTAACAAAATGTGTAACGTTACAGTCATGACCAGTTCTAAGGCGGAGACTACACTTGAAAATACTTATATAACTGTTGTATTTATTAATAACCCACAACGGTGTTGAAAAGTTTCGTAAATCACTATTAACTATTAAGCTATTGAAAATTACATACTCGGCTGAAAATTCAGCAATCACCTTCGGCTTCGGTTCGTAGATATATAGAAGCATACTTACTTGTATTACAATTTACTATAATTAAATTTTTATATCTTGACTAGCTGTCCCGGCAAACGTTGCTTTGCCATAATATTATAAAGTATTTCGCCCATATTATTTTATTGAAGTGACTTAATAAGAATGTCGCCATGGCAACGTCGATCGCTATCCCGTCGCATAAACAATGGTCGCCGTCAGTCTCGAGTTGTAATAATTTACTATTATTTATTCAACAAATGCACTTATCAATGTAAAAAGTAGATGTTGTCCGATTCTCAACCCTAGCCGATATGCTCGCTAAGATTCACGAAAATCGGTCGAGCCGTTTCAGAGGAGTTCAATTACGCACACCATGACATGAGAATTTTATATATTAGATATATTTAACCTTTTTTCCTTTTCCATTAGCCTTCAATAAAAAATTGGATATACAGTTTATATTATAGACTAAGCTTTATGATGGTCATGTACGTAACATTCGGTCATGTACGTAACGTGTGTTACGATGTCATGAATGTTTAGTACAATTTTTCGCGTTTCGACCCTCATACTCCATACCAATCTAACAAAGCCTTCAGCAAAGATGATCCTACAAATCTGAATCCTCCAGGGCGCATTGCAAGCGTCGACGCCTAAGAATTTGAGGCACGATAAATTCTGTATATTTATTTAATTGTATTCTGGATGATTTATAAGTTATAACCATTGGAGGTTTTATTTACTTAAGCGGCGTCGCATTGTCGGAGTCGAACGGACTTCCTCTTGGCTTGATAGGCGGATGTACGTACACAGTAGTTGACGAGATGCAAGTCAATAAGGTTTATATTATACTAAAAGATTATACTCTATCTTTGTTATCTCTGTCTCTTTCATTCGCATAGAAACATCGCTATCACATACCGGTCAATATTTAGCGGTCCTTTTGTTTAGAAATGGTCAAACTAGTAAATAAACATTCAGAAAGTACTACAAAGTGGCGCGGCGTTGTGAACTTTTGTGGTGGGTAAAATAATGTGTATTAATTTCCGACACTCTCGGAGTGCAACCTTTTTCATTGAAATGGCAACGGAGTAATCAAACAACGTGCTGAAAGAGTTGTCTTAATACCAAGACTTTGGTATCCTAGATTGCACGTTCCCTAAATGCATGGCGATAAAAAGCGGACATTTCCGGATCTCCCTCGCGTCGTCCTGTGCTCGGCACATATCGGCCGTAATCGGCTTAACGAGTGTTCGGCTTAAGCCAGCTCCGGCGACGGCTTAAGAGTCCGTATACGAAATTTTGCCGATTTCGCTCATTTAACAGACGTGATTTAACAGTTAAAATACAGTATTTCTATAAGTTTTAATGCACAACATGTAAGATCATTTCAATTATAATATAGTGTGGAGCTTCTTTTTAAGTATCTTTAAATAAACTCAAACCCGCGACAGTTTTGTGATTTTTGCTGTAAAAGGTTTAGAATATCACCTTTTTATGGATTGTATTGACGTCTTAACGGTATGAAAAAAATACAATGTACTGATGGAGAAAGTCGTCTATAAAGTGTAGAAATTACTTTTTACTACTTCAATATAAAAAACCCTTTAAAAACAGAAAACCTCTATCTGCCCGCTAACTTGGCGATCGTCCTTTTTCACCTGGCATATGAAAGACGGGCGTGAGTGTGAAGAGAGCAGTAGAAAAGAGAGGACGGGCTCTTAAGACATTTCCTCACAAAACTATCACGTTCAACTAATCGATTTTAATAACGTCCATATATTTTGAGCCTTATTAAACGAAACTCGCGCGGTAGCCATTAATTTTTCCAGAATAAAAAGTATCCTATGGGCTATGACCTATTTGCTTTCACGAGACTCAAAGTATGTATATTGTATCTCCATACCAAATTCAACAAAATCGGTTCAGCGGTTTAGGCGTGAAAAGGAACAGCCAGAAGAAAGGCAAGCACACTTTCGCATTTATACATTCACATATTACAGCTCGACAAGGCTTTAAATCAGAGGTTCCTAAACTTTTTTTTCTCATAGACCACTAAACATTCAACAGGATCCGGTGGACCCCACAACTAACCCCCCCCCTCCCCCAGTTCAAGGCCGGTCTAAAAAGCGTATTCATCCAACAGTTGGACCTTTACTTTTTGTAATCTAAGTTTGACTCACAATTCACAGTACAAGGAAATAATAAGTAACCTTCGCTTCGGGGTGGTAAAATCCGAATTACGTACGTAAACGCAAATATTTTCTTGTTTTGTAGCTATTTTACACAAAAATTTCCACACTTTTACTTATTTCTAAATCTCCTCGCTCTGTAATATTTAGCGTTAAGCGTAGACCCCTATCGGGCTCCCATGGACCCCATGGGGTCCACCTGGACCACTTTGGGAATCAATGCTTTAAATGAACGTGGGTGACATTGACGGGAGCGCTGCTGGCAAAGGAGAACAGGTCAGACACATTTGAAAAATGACGTTTTTGTATGATAGAAGCGTTTAGTTCCTTTTGTCGCCACGTTCATATAAAGCCTTGTCGAACTGTAAAAATAATTCTCCCTTCATGAGCAGCTTAATCAGGATTAACTAACACCGGCTGACTTTAGCCGCTAAGTCGATTAACGACCTAGAATAGCTATTTACTCCGTGCTAAGTTGAAGACCCATTTTTACCTAACTGCTAAAGTCGTCTCTTCACGTTGTCAACACAATCACTAACAATCGAAGTCGATCATGGGTCATGGCCATGGGCAATCATAGACGAACATCATGAGCCAATGCAACGTGGCATGGCGAAATGAAAATTCTAAGCGGTTAAATGCAACAGAGCCTTTAGACACGATTGACGTTGCGTTGGACATTTCTACAGTAAAGTTAGAATTAGAAATGTTTGATATGTCGGCCCAATGTGTAGAACAGGCGTTCGCGCGATCGCGGTAGGTATTTAGACGTTGGCCAACGCGTTTGCGAGCTTGCCGCGCGGTGTCGGAATGATCAAAGGAAATTTGTCGCAAGGCTTGTCGCAAGGCTTGCGTTCAATCCACACATAGGCCGCGCGATCAGTTCGCCTGGAGCAGCGCTGAAGAGTGCACGTTTCCTTCTTGTGGCGAATTAGCATCTAACTTGACGAAATAGCGAACAATATAAGTATCGAGTAAACATTTAAATTTATTGAGTTAACTATCAGAGTAAATATTCCTGTGGAACAAAAAAATCATATCAAGTGCTAAAAAATAAGGTTCTTGGACATGCTATTTTACTCACGATGTTTTTTAGGGTTCCGTACCCAAACGGAACCCTAAAAAACATAAAAAACGGGACCCTATCACTAAGACTTCAATGTCTGTCTGCTTTTCTGTCTGCCTTTTTGTCCGTCCGTCTGTCTGTCTGTTTGTCTATCTGTCTGTCTGTCTGTCTCCAGGCTGTATCTCAAGAACCGCTATAGCTAGATTTCTGAAATTTTCACAGATTGTGTAAGTACTTATATATCTGTTGTCGCTATTAACAAGAAATATACTAAAAACAAAATAAATTAAATATTTAATAAATAATAAATAGGTATATATTAATCATGATAATTATAGTTATAATGTAATAATTATTATATATAAAAAATAATCCATACTAATCCTACTAATATTATAAAGGCGAAAGTATATTGTGAGTTTGTGAGTTTGTATGTTTGTTACTTCTTCACGCTTAAAGGGCTAGACCGATTTCGACAAAATTTTACAAGGAGGTAGCTGACATCCTGGATTAACACATAGGCTACATTTTTAACCGACTTCCGTAACGGAGGAGGTGTTATGTTCATTTTTTTTAATTACTTATGTGACTCCGCCGTTTGTGAACCGATTTTCAAAATTTTGCCGTCTCCTAATTGGAGGGGCATGATGGGGCGCAGCCCCCCCAAGTAGGAGTGAGTGAGTGAGGACTTGAGTGCCGAGAAAGGACATAGGATAGTTTTTATCCCGAAAAAATGGACGGTTCCCGCGCGATAAACGAATTTTGGCGCAACGGAGTTGCGGGCGTCATCTAGTGTAATTATAAGCTGTGAATAAATATACAGCCGCAGCTGTTAGCTACTCAGCATCCATTTCGACATAGATAATACAGTATATATACTGAGACATTTCGATTCCGTCCGCACATTGGCTCGATCCAAAGCATACTGAATGATCTTCAATGTGTGGATTACTCACAAGCGCCGTTGCAAACGCACCGCCGTTCGCGTTGGCTAACGCGTTGGCAGTGCGTTCGTCTATATGGGGAGGCAGCATAAGATGCGTTCTTTATTTTTTTTTCTAATGGACCTTGACTATTTAGTCAATGTGCATTCGATAATTTTATTTTACGGCCTGGTAAATACCCAGGCCGTATTCCAGGAAGTAACTTGATCAATTAGTGTAGGTAAACTTAAACAAGGTATCCCTAACCTTACCTAGTCCTTTGACACACCCTGTCTAGCCGGAAGGCATACAACTACATATTTCAATAACATACTACACGCTTCGTTTGCTGATATTCTGTGGTATGAAGTAATGTTTTACGTTTAAAAATTAACTTAATTTACGAATACTAGCCCTTTATCAGCGAGGAATCGGATTTTATCCATAGATTTTTTTTTTCTGTCACCCATCGACAAGTAAATTGAGATGACTTTAATTAGCAGATAACGGCACAAAACTTTATGTTATGCAAACATTTGGTTTTAAAACTAAACTGTAATCGTGATGACTGATGAGTCTGATGAGTGATGACCTTCCACAGATTAGCTGATGAACAATAGATGAGCATTGATAACAAGCAACAACAGGGTAGTTACGGAATTCAGATATAATATAGGGTAATTCTGGATAATTCAAATTAACGCTAAATCAAAAATTTGTCCTGTATGCTATATCCAAAATATGCCTCTATTTATGTATATCAAACCCTGACTCCAAAGTCCAAACGCATACTTCGTATTCTCCTGTACTGATCATGGCGCTAGAGACGTATTACAATTTCACTATCAACATACCTGCAGGGCCTTCAGCATCGGCACCTTGTCTAGCAGTTCCTCGTACAGCTTGCGCTTCTTGAAGGCGCTCTTGAGGAGTATACGGCGGAAGGTGTGGCGGTCCATGGCCCACAGCGCTCCGGGCGACTGGGCGCGGACGGACGCGGCGCGAGGCATGTTGTACATGAGGGCCAGCTCGCCGAAGGAACCGGAGCCGTTGTACGTGTGGACCACCTGTGAATGTCAAATCAGGGTAAGTTCGGATACAGGGAAAGTTAGGACAAAGGGTAAGTTCGGATGATTCAAGTTAACGTTAAATCAGACTCACAGACAGATCGCCTGACACCACAGTGAACGACTAGTTGGCGTCACAACGTGGCGAAGACGGACAAAATGCTTGTTGACTTAGCGTTTACTGGAATTGCCAGACACTAACAGCTAGAAACTTTAAATGACGCATAAGTTTTCCTCATAATATGATGAAGGCATGAATTTAAAAAAAACCCATCTTAGTAGATGGAAATTTCAAAATTTCACCCCTAAGGGGTTCAAAAACTTCAAATAGGGGAAAAAGTATGTTTACCAGAAATTTTATTGGACATGGACAAAGCCGTGGGAAAAAGCAAGTCAAATATATTAGACCGTAAACGTCGTATTGCTTAATAAATCTATCGCAGCCGTTTAGTTGAATTGGTCAGCCAATGAGACGCCTTGGTTATTACGCGCCGATAAACAACGAAATGACGTTTAACGACTTGACGTATTGAAAGTAATTCACTCCTAACAATTATTCATTAGAAGCTTATATTTTCCCTTTATACGTAAATAATAGCTTATTGGGAAGTTTTGTCATTGCTTACTTTTACAGAGCGATAGATATACAAAATTTCCGGATAAAATATTCGCAATCGTAAAAAGAGTAGGTAGCCAACTTTCACTAACCGACTTCCAAAAAACGAGGAGGTTATATGTTCGGCTGTGGATATATATATTTTTTTTGTATGTTCAACGATTACTTCGCTGTTTGTGAACCGATTTTCGAAATTTTTGTTTTCTTGTATTAGGTTTCACTCCAATTTGGTACAATGTTCACAAAAGTGGTGACCTGATGATGGGATCCATGAGTAATCGAGGGAACTCCTCGAAATTTATATGGAAACATATGGTGATTTTGGTTTTATGAGAAGCATCCTAAGCATATGCTACCAAAACGCAAGATTTTGCACTCAATCTTCATAATTTTGAAGTCGGTGAAAGTTCCAAAAGTTTCAAATATTCTGTCAGAGAACAGAAGATTCATCTGGTACCGACTTCAAAATGATGAAGATTGAGTACTGAAATAGTTGAGTTTTAGCCGAATTCGGAAAAAGGCACTATTAGATAGGAATAATTATTTAATACTTTTTAGTTCATATTATAAGGATGTTATTATTGTTTTACCTTGGAAGTCGGTTTTAATTTTTTGTTAAAAATAAAAAAATGAAGTCATAGTGTCTAAACACACTAGGCTGAATTACGTCGGCGTAATTTACGTGGCCGAAATTACGTTCAGCCGCTTACGTCTGATGCGACACACTCTACGAATAATAAAAACTAAGGAAGAGTAACTCCGTCAAAAAACATGCTCCAAAATACTTGTCAAAAAAGTGTACCTTAGGTTCACTTTTCATACATTTGCAATATTTAGGTGACCTTGAGCGGTATAAAGGCTGACGTTACATGACAGTTCGAATGGAACCAAATTTAAAACTGTATTAGTATGGGAGTTAGTTTTCTTAGGTTTTATTATTCGTAGGACACACTATAAATTACGCGAAGAGCCGAAATTTTGCGGCGTAATTTCCGTTGTGGAACGCGCGCGAAGTGAGTATTTAAAATTCTCAGATGTAATGTGAGCGTTAAGACGCTGACAACTGCCAATAACCTTGATCTCGCATCACTCTCGCACCTGTGTCGATTTCCATGCCAGAGAGACAGAGATGTGAAGTGTTCACTCGGTAGCGTGGATACATTTTTCGTTTGTTAGAGGAAAAAATAAATATTATGGGAAATCTAGATGTCAGAACCGAAAATTAAATCCGGCAATCTTTGGATTTTTGTAAAACATATCAAATAAACAAATTTTTAAAGCATAATAATATATTGTATTATTACTTTAGTTAGAACTGTTTAAAGTTCCTGAAAGATATGACTTTGGTATTTTTTTCATTCAGTAGGAGAACATTATTTTATTATTTAAATTCGACAAGCTTTTCCAAATATAATCAAAAATCACATATATTTTTTTGTGCCAGTCAATGAAATACATACGTCTGGAAAACTGCACAAAAATGTCGAATTGGCAGCTGTATTCCCCTTAACGCTTTGGAGATTAGGTTGGATTTCCTATGTTCGGTTTTGATAATTCCGTCGCGTATAGTGTGTTAATGCTATACAAAACATTACCGCCGAATCGCTGCTGAACTTTACGCTCGACTCGGCTCGACGGAAATTCGGCTCACGACGGAATTTCGGCATAGTGTGTCGTCTGTCGCGTTCCGCCCATATTTTGTATGGATTTGAAACGCGGCGTAAACGCGGCGGAATTTACGTCGGCGTAATTCAGCCTAGTGTGTTTAGACCCTATATCCATGATACTACCATACTAATATTAAACTTAATAATATTAATAATCCGAAAGTGAGTCTGTCTGTCTGTCTGTTACCTCTTCACACCCAAACCGCTGAACCGATTTTGCTAAAATTTGAGTCCTGGGATCCTTTCCCAGGACTCAAATTTATCATAGGATACTTTTGGCGCAACTGAGTTGCCGGCGTTATCTAGCTTAACATAAACTACAATATGTAGTAAATGGAAATAAATTTAACGGGTGACTCTTCGAGGCACAATTAAATAACATGCATTGTAAAAATGGTGATAGGCTTATTTTAAATAAAAAAAAAAGTTCAAACGTCAAAACGATAACCATAGAGAATAAACTTTATCCATCCCAGACAAATAACTAAGAATACAGTACCTACTACACGTTTAACCACAAAATAACCTTTAGCATTTACAGAACACAAGAAGCCTCTCGTGTACAGTGTTGTACATAAATCTGAAATTCTATCAACAATATTGCTGCAAATTAATCCTGTCTTTGTGCCTTGCCTACGCGTGACGTCCCGGGAAATTCAAAATGGCCGCTCTGGTGTGACGTCACGAAAATTCTGTTGCACCTCCTTCGATCGTGGAAAAACGAGACACGATAGCCTTTCAGTTGTTATCGCGAGCACCGGTGCTCGCGCGGGGCTTGATGGATTTGAAGATTTAAGAGGTCGAAATTCTCATACATACCGTGTAATACCAAAATAATTTTCTCATAGGAACATATTTTTTAACATGTTTGAGTTATTTTTCAGCTTAAAATAGTAATTACTAAAATAAGTTCCTGCACAACATTTTTCTACAAAATATTTAAACACTAAAAAAAATTTTTAGTGTTTTAATATTTTGTAGTAAATTTACTACTTACTAAATATTTAAACACTAAAAGATAGAGTAAAACACTAAAAAATATATAAATAAATTTACTACAAAATATTAAAACTCTAAAAAATATTTTGTAGTAAATTTACTGCAAAATATTTAAACACTAAAAATTTTTTTTAGTGTTTCAATATTTTGTGATAAATTTTTGTGCAGGAACCTAGGTAATTACTATTTTAAGCTGAAAAATAACTCAAACATGTTAAATATTTTCGTATGACAAAATGATTTTGGTATTACGTATGTATGAGAATTTCGAGGGTACCCGGCTGTTAACTTATAAGGGGTGTGTACTGTGTGCTACCGAAAGAGCTTGAGGCAATTATACAATAGTTTATAGTGGAAATATTATACAGTTTTTAAATTTGAATAAGTGTCCTTTAAAGGCGATATACTTAGTAGTAAGAAAAATATTAAACCATTATGTTCACCATATTAGCATTTAGCCATATTACGTTAATACAAAAGTAATAATAAAAGGACCCATCTTATGTACCTATTGCAGTCTGCAGAGTGCACAACTAAATCAGACGAAGGTATCATACAAGGACATATTATAGGTACATAACTATATCATCAGTTCTGTATACCAATGTGAAGATATAATAATTATATCATCAGTTCTGTATACCAGTGTGAAGATATAATAACTATATCATCAGTTCTGTATACCAGTGTGAAGATATAATAACTATATCATCAGTTCTGTATACCAGTGTGAAAATATAATAAACATATCATCAGTTCTGTATACCAGTGTGAACATATAATAACTATATCATCAGTTCTGTATACCAGTGTGAAGATATAATAACCATATTATCATCAGTTCTGTATACCAGTGTGAAGATATAATAACTATATCATCAGTTCTGTATACCAGTGTGAAGATATAATAACTATATCATCAGTTCTGTATACCAGTGTGAAGATATAATAACTATATCATCAGTTCTGTATACCAGTGCGGATCTTCTATTGTTAATATTTTCGTAAAACAATCCATTTCAAGAAAAAACATTTCAGTTACCAATGCTTCGTGAACTTTTGACCCTTTCATTGATTTTGACGTTCAGTAACCAAAATAACATTTGTTTTTTCTGTTCAAAACCAATAAAGATTCACTTTATTCTAAAAACAAATGAACGAAAATATTGCAATTCCAATATGGAATAAAATAAAATGCTTTAACCTTATAAGAATCAATAGAGAATTTTATATTATTGAAAATATTATTGACTGTACAAAGATTATTTTTTCTTTATTGTTATAGTACGAAAACTTTGTATTTTATGTAAATGATTGTATCTTATATCTAAAACACGAAATTGCTGTTTAAATTATCAACATAAAAAAACAATTACCTACAAAAATATTGTAATTTTTTTTTCTATTTTATTTAAGGGACTTTTTTCACAGAGTGAATACGTCAGTCCCATCGTAACCTATATCACGTAATTAATACATAAATACTCGTACATACTCTCGGACAATAAACCGTGAAAAGCACCTATATCTTGTAAATTCAAGCCAAATGTTGATACAAGTATTTTTCTTTCAGTGGCGTATCGGACACATTCCATTAGTATGTGATGCAAGTCTTCAACTTTGTTACAAATTTCACAATTTGGAGAATCTGTCTTACGCATTAATACTTCAGTCGGAATTTCCAGGAATTGCTATTGTATTCTATTGTTGTCGCGATCACCGGTGCTCGCGCGGGGCCTGAAGGATTGAATGCGCAAAGGAATTCAATGGAAGGTGTCCTGAACGCATTCTGAAACTAGTAATCAATCTTAACCTATTTATATAGAAATCTAAAAACCACGGTATACGAGGAGGCTCAGATTGTAAACTCTTATACCATATTCCTTTAATTTTGGATCTTTCATCAAAATACGTTTTCCATTTTTCGAAACATTTCTTTTTATATTTGCCAAAATATTCTGAATAATTAGGTAACAAATCCGAAACAATTCCTTCTATCACCGCTTTTTTCGACAATCTGTCAACCTCTTCGTTACCTGTGAGATCTATATGCGTCGGAACCCACTGCAATACCAGAGAACCACCTACAGAAATTACTTTATTAATTTTATCTAATATTTCGTACGCCACAAACAAACCACAACTTCCCGATAAGCATTTATTTATATGTAAAAGTGCACTTTTACTATCAGTAAAAATAGCGACTTTTTTATGTCATTTTGATATCAAATATATTGCACAAAGTTCCGCCGACATAATAGACATTTGATGGTGTAATTTAAACATTTGACAATATTTTGCGCATGGATCATAATAAGCTGCACCCACCACGTCCTTGCATTTGGAGCCATCAGTATACAAAACATAATATTCAGAGTATTTTTGGTTCAATTCTGCAATAACATCTATTCTTAAATTATTACATTCATAGTAAGATTTAGCTTCTTTTATGCATTCTAAATTATATTCATAACATTTTTAAGATTTATAAATGGCACCCACATGGTAAAGAATACATAACTATTGGATGAGAAGAATGCCAAGTGCATTCTTCTCATCCAATAGTTATGTATGTATTCCTCTTGCACTTCATCATAGGCCAGTGATAACAAAGGTTTCTTTTTATTATTCCAGTAACTTCCAGTTCTTAAAGATTGAAATTCATTTAACAAAATAGTACTACAGGATAATCTAGATTTAATTTTTAAACAAAATTTGTATGCGAGATAATTTCTTCTTATAAATAAAGGTGGAATATTAAGTTCGCTCTCCATTACATGTATCGGGGTCGACTTTATGAAACCGCCAATAATTCTTAAAGCTAAATTTTGAATTTTATCTAACTTGGATGTGTGGCAAGATGCGGCGTTGTCATACAAAAAACAACCATAATCAAATCTGCTTCTAATTAAGGCTATATACAATTTGCGTGAATGTACAGGATGTAGCCCCCAACCAGGTCCCGCAAGTACTTTTAACAAAGATATAAGTTTTTGAGATTTTTCTGAAGTTTCCTTAATGTGTTTACTCCATCTCAACTGCCGATCTAGCCACACACCCAAGTATTTAACATTATCAATAATTTCTAATTCGCTGCCATTTACAACTATACTAATTTGGTTTTGATTTATCGAACGTTTTCTAGAAAATAAACAAAGTTTTGTCTTGTGTACTGACAGCTCCAAGCCCAATCGTTCCAATACTAACATAAAAGCCTTAAGTGACCGTTTAATATTAACAATACTATCTCCTATATTATTACTTATTGCAAAAAGCACGAAGTCATCAGCATATTGACCTGAATAAACATCAAATAGACAACGGCATAAGTCGATTGTTGAAATATTGAAAAGCAATGGCGATAAAGGATCCCCCTGAAGGATTCCCACACATGCACATCTAACATAAATAGATTTCTCATCATTTAAAACAATGTAAAGACGTCTGTCCTTAAGGAACTCCCACAAGTAATAACAAATATTTTTACCAACATTAATTTGATTTAATTTAGATACAACAGCTTCAACTAAAATATTATTGTAGGCGCCTTTAATATCAATGAAACAGGCCAATGTGTGATGTCCTCGAGCCCAACCATTCTGAATTCTAGACGTCAAACTGGCGAGAGCGTCCATGGAAGAGTGTGACCTTCTGAATCCAACTGTAATTTGCGGTAATATTTTCCTATTTTCAACATACCATTCCAGCCGTTTTGCTATCATCAAATGAAATATTTTACATAAGCACGAAAGTAGGGCTATTGGGCGTAATTAAGAGTCAGGGTCATTAGGTTTCGGAATGGGAATTATTTTCACATCTTTCCATTGATAAGGAATTTTAGCAGTATTAAAAATAATATTATATAAATTTAATAAATAATCCTCAGCATTAGACGGTAAATTATAAATCATCGAGTATGTAATATTATCTTTTCCAGGAGCAGTATCTTTTGACTTTAAACAAACATCTAATTCTTGCCGAGTAAAATTACTATCAAGTTGAGGATTGGTAGTGTTTAAGGTAGGGCATAAAGGAGTGACAAAATCTGGTGTTAAAGAATCCAAGAGAAATTACTTATTTTCATCAGAGCTGTGCAAAAAGTTCCGTCTATTCCCTTTAATCCATCTCATTTTCTGCCACATAACTGCAGCAGACGTTGACTCATCAATGCTATCGCAAAAACGATGCCAGTTCTGTGCCTTAGCATTGCGAATCAAACGTTGGGCTTCCGAAATTTTTGTTTTTAATGTATTCAAATTACAATCGTTGGGATTTTTTAAATTTTTTTTAGTGCTAAACGTCTTTCAGCTATCGCTTTTGAGAGGACAGGACTCCAATAAGGTTTTGGCTGAAAAATATTGTGAGGATAATTGTGAATATAAATATTCGGTATATTATTACTAGCCGCAATATTGATTTTCTCGATAAAATAATCATATAAATTTTGAACATTATCAGAATTACACTGTTGCTTTGAAAATAAACTCGCAAGTTCCTGTTTATAGCTTATCCAATCAGCCTTTTTAAAATTTTTAATATTAGTGCATTGAATGTTATCTAAGTATGACAAAGAAATTTTAATTATGCTGTGATCACTATTTAAGTTTTCATTTAACACCGTCAAATTAAAATTCACGGCAATATCTGTGGAGCAAAATGAGATGTCAGGTGACGTTTCATGAACCGTTCCGTCTCTAAGAATTACACGTGTAGGTCTACTATCACTTATTGAAATAAATCCATTTTCTAAAGAACTTTCGAAAATTTGAATACCTTTACTATCTACCTTACTTGACCAATTAGTATGGTGCCCATTAAAATCGCCAAGTATCATTGTTTGTTCCGAAAATTTTGAAAAAACCTCTTCCCAGTCAGTAATTTGTGTATTAGTTGAAGGAGTACAATAAACAGCAATTAAATGTTTGACATACTTACAGTTTAAAATTTGGACGTGGATATATTCAATATTCGGATTATTAAAATGTGTAGCAACAAAGAATGCTCTAACAGATGTATGACATAAAACCGCCACTCCTCCATAAGAGTCCTCCCTATCTCTTCGGAATATTTTATAACCACTAATATGAAGTTCTGTTTCAGAGTCTAGCCATGTCTCACTAATAACTGCAATATGTACTTTTTCACGATTAAGTAATAGTTCTAAATCGACTAATTTTGGCTTCAGACTCCTAGCATTCCATTGTATAATATAAAGATTACAAATCTGATTATGAGCCATTATTAAACGCATTAAACAATGTCTTCACCACATCTCCATCTTTAAAAAGTGTAAAACAAAAATTAACCAACTCCTCAATCACAACTTTAACACATGAAGTAATTTTTTGTTCATAAGACAACTCAGAAAAGACAATTTCTTTCATTTTAAAGAAAAAATCCTCATAAAAGTTCCAAACTCCTTCTGCTGTTCAGTCTTCTCTTCTTTTCTGCTTTCAGCCTGGATTATATCATCTTCTCTTTTATTACTATCAATATAATTATTTTTCTTATTCTTCATCTCCTTCTTATTCTTTTTCTTTTGATGAATTAGACGGCTTATTTAGTATTACAGAAGTGGTATCATTGTCACTGCTATTATTTTCAGAAACTGAAGGTTCATTTCTGATCATTCATTAACTGATTTTCATTTGTGAAATTGCGGTCTTCGATTACATTTATAAAGAAGTGTTCATTTGAGCTTTTAGTGTGTTCGGGCTCCTTGGGTAACTTTTGTATATAGTCTGATAATGCTCGTTTATATGTCCAATGTTTTGACTCATTAATTCTCTAATATTTTTCTCTTTTACGTATACAGGACATTTCTTATCGAAAGCCCAACGTGACCCTTTACAGTTTATGCATGTAAACGTGTCCGTTTCACAGTTCTCGTGTTCATCGCCGCACTTAGGACATTTTATTTTTTTGTCGGACAGAAACGTCTAAAATGACCAAACTTCCAGCAGATAGAACACTGCGATACTGGAAAGATGTAGGGTTCCACTTTAAAGAACACGTGACGTGCTAAGTAGCCGGTCACCGGACTAGTTTCAATAGGCTGGCACTCGCTCGACTTGTCGCACACGCAGCGCACATAGTACATCCGTGAGTAATTTGTATTCTGTGCATAGTACCCGGCCCGCACCCGCGCCTCCGCGCTGCTTGCTTGACAGCCCTGGCAGATATGCGATGCGATGCGTTATTATACTATGAACGCTAAACGCAATGCAAAAGGTTGAAATTAGATTGTTTTCCAGAATATCTCGGCGAAGTGAAACAGAATGTTACATTATCGAAGCAACTTTAACTTCTCAGGAGTAATGTCAAATGTGTGCCTTATGCTCTGGAGATAAGGTTGAATTTGGTGACATTGGTGACCCTGACGTGGTAATGATGATGATGATGATGATGATGAATGTAATTTGCATAGTAGCATATGCTTTCAGTTCTTAAAACAGCGCCTAAACTCCCAAACTTGTATCTATAAGGAATCCGGAGTTCTCTTAGTAGCTTCGGAACCATAGTATACCTCGGTGCAAAATCTTGCGTTTTGGTAGCATATGCTTAGGACGCTTCTTATAAAACCAAAATCTCCATATGTTTCCATATAAATTTCGAGGAGTTCCCTCGATTACTCAAGTATCCCATCATCAGGTATTCCACTTTTGTGAACATGGTACCAAATTGGAGTAAAACCTAATACAACAAAACAAAAATTTCGAAAATCGGTTCACAAACAGCGGAGTAATCGCTAAACATACAAAAAAATATATATATCCGCAGCCGAACATATAACCTCCTCGTTTTTTGGAAGTCGGTTAAAAAGTATTAAATAACTCTTACTCTTTAAAGTGCCTTTTTCAGAATTCGTCTAAATCTCAACTACTTCTGTACTGTATACTACAATCTTCATTACTTTGAAGTCGGTACCAGTCCCAAAAGTTTCAGATAATATGACATTACTGAACTCACGATTAAATTAGCTGGTACCGACTTCAAAATAATGAAGATTGTAGTATACAGTACAGAAATAGTTGAGATTTAGACGAATTCTGAAAAAGGCACTTTAAAGAGTAAGGGTTATTTAATACTTTTTAGTTCATATTACTATTGTTTTTACCTTGGAAGTCGGTTTTAATTTTTTGTTAAAAATAATAATTGTATTTTTGGTGTGCAAAAAAGTATTTTTGTAATGTTATTGTATTTCATTCATGTTACCCTTTTCCGGATTATTATTTAACCCATCAAGCCCCATAAGATCACCGGTGATCGCGACATTAATAGAATAAAAATAGATTTCCAAAAATCCACGATCGAAGGATTAAACATAAATGTTTACCCCTTGAGCTTCATGTTAAGATCATAATAAAATGAAACTAAGTATTATGATTTTTCAACATCAATACTTATTCCAGGTATTAGGGTCTAAACACACTAGGCTGAATTACGCCGGCGTAATTTACGTGGCTGAAATTACGTTCAGCCGCTTACGTCTGATGCGACACACTATAAATTTCGCGAAGAGCCGAAATTTCGCGGCGTAATTTCCGTTGCGGAACGCGCGCGTGAGTATTTAAAATTCTCAGATGTAATGTGTGCGTTACGCTTTGGAGTTAAGGTTTGATTTGCTATGTTCGGTTTTGATAATTCTGTCGCGAATAGTGTGTTACAAAACATCACCGCCGAATCGCTGCCGAACTTTACGCTCGACTCGGCTCGACGGAAATTCGGCTCGCGACGGAATTTCGGCATAGTGTGTCGTCTGTCGCGTTCCGTCCGTATTTTGTATTCGTTTGATACGCGGCGTAAACGCGGCAGAATTTACGTCGGCGTAATTCAGCCTAGTGTGTTTAGACACTTACAATCGTCATATGAAATTGTATAACACCTAAATCCTAATTTTGGAATCAACTTATTTCTCGAAATCGGGATAATAGCGTCGCTTGTCGTTGTAAAATAAATCCTAACAAAAACAATTCTCTGGGATCATCATTCTTTGCTGAGACAAAGTAATAAGAGGGACACTTGACTGTTGACCCCACGTCATTTCTTTTTCAACTTTTCCTCGACAAAATCAGGGATATTAAGTGGAATTGATAGCGTTTTATTTCGGGCTTGCGTTTTTCTATAAGAATTATTTTTTAAAGGGGTATGAAGATTTTTATATGGAGCCTGGATGACCGCCATTGTGTTTTTCCGCGTTCACGAATATTTTTTTCAAAAACGCTTAGCTAACATCAATACAAACAAAAAATAATCTTGGACAAACCGCGTAAAGTGTCACATTTCGAAAATTTGAGCTGCCAAAGTTGCATATCTTAAATTGGTAAAACTTTGGCAGCTCATGTGGTTTTTTGGTTTTGTCCAAGATTATTTTTTGTTTGCATTGATGTTAGCTATTCATTTTTGAGAAAAATATTCCTGAACGCGAAAAAACACAAAGGGGAACAGTAGGTCGGCCAAATTCTTCATACCCCTTTAATCTAATTTTATTATTAAATATTAATTATGTGAAACTGATTTGCTTGCTATGTAAAAAAAGTTTAGATTATTAAAATTAAAAAATCTAGTACATAGGAAGGTCATTGAACCTACAGAAAATATTTGCAAAGACCTTTAAAAAATAGAAACATCGGTGAAAGAATTACTCTGATAGCTTAAAAATTCACCAAGATATGACAATTCAAACATCTCATAAAATGGACCTGCCCGAAACGCTCCATACAAAATGCTACTCGATTATGACGTCACCTTAGAGTTGTTTGTAGGCATCGCGGAAGATTTTTGTTCGGTAGCTATATTAATTATTGCGTTTATGAAAGTGGTTTCATAACAAAATTGCTTTAAATTACATAAGTTATCGAATGGTACTTATACAAATATTAAGAAATTTTATTGAAAAAAACTCGACTTGAATATCCAACTTTGAAGGCGCATAACAAAAAATATACAAAGCTATCAAACTGAAATTTTGAAAACACTTATTTTTTACTGTTATTTCTTTATTTAAATAACAAAATTCGCTAATCTTTGACCTTGTCATCATCCCTATTGACGAAGATACGTACGAGTGGATTAAAGAAAACGGACTTTTATGCCACTTCTTTTTTTAAGGTTTGGAGTCCAAAATTAGCCGTTTGTCCACGCCGATAACGAGATTATTTTGGGCCGATAAAATGCCACTGCATCTTGAGTACTGACTATTTATACGGGCCGTACTCTTATCTTTTAATGCTACTCTTAGAAATTATCATTCTGTGTTCTTTCTCTATCTTTCACCTACTCAATGCCGTTATCGCCAGTGACTACTGACCAACCCATTGTTGACCAACACACACTCTCGATTATTCTACAACCTAGATTATTTCTCTCTTTCTATAATACTATCTCCTACCTTCTCGACGCCGTCATCGCCGGTGACGAGCACGTCGAACACGCCGTTCTCGATGACGTAGAAGTTGTCGCCGTCGTCGCCCTGCCGTATCACGTACTCCTCGGGTTCCGCGCGCTTCTCGAACATGGCGTCCAGCACCTAAAGACAAAGAGAATAAGTTAGCTTATCCATAGAGAATTCGTTATTTTTATATAAGGGGGCAAACGAGCAAACGGGTCACCAGATGGAAAGCAATTACTACCGTCGCCCATGGACACTCGCAACATCAGAAGAGCTGCAGTTACGCAGTTACGTTGCCGGCCTTTTTAGAGGGAATACGCTCTCTTGAAGGTTTGCAGGTCGTATTGGTCCGGAAATACTGCTGATGACAGTTCATTCCAGAGTTTTACAGTGCGCGGCAGAAAGTTACGCGAAAAACGCACTGGAAGACGGCCACATTACAGGCAAGCAGAAACATTATGTAGGGAACGTGCCTCGTAAGGGCACAGAATATATATTAGTTGTACCAACAGAATTCCCACTGGTGAAACCCGTTTAAAGAATTAACGACTCATGCCACGATACTATAAAGTTCAAATTCCGACCGCGCAGTGCTAGGTGCCTACAATTATAATATTTGCCTACATCTCCGCTCTCTTTCTATCGCATAACTCGTACCTTTTCTGAAGAAATCAGGGTTGTCTGTTTTTAAAAATAATATTATAATCTTTATATTTAATTAACTACATTTTATTTAACTCGAAATAATTTAAGATATTATGTCTTAGTACTATGTAGATTTAGTTATCATAAATTCGCGTGTAACTAGTTACGCGTACTTAGATTCGATAGGTACCGTATCTTAATTATTGAAACCGGTCTTATTAATATAAGACCGGTTTCAATAATTAAGATACGGTACTTTACTACTTAAAGTGTTTGTATACCTACTTAAAGTGTTTGTATAACTTACGGCCGAATACTGGAACGTCACTCAAATGCATCAATCAGTTGAAGGGCATTTAAATGTAAGCGTTTCCCATATTTAAGTGATATACACAAACGCCACTCAGACAATTTCTTATGGTACTCACGTAAGTAGCCCTGTGAGTAGCCGTCAAATATTTACATCATGGCAACATTTACAGTGTTACATTTTACGCTAGATCTAACTTGATTGTACAAATAAAAAGTTCACTAAAAATCATTTAATGCCGTTTACTATTTGTTTTCATTAAATATATTTAAATTAATTAAAGACATGACAGTTTTTAACATTATTTTCTGATTAATTACAATAGGAAATCCGAAATCGACTTTAAATTTTACAACAATGCAACCATACGTAGAATGGAACGGTCTTTTGAGTGACAATTGACAATTGACATGTTTGAAGACCGACCGATTGACATTATCAAAAAGAAGAAGAAGACCGACCGTAGTGATTATAATATTCTCTTTGTGAAAAACATTTTGTCCAAGAAAATACATTTCTGCAACAATACATAATTATAATATTATATTATGGAGACAAAAAAGAAACGTGGTTGTAATTATACTACCTCGGAAAAGTATATGCTCTAATTATTAGTTTAAAAGTGAGTTACAAATAACATTAATATCAATATACTATTTTCATGAAAATGTAGTTGTACATTGTAAACTTGTAAAACGTAAATGCATCGTTGTATTTTTCAAACGCATTGAGCATTTGATTATTTCGGGGGCGACTCACGGTCGGCCTTTCATGGTCTCATGGTCAGAAAGACTAGATAGGGACGATAAAGACATTAATTTAACTTTATACACACGCTTTTTACCGTAATTATAGATTTAAGAGACCTCTTGACCACTCTTAAACGCAAGCGACGCTTAAATCAGTTTGACAGATCATTTGACAGCTAAAAAAAGTTGAGTAACCATCGAGTATACGAATTTTTTTGCTAAGTGGTGCTCATGTGGAGCCTGAGTACAACTTATTTGGAGGTCCACTTAAAACTAACTGGAAGTTAAAATTTGCGTTGGAGAATACGAAATTTTCGTATAAGTTGTACTCAAAAAATTAAGCAGCATTTAAATATTTGAGAGACGTTCCAGTATTCGGGCCTTAGTAATTTTTGTAAACAAATGAGGTTTCGAATAGTACGCATCATGAAATATAATAGCAAAGACGCGACACCAACCTACGATGCTTACTATTAGTAATAATTAATACCTTTTTTTTTAACATGGGGAAATGCTTTACGCATCCCCGGCAAATTGGGGATATCGGCCGGGGTATGTGGGACTCCTGCGTAGTCTACCCACTAAAACCCCATGATGCTCCACTCATCGCTTAAGGCAGAGTTGCGGGTACGATAGAACCTACCGCAACTAATAATTAATACCTAACCATATTAAATAATGTGTTTTTTTCATTGAAAAAAAAACCACATTATTTAACATGGTTAGGTATTTACCGCAACTAATAATTAATACCTAACCATATTGAATAATGCGTTTTTTTTCAATGAAATACCTTTATTAATTATTATTATACGTCTACGAAGGTAACCCAACTAATATATTCCACTTCAACTAGTATTTAAAACTATTTAAATCATAAGTACTTAATCGTAATAATTTGACTCTATAATAAATTGTACAAAATTTAAATCTATAATAAATGATAATAAAACAATTTAAAAAAGTTCTTAACTCTCATCGTCCTTAGGGAGCTTAAAGAAAGTTAAAGGAGAATGCCCAAGGTCGGTACCATTAATTCTCATGCGCTTTGATGAAAATAATACAGTAATTATTTTTAGAATTTTTTACGTAATTACACGCCCGTAATCCAATTTTTAAACCCGGGATTTAAAATAAAGAATAAAAGTTACTAAATAACTCTCTTCACATTCGGTTAGTGATGTTGTGCATTATTAGAAATACATCAAACAATATATTGTAACAATATCGATTCATTCGACTCAAGTAGTAATTGCAATCGTTATTCCAATTTTTACAAATATTACTTGCTTTAATAACAATTTCCGAAAGATATTCCGAATATTATTTATTGATATCATGTATTAGCTTCTCTATATTATGTATGTTAAACAATAGTAAATGAAGCTAATCCATTACACTTAATCGATTCTGTGCTGCTATTAAATATAAAATCGATTTTTTTCATAGAGTTCGATTTATCGACTGGCATCACTAACTGCCATCCATCTCACATCTGTCATTCCGACATTTGCATATACGTAATAAGTAATGTCTGTATTTTTTATGGAACTTATTTTTCAGATATTAATAATAAGCAGAACTCGTTTCTATTTGTAAATAAGCTTGTTTATATTTTGTGAACTTATACTCAACTGTTCTTTTGCAATAACAAGAAATTCGAGTCGTTTTGTCTACTTCAATTTTTATGGATAACTCCTATTCATAACTCAGGTAAGGAGACCTAAGTATTTTATTTTCTGAATAAGTATATAAAAGTCAAAGAAGTGCCTTCCTCTATGTATTTCCTGGCAAATGAAATATTTTAAACTATCACCTGAAAATATAACAACAGCAAAAACAGGCATAAAGGACATAAGTCTTTGATTTCACAAGTAGGTACTTAATGTTCTAGCAGTGAAACCATTTAGATTTTAGACGAATTTCAATATCAAATGCATTGCCTGGAGCTGTCAAAGTTTTCATACTTTCATGTTCGATATAGAAAACAACGGTTGAGTTTAACGCCGTAAGTACGAATTTTTACTTTTTTAAAGGAATGTATTTCAAATACAAACGCCGCACTGAGTTATTGAGTTGTCTGCTTACGACAAATAGATATTTAAACATAATAATTACTATTGGCTCATAATCAAACAGTGCATTAATCTTTAATATGGGTTAAGGATAGCCGTTATATTATAATGTTATTGGTTTTTACTTTTTGTAATTCAATTGTAAACAAGAGTAATTTCTTTCTTTAATATAAAATTAGTTTCTCAAAATGCTTAAAAATTAACGCTTTTAGAATGTCGGACGTCTGTATACAATGTGTCCCGACACCGGTGTCCGATCCTTTAATGTCATGATGTATGACTGCGTATGACATATTTTATTGACAAATTGGCTTCCAAATTTTTTTTTCTCCAACTTTTGAAATAAAAATTTTTCTCTAGCTCTCATACTAATCTGACCGATACTTCATTAGAAAATCGTTATAACTTCTAAACTATCTGACTTAGAGCATAGAAGTAAAAGAATTTATTTAAGATGAAAACTTCCGTTTGTTATTATTTTTAGCAATATTCCGCGAAAAACTTCCACCTTTAAGTAAATGAGTGAGTGCACGCATAGGCATGCGTACAGCACCTCCCTCCTCCCACACTGCCTATGCGTACACTCGCATGCAAGAACTTGCAAACACCACCACCACACAAGCAATAATGTTGGCAAATCCGTGCAAGGCCCCTCACCACCATGCAGGTTGAAAACCTCGACGCGCGTTTCGCTCCAACACCGGAGCATCCTCAGGATGTGGACTCTACGAACAACGTCCGTCAAGTGCCGCCACCGGCCAAAACACCGCCTTTTTATATCTCCATGGTGGTGAGGGGCCTTGCACGGATTTGCCAACATTATTGCTTGTGTGGTGGTGGTGTTTGCAAGTTCTTGCATGCGAGTGTACGCATAGGCAGTGTGGGAGGAGGGAGGTGCTGTACGCATGCCTATGCGTGCACTCACTCATTTACTTAAAGGTGGAAGTTTTTCGCGGAATATTGCTAAAAATAATAACAAACTAAATTTTAAGCTATGGATTTCCGCAAAGTAACGCCTGATTCTATTAACTATGAAAACTTCCTCTATCTTTTTAAAATAAAAAAGAACCACTTTAGTGCTCTATATTTTTCCCAAAAAGCCATTAATTAAAAATACACATTTTTTTCTTTAATCTTTGATTTTTCTATGTTTAATTTCACGAAATTTTTAAAATATTGCCTGTGGAAGCGTAGTCCACAAGTTTAGCTATCAAATGAGACCTTTTTTGTCTTCGTAGGATATTAAATATCCTCACATTAATCTGACCAATACTTCCCATGTAAATTTTACATGAGAATAATTGGTCAGATTAATGTGAAAGCCCGAGAAAAACTAAAATGGCTGCCATTTTACAACCGTGAGAGAGAGAGAGAAAATTTGAGAGCCAATTTGTCGATAAAATATGCCATAAATCATGACATTAAAATTGACACCGGTGTCAGGACACAGGTCAGTATTCCGGCGAGAAGATCCGGAGTAAGAAACTCTCAAATAGCATAATAAATGTGATTCTTTTGCTATGAAATCCTTATTTACCAAATTAATTTTTGGGTTAGAGAATAGAGGTAATAAGTATTGCCAATAACCATTAACCAATTCAGTTGATTGATGTTTTTAGTTTTTACATATTTCAAATCGCAATTTTTAATGCAAGTCTACATATTATATTGTAGATTTAGTATATTGGAAAAACTGTATGTCTGTTGCCTTCCTTTTAAAATTATTAGTGTACCTTTGGGCTTTGAGATGTTCCATACAAAAATAATAGCGTAAGCTACATAAAAATCTTTTATCTTTTGTCACTCATTAAAAGACTGAGTGCACTGCGTACAAGAATTTAGTATTTTGAGTACCTATAAAAATTCAAGGCCATGCAGTTTATTGTCCATATTTTTTACAACCACTTTTATTGTTCACTTCCAAAATATTTCATTCGTACACTCAAATTTTTAAACAAAAAAATAAATAAAGAGTCTAATAAAGTAATGCCTACGTTCTTTACCCCTGCTTTTCATACAAATAGTAAAAAAACTTTATTTTATTTTTAATCATCAGGGGGCTTTGCCAACAAGTTTTTTTATCACATCTTTCTAGGGACCAAATCGGAGACATAAACGTATGGAATTGAAATGACATGAATCGACAGTCGACTCGGCGATTCTATTTAAAGAAGAGATAAAGAAAAAGTCTTGGCTTGCCCTTCTTTCATTAGTTTTTGGCACATATAACGGTATATTTTATCGTTTTGGCCAAAAAAGACAATATGTAACATTTCTGCCATAAGTTGTGAGAGGTGACTCCTGTTAAAGGACAGTGTTATATAAAAACAATATAATTTAGTAATTGGGCCTCTGTAGTATTTTGCGGAAAACGCTAATAAGGTTGGCCATCGGGTTTTATTGCCGATGAACAAAGGTTACCGAACCTAACCACCTAACCAACCAGCTTTCAGGTTCAGTTCTGAAGAACTTCTAAAATCATTTGTACAGAAAACTAAAACGCACAATTGACTGCTTGTAGACATACAAATTTTTGCTGCTTAGGCTAATACCCCATTTTAGCCGATACTGGTGTATTTTATTTACACAATTTTTCATACGTCAACGATAATCCAGATGGCAAATATGACATAATCTCCGAAAATCATACCGGATAAGCTGTTAACGATCGAAAAGCGATAAACAATTTAATAAGGTCGACAGCTGATTAGACCAGCCTTAGACGTTAGAAAGTCTGTGTGCTGTGTCACATGGTTTATTCATGGTCGGAGCATACATAATGCATTCGCCTATGTATTATTTAACTCTGTAAGCCAACAGACTGCCCATTTGAGATTTTTGAGCCGATTGATCGAAAAATGGCGATTTCAAAACAACAAATAATTCGGATAGTCGAAATAAGACCAGCGAATCGGCCAAAGTGTAAAGTTCTACTTGGCCAGGACCCGATCTAAGGGGGGCGAGCCGGGCATTTGCCCAAAGCGGAAAAAATGAGGGACGGCAAAAATGACTTATTCCTATCTTCCAACCTAGCCATTAACTACCCATCACCTAAATGAAAAAAACCCGCACCTCCCGACCTACTTCAGGTTGGCTAGTGGAAATATTTAAGTATTTTACTTTTAAAGCCATAAGCTAGGAGCGCGGCGGTGTAAGGCCGCGTTTCCACTGACGTGGAGCGGAGCGGAGACGAGCTTAGCGGTGACCAATAGTGCTATTCCAGCGGAATGACAGCGAAGCGGAGCGAAAATTTCGAGCATGGTGATTGGTCAATTCGGCACCGCCAAGCTCCTCTCCGCTCCGCTCCGCGTCAATGGAAACGCAACCTAATCCAGCGATGTAGCAGCCAAACCGCGCGTTTGGGCGGACGCATAATATAAATCCCGCCTAAGTCAGTCGTTTGACGTATATCAGAATATTATTACGACATTTGGCAGGGAAGGGACTGGATACCACAACGATAACGAAGTAACGAACCTTCATAAAACATGTTTTGTTACTTTCTCTGACAAAATGAATAGCAATCCTTACTATAGTTCTTGCAATCTACTAGTTGGAAATGTGAATTAGACATTTTCGTTAGTGTGCGTCGGAGCGTCGGATGCGACGGAGCAGTCAGTAGCGAGCGAGCCATGTACGCGTGTATAGATAATACGGTCACAACTAAGAGCGACGCGCACTCGTAGATTGCAAGAACTATACTTACTAGTATCATAGCTTCGTCTCATGTCTAGTCTTTGAATTTTTACAGGTAATTTCGCGTAATCATTCAACAATCAGGCATGCCCTTATCTGAAAGGTCAAAAGGCTCTATTCTTCAATTTGCCAAATGGCTTGTAAATCTAACCTTTCGACGTGAAAAAGCTAGGCTCTTCTCAGCAAATACTAATAAAGTAATAAGCATAATTTTCTTGGAGATTTATTTTTAGTGCTCGATCAATACGCTTCAAAGAAACTATCTCTGATGCGATTTCCTCAGCATAATTTATGTGCCGTTAAAAGATTCTTCTAGGAACTTCACTTCAATTTGTGCTTTAAATCAACGGTCATGGCTAATGATACTATCAAATGGAACTTGGAACAGATTTGCAGAAATTTATTCGAATTTTAAACAAATTTAACTGTCTCGTTAGAGTGATTCGAGTTTCGAACATCTGAACCGATTAACCAGCACCATAGAGCAGTGTTTAGGGTTCCGTAGCCAAAATGGCAAAAAACGGAACCCTTATAGATTCGTCATGTCTGTCTGTCTGTCTGTCTGTCTGTCCGTATGTCACAGCCACTTTTCTCCGAAACTATAAGAGCTATACTATTGAAACTTGGTAAGTAGATGTAGTCTGTGAACCGCATTAAGATTTTGGTACAAAAATGGAAAAAATATTAAAAATTTAAGGAGTCCCTAAGGTGTACCTACATCTGAAATAAAAAAAAAAATTGTTGTCTAACCTATGCGTATAGGGTATCTATGGATAGGTCTTCAAAAATCATATTGAGGTTTCTAATATCATTTTTTTTCTAATCTGAATAGTTTGCGAGAGAGACTCTTCCAAAGTGGTAAAATGTGTGCCCCCTCTAACTTCTAAAGTAGGGGCATGATAATTCTAAAAAAAAATATATGATGTACATTTTTATAAAAACTACCAACGAAAATTGGTTCGAACGAGATCTAACAAGTAGTTTTTTTTTATACGTCATAAATGGTAAACCTTAATTTAACTTTCATTAAATCAACAAAAATATAAAAATAAATCAAAAACCTTTCAATTTTATAGAAATAAACCTTATTGCTGCTGCGGAACCCTTCATGGGCGAGTCCAACTCGCACTTGGCCGTTTTTTTTTAATTACGATTTAATGGCCTGGTACCATAGAGCAGTAAACATGAAGTAAACGAGTCCTTCGTTTAGACAAGATCTCATTTTTTTATAACAATAGAAACATGATTAACTATCATCTTGTTAGGTACACTATACACGACGATAATGAAACTCGGATACGACGGTGTCCGGTCTAATTTTCGGTTAATGACGGGCAGTCATGAACTCATAACAGACCAGACCCCCTCGGGATGAGCAGACGGACCAATGGGTAAATTGGTCTAATCACTACTACTCTAGAATAAGAGTAGTCGACTAGTCGACTAATGTCAGGAATTTTTGACACAAGTTTGTCTGTTCAACCTCAACGGCGTTGTTTGGTTATCAACGCTGTCAAAATGAACCTCCACCCTCCTACCTAAAAACCTCCGAAACAGGGTATAGTTCATTATCATGTCAATTTCAGTTCCTACAACTATGATTGGAATAACGTCTAGACACTAGATGTTTCAGCAGCTCTAATATTGGAACATTTATATAATTTAAAAAGTTAAAGACAGTTAAAGATCACAAAAAATATATTGTTTATTAGGTGCATAGCAGCACAACGTGTGCTGATATACACTATTTGTTCCCCAAAGAAGAACTCAAATAAAAGAAACTTGTATCTTAAAACTTTGCAACTTACATTGTTTTAAAAAAAAAAACTTTCAAAAAATCATGTGGGTTGTCGACTGTGTTAGGTTTTCATTGAGGCTATAGAAACTTTATTCATGGAACATATTGTTGCATATCAGTCATTATTTAATCCTTCAAGCCCCATAAGAGCAACGGTGATCGCGATAACATTTCCAAGAATCCCCGATCGAAGAATTAATTTTAATTACTTTAAAAGGCTCAATTGAACTATTTCTTTAAATATAGAAAAACTAAAACTTAATTCCAAAGCCGTTATGACTTTCCATAAAAATAAAATTGACGTTTCTTTTTTTTAATCCATTTGGCGCGCAAACTTTTCCCGCTCTGTCAACACTCATGCAGGCCGTGTGCAACAAAAGGTTTTAATTACGAGACTCTTTCAGTCCTGCAGTGTTCTTAACTTTTATGAAGCTTCAACCTTTTACTTTTTTTAATGTCTGTTGAAGTACAACAAACAAACTTTGGATCTTAATTTTGTCATTCACAAATCCTTGCAGGGTAATTATTAATTTTCCTTAATAAACGCGAAAGTCTGAAACGTCATTTTTAAACCGCTACATCGTGATTAAATAATAAATATTGTTTGGAGTTATTTTGCGTCCCAGGAAAGCACATAGGATAGAGGAGAGTTTTATCGAATAAAAATATACGGTTCCAGACTCCAGTGCGACGAACGAATAATTCCGATTTACAGAAGTTGAGGATCTCATCATCATATAACAACATTAATTTAGAAATTACTAGTTATCGCCCACAACTCAGTTGCGTAGAAATTCGTATATTTTCCGGGATGAAAATTATCCTACGTTCTTTCCTGGGATTCAAAGAATCTCGATAACAAATTACACCTACATCGATTCCGCGGTTTAGGCGTTAAGAGGTAAAGGACACACATACACACTTTAGCATTTATTATATTAGTAAAGATAAAGATTTATACTATAACTAGCTGTCCCGGAAGACGTTGCTTTGCCATAATATAAAGTATTTCGCCCTTATTATTTTATTAATTAGCTGTCCCGGCAACGTTGCTTTGCCATAAAGGCCCGTATTCACTTTCATTAGTAATAAGTGCAAGTGATTAGGGCAGGTGATTAGTTATTAGGAAAAAGTAAGTGTGGACAGCGACTGTTTAGTGCAAGTGATTAGCCGGCTGCGTAGTAACGTGATTAGTTCTGTATTCACTTTGATTAGTGATTAAGTGCAGGTGACTAGTACAGGTGATGAATGATTAGTAGAAAGTAAGTGTGGACAGCGACTGATTAGTGCAAGTGACTAGTCGGCTGCGTAGTAACGTGATTAAAAGCGTGTTCTATTTTTTGCGAGTGCAAGTGCGTGACATATGAAAACCAATTTTGGTTTCGTTTGACAGCTCGAGATTGTTACTATTATTCCCCTAGGTATATTAACTTTATGGGCCAGACTGACGTGGTGTGCCGTGTGAAGCGTCCATAGATATAGTATATCATTATTATTGTATATATGCCTATTAAAAGTACAAAAGGACACCCTTTCAATTACTTCCATACTAATCCATACTTATTACTTACTAATATACTAATAATATTATAAATGCGAATGTGTGTCTGTCTGTCTGTTACCTCTTCACGTTTATACCTCAGAAGTCAGAACCGATTTTGCTGAAATTTGGCATGGAGATACTTTGAGTCCTGGGAAACGACATATAAAAATACTTCATGGTCAAATAGTTTTGACAGTTACTACTGAATTTACTAAATTAAATTACTAAAGAGCCACTAAACAAGAATTGGACACTACTTGCACTACACACCTGCACTCCACTGTCTCAATTACTAGTCACTTGCACTTGCACTAATCAAAGTGAATACAGGCCTTAATATAAAGTATTTCGCCCTTATTATTTTATTAACTAGCTGTCCCGGCAAACGTTGCTTTGCCATAATATAAAGTATTTCGCCCTTATTATTTTATTGAAGTCACTAAATAAGTATGTCGCCATGGCAACGTCGATCGCTATCCCGTCGCACAAACAATGGTCGCCGTCAGTCTCAGGTTGTAATAATTTATTATTATTTATTCAACGATTAATGCACTTATCAATATATAAAGTACCCAGTAGCCGATTCTCAGACCTACTGAATATGCATATAAAATTTGGTAAAAATCAGTAAAGCCGTTTCGGAGGAGTTCGCTGACTAACATTGTGACACGAGAATTTTATATATAAGATTTTCTACGATTATTATAAGGTTAAGTACACAATATGTTTTTGCAATGACTATTGACTAGTTACAAGTTAATCTGAACATAAATCTAAGCCATTCTAGACTAGATTTCTATCGGTCGTCCAGTTCAGTAACGCGACATAACAAGTCCACATTCTAGTACAAAGATTTGTGATACGTTGACTTGCAGGACATATTGTAGGCTAACTAGCCAGTAGCCTCTATCTTATTTCTTGTTGAGAGCAAAAATTCTATAGCCATACTTATATTATTAATCCAAAAGTGCGTCTGTCTGTCTGTTACCTCTTTACGATCAAATCGCTGAACCGATTTGCGGAAATTTGGTATGTGTGTATGGAGATTCTTTGAGTCCTGGGAAAGGACATAGGATATGTTTTTTTATTGTTTTTATTAACCTATAGTGTCTCACTGCTGGGCAAAGGCCTCCCCCAGGATCTTCCACTGTTCTCGCTCCTGCGCCATCGATAGCCAGCCTGGCTGGTATGCCTCCAGCTCGTCACGCCACCTTTTTCTAGGCGCCCACGCCCATTTCGCCCACTCCCATAGGATACGTTTATACCGGAAAAATGTACGGTTCCGACGCGACAATAAATTTTGGCACAACGGAGTTGCGGGCGTCATCTAGTTTTCTAAATAACTTAATGCATGGTCCACTGTCCAAACTACAAACCACAACGAGGCCTAATCACAAAAATTCACAAAAAATTCCAAAGTATAACTTTGCACACACTTTTATTATATTAGGAGAGAATTTATATTTTGATATTTGTCTATAATCTATATTAAGTAGGCTTCTGAATGACTGAATTAATTTTATCGAAAATTAGCCCAGAGTACCTACACCACGTGGAAGAACATAGGCTACATTATAAGACCTGGCGGAAGCTAATTATTTTGAAACAAATCGAAAATTAGCCCAGAGTAGACCACGTGGGAAACATAGGCTACATTATAAGACCTTGCGGGAGCTAATTATTTTGAAACAAATTATGTACTTACATTGAAATCTTTCTATCAGATTAGTTATATAATAACGTATACTTACTTACAATCAATCATTGTCTTCAAACAACAACAAAATAAAAACATTAGAAAAAAACCTTATCCAGCTTTAATAACTTCGATAATCTCATTTCTAGGAAAAGATTTTCTAACTGGAACCAGACTGAGATAATGAAGAATTTTGGACGAATAAGCCTCTTTCAAAGCTTATTAACGATCATAATTTCATCTTTATATCCAGGTGTTAGGGTTCAATTTTGATTGTTTACGGGTAATTCAGTATCGATTTGTGCTGACCTAAAGAACCGCTGAACCGATGCCAAGTTAAGCATCGTTTACACCTTGCTGATTTGCAGAAAATCGATATGAGAGCTTTAATCAGTGTGTAATGTGTCGAGCTAGCGACCGGTTGTGCTCCGCGTTACATACGCAGCAAAAGTAAGATTTTTGCGAATCGCGCGGCACATTGCCGCTGCACGTGACCATGGCGCTCGTGGCCAACGAGTTGCTGGCGTTTATCCAGCACGCCATCGACACTATGGACGAGGTCAGCATCATTCAGATCTGCAAGTCCTCCTTCTCCAGCGAGGAGATTTGCAAGGGCAAGCAGCTGCTGTATGAGACGCTCGGACAGAGCGCGAATATGCCGTCGCGGCGAAGAGATGGAACGGAAAGAAGCGTGCAGGACATCATCTCCCTGCTGAAGCAGACGGATCCTGATGAGGTGCCGGCTTTTGTGGCAAAGGAGCTGCACAAGCTGCCGCCCGTCACGCTGGACCACGTCGACGTCGTCAGCCTACTGAAGGACATCAGGATCCTGAAGGAGGAGCTGGCCGGTGTTCAGAGTAGATTGCAGGCATCAGAGTCAACGATCAGTGACTTACGTATTGAATTATCGCAATTAATAAGCGGTAATTCAATATGTAGGTCACCCGATGCCGCATACGTCAACACTCGTCGTGGCGCGCAGGCGGCCACGTTTAGCCCGGCGTCAGCATTATCGGACGCGGACGGGTCAACGAACACCGCCGCTGCCGCTCCCGCCCACGCTCCCCTCCCGGTTGTGCCGACGCCGAGTCCACAGGCGACTCAGCAAAACTACGCGACTGTTGCTGGTCGCCCCGCACCTCCCCCGCGGGCGAAAACTAAAGGGGGGAATGAGAGCCGCAAGGCTCCGAAGAGTCTCGAGACTAAGGAGAGTCGCAAGGCTACGAAGAGCCGCAAGGTGGAGTCTTCTCGGCCTGGCAAGGACGAGAGCAGACGAGAGAGAGGTGCGATGAGGAGGGCTTCATACTGGTGGAGAGGAGGAAGAAGCCCGCCGCCCGCAACCATCGCGGCACCGCACCATATGTACCTGAGCTGCGTCTGCGGAGCGAGGTCCCCGCGACGCCCCTGTACATATCCCGCCTGCACTGGTCCATGGAGGTCGAGGACGTCGTGGACTACATCCAGAAGAAGACGACACTGCGCCTGAGGGTCGAGCGTCTGCAGTCTCGCCACAAGGTTAACTTTAGCTCCTTTGTGGTGAGAGTACCGACGAATCTTCTGTCGACCTTCGAGTCGCCGGAGTTCTGGCCGATGGATGTAGTCTATCGGAGGTTCCGGGGGAGACTCCGGAACGAAGCGAGTCACGTCGCCGGCAAAACGTGACAGTGTTAGTTTTTTAAGTATCAAATATGTATGTTAGTTTTAAGGTATTTATTATATAATTATAATATGTATGTTAGATTTTAAGGTATTTGTTATATGGGCCTCTGATGCCCGAAATAAATGATTTGATTTGATTTGATTTAACAGTATTATGTAAAACTTCACTAACTATAGTACAGGTACTAACCCAGGTGAGATATGTACTTACCCTGGAACCTAAACCACAACATTTATGTTGCATTAATATAATATGTAGTAGCATCTATATCTATACTTATTATAAAATAAAGTCGCTTTTTTTTCGTTGTTCCCTTTAATCTGCAAAACTACGCAACGGATTTTGATGATTCTTTCAGTGTTAAATAGCCCATTTATCGTGGAAGGCTATATACGCTATATTTTATCACGCTAAGACTAATAGGAGCGAAGAAATAGAGGAAAATGTGGAAAAAATGGGGAAAATTATTTGAAAGGGCTAACTTGAACGCGCTAATCTCAGGAACTACCGGTCCGATATGAAAAAATCTTTCAGTGTTAGATAGCCCATTTATTGAGGAAGGCTTATAGGCTATAAGTATTTTATCACGCTAAGACTAATAGGAGAATGTGGAAAAAACGAGGGAAATTATTTGAAAGGGCTCTTGCGAACTACTGGAGCAATTTTTATGTATTTGGCACAGATAAGAAATAAACCACGTGAAGGATCATAGGCTATCGATTTTAATCATTTTTCCAGTGGCTGTATATTTTATACCCGTGCGACGCCGGGGCGGGTCGCTAGTACTATGTACTATGTTAATGCAACATAAATGCAGTTTCACTTTCTTTTCTATCAAAATACAGAGTGGTACTCTCATAAAATGCAAAAGTAAAGTCTATTTATGCGATCTCATTCATTGGTCGAAACTCGAAACTATGCGAATATCTACAATTTTGTAGTACTGGTTTGATGTGCTACAGTCTACAAAATTGTAGATATTCTCATATTATAAGAATGCAATTTTGTAGTTTGATAAACGAACTGGATCACAAGAAACGGGGTTGTTGTATTAAAATAGTATTATCGGAGTGATCGCTAACCATCAGGCCATACCTATGCTCGTTTATGTGAACATTCAACATCTTTTAGTTAAGGCCATCCATCGAGCAAACGACCTTGACTATACATTTGTGATTTGACGCGTTGCCGAGATCGCACAAAAATCCTATTTTTTTACATATCTTAGCTCACGGGGAACATGTAGTTAATGAAATCTATTGACGTGTGTTTCAAATAAACGTAATTTGTAAATATTAGAGAGATGCTGAAAGTTTGCTTCAATTTTAATAAATTGGTATTACTTTGGAAGCTAATATCATGACTGATGCTGATTGATGAGTCATGAGTATAATAAACAAAAATAGAAAATTTAACAAGGGAGAAAGGAATGTTGATATCAGGGCTCGAAAAGCGTTATATTTTTCGAAACGTTATCGCCTTAAATACCTAAAGAACGTTTCATTTCGGTTTCGTTCGGAACGAAACGCTATTCGGAACATTTTTTGAGAACGAAATGATTTTTTCGTTTTTGATCCTTAAAACGGTTTTAAACGGTTTTTCCCGTTTCCTTGATCAAAAGTTAAATATATAACAAAAACTATTATTTTTCGGGCATTCGTTTGCGGTATCACGGCGAGGCAATAATCGGCCAAGTGCGAGTCGGACTCGCTCATGGAGGGTTCCGTACCGTTACAGAGCAAAATAAGGTCAATAATTGTGTTTTTGTATGGGATTAATTTTATTATTTTTTATCGGTTTTATTAATTAATAACGAACTCATAGTCAAGGACTCTATGAAAACTTCAAGAGCCTACCAATTATCGTTATTGATATCGAGCAAAAAAGGCCAAAAAATTACGGTTGTTGTATTGGAATATGAAAATGAAATATAACTTGTTTTTTAGTATTTGTTGTTATAGCGGCAACAGATATATACACAATCAAATCAAGTCCAGCTATATTAGCGGTCGCACAGACGGACAGCCTTCGAAGTCTCAGTAATAGGGTCTCAATTTTACCCTTTGGGTACGGAACCCTAAAAATCAGGTACAGCATAGATTTAAATAAAAATTTGGGATCGATTACGTTTTACCCTTTAATTTAAAATTATCATACTACGTAATTGCGCTTTTAGGAATGGATTTTTTTACCCCCCGTACATTTTTTCGGGATAAAAAGTATCCTAATATTATGTTCTTTCCCGAGCCTCAAAAGTATCTTCATACTCAGTAAACCAGTTGAGTTGTTTGGGTGTGAAGAGGTAAGAGATAGACAAAAACACCTTCGCATTTATAATGTTATATTAGAAAACGTATTGACACGTTTTGCTACAATATTTGCACCCCAATTCTCTGCTTCAAATTTTAAAAAATCGTTTTATCACAATGGCTCTGATAATTTTTAAGTTATCGGGTTCATTTAAAAAGCATTTCAAAGGTTATTTCAAGTGCCAGATTGTTTTAAAAAATATTTTTAAAGCCCTTACTTTATAAAAGAAACGGGTTCAAAAGGTCCCGGTTGCATGGTTCTCGCAGTAAAAGTCAGGCTCACCTTGGTTATTTTTTATCTTATAGATATAAAAAAAGAGACCAAAACATTTTTCAGAAAATGATTTCAAATTTCTTCCTTAATCATTTTTTACGAATATTTATATTTTTGTAGTTATTTTCAAAACAAAATGATATTAAGGAAAATTTGAATAAGTTATTTTATTACATGTCTTTTTTAAAAAACTAAGCATTCTAAACCAGGAAAAATTTTTGAGATCATAACTTATGTTAAAAGAAAAAGTAAGGGACATTTTTTCTTGTCAAATATAAATAAGAATAATTATTGTATTACAATATTTCCGTCCCAGATCTCTCCTTCAAAATTAAAAAAAAGACGGGTTGCACTCCGGGAGTGCCAGCAGAAGTGAAAACTTGATTATTAACGTTGTGCATTTTTTTAACCCATTTTTTATGAAAATCGATTATTAAAAAATCGATTTTTTTAATTAATCGAAACCCTTACAATCAATTCGAGTTCGACACAAAACACTACTCTCCAACCGTCTTACGGTTTTTCCAAGGTTTTTCGATCAGCACGAGAATCTGACGCGAGTTTCACAGTTTTACCCATCCCACAAAAGTGCTCAACGCCGCTAAAGAAGTTTTCACTTCAAAAACTCGTTTTATCACAAAGCTCTGTTAATTTTGAAGTTATCGGGTTCATTCAAAAACCATGTCAAAAGTTATAGTTTAAGAGCTTTTAGAACGTTTTGAAAAATATTTTAAAAGCCCCTATTTTTAAATAGGGGGATTAAAAGGTCCTGGTTGCATGGTTCTCGCAGTAACAGTAGTCAGGCTCTACCTTGGTTATTTTTATCCTTTAGAAATAAAAAAGGAAACAAAATATTTTTCACAAAAAGAACTCAAATTTTTCCAGTCGTGTACAAAACAAAACAAAAACGAGGAATACGGCTTTTGCTGAACCAAAGATTTCCTTTGGTAGGACTGAACTTTATATCCCTAAGATGGGTTTACGATGTGGAGCCACCTGAATTTTTCATGCAGGTGGGGGAGGGGGGGTTTTTAGCTTTAACAAGGTATGAGGTCAATAACTGCGTGGGATTTAGGTATATAGTCGAGTTTGGTATCATTTTCGATTGAATCGAATGTTTGAATGCCAATTTTGGAATAATATTTAGATAAAAGATAGTCAAAATAAAATAAAATAAAAAATTTAGATATATGATTTTCAACCAACGAAAACGCTGTTGACAGGGTTTAATTAATATAAGAAGGCTGATAGCCGCATTATTCTGCATGCCAAAGACTAGGTGGTGAATTGAGCAATAAACATATATTAATACTTCAGTCGGAATTTCCAGTAATTGCTATTGTATTCTATTGTTGTCGCGATCACCGGTGCTCGCGCGGGGCCTGAAGGGTTAATAATACTAGACGTTCCGCGCGGCTTCGTCCGCGTAAATCTGAAACTTCACGGAAACCGTATATTTTTCACAAATTAATAACCCATATTGTCTCACGTAGTCTACTATATATTCGTGTCAAATAACATAAAAATTGCTCCAGTAGTCTGTGAAATATTAGCGCTTTCAAATAATTTTCCCCGTTTTTTTACATTTTCCTCTGCATCTTTGCTTTTATTGGTCTTAGCGTGATAAAATATAGCTTATAGCCTTCCTAGATAAATAGGCTATCAAACACTGAAAGATTTTTTCAAATCGGGCCAGTAGTTCTTGAGATTAGTGCGTTCGAACAAATAAACTAACCAACAAACTCTTCAGCTTAATTTTCACATTTTCCTCTGTATCTCTGCTCCTATTGGTCTTAGCGTTATAAAATATAGGCTATAGCCTTCCTCGATAAATAGACTATCAAACACTGAAAGATTCTTTCAAATCGGATGAGTAGCTCCTGAGATTAGTGCGTTCAAACACAAACTTTATAATATTACTAGACGTTCCGCGCTGCTTCGCCCGCGTAAATTAGATATTTCACAGACAAATTAGTCCACATTAAATAGCCTATGAACCTTCATGTTCCTACTTTTTATCTGTGCCAAATAACAGAAAAATTACTGCAGTAGTTCGTGAATCATTTCAAATAATTTCCCCCGTTTTTTCATTTTTTTCTACATTTTCCTCTATTTCTTTACTTATATTAGTCTTAGCGTAATAAAATATAGCCTATAGCCTTCCTTGATAAATGGGCTATCTAACACGGAAAGAATTTTTCAAATCGGACCAGTAATTACTGACTCATACTAATATTAGCGCGTTTAAATAATGCTTCTTCTTCTTTTTACGTTGTTTAACATCTTTATCGTGAAAATATGAGTCCTTAAATGAATTAAGCATTCTTAAGTCATCCGAATTTGGTACTGAACTTGGAATATTATCGTAATTAATGTCTCTATACAGATTGACTCTATTTTCCTCCAGAGCAGAAGCTGCTAAAATTAAAAAAAAAATTACATCTAAAATCGCGGTGGCTCCACATCTTAAATCCATCCTTGGGCCATAAGGACCAATCCTACCAAAGGAAATCTTTGGTTTAGCAATAGCCGTATAATTTACCGTACACACGCAACTATTAGTCATTTTTTACGAATACCTATTCAATGTTTATGAAGTTCTTTCAAAACAAAATGATAATAAGGGAATAATTTCTTTTTTTTTTTAAACTAAGAGAGAGACTAATTGATGATAACCATTAAGTTGAATTATTGTAGGAATAGCAAAGGTTTTATTTTTTGTTTTTGCCAAAAAAAATCCAAGGTATTATCTTATTTTTACCATAACTTGCACAATTTTCATGCTATCAACTTTCAATATTGCTCATTCGAAATGTATTTCTGAGCACTTTAAAAAGTGTTCAGGAAGTACGTGTCATAAAATGCATCGGTTTACCGTTATTTAAGTTTGAATACCTACTTAGATTTAATTACTTGCCTAAAAACAAAATACGTATTCACCTATAGCTCACTAATTTGAAATAATATTAGAAGGTATTTCAGAGTAGTAATTTGTTTTTTTTATTGTCTTCTTTGGTAATAAGTAATAAGTCACTAATAACATATTATTTTTCGTAAAAACTTATAGTTTTTTAGTTAATTATGAAAAACAACTTTAAGACAATAAGTATTTTTCTCACGCAAAATCTTTGATCTTTAATTACCTATTATAGGCTATAACTCATTTAATTATTGAATTATCAAAAAACTTGTACATAACAAATTATTTTTGTGTATCTGTTGATTTCTGGGGCTTTTTTATTTAAAAAAATCACCCCCGAGACGGAATTGCATTCACTCCCAGGGTAAAAGCGCAAGTAGCGCAAGTATGCCACTTTTATTTCTTAAAAGGCCGGGCTACCCTCGAAATTCTCATACATACGTAATACCAAAATCATTTTCTCATACGAAAATGTTTAACATGTTTGAGTTATTTTTCAGCTTAAAATAGTAATTACCTAGGTTCCTGTAGAAAAATTAACTTCAAAATATTGAAACACAAAAAAAAATTATGTATAAATTTTTTTTACTAAATTTACTACTAAATATTTAAACACTAAAAATAGAGTAAAACACTAAAAAATATATAAATAAATAGTAAATTTACTACAAAATATTTAAACTCTAAAAAATATTTCTTAGTATTTAAATATTTTGTAGTAAATTTACTATTTATTTATATATTTTTTAGTGTTTTACTCTATTTTTTAGTGTTTAAATATTTTGAAGTTAATTTTTGTGCAGGAACCTAGGTAATTACTATTTTAAGCTGAAAATTAACTCAAACATGTTAAATATTTTCGTATGAGAAAATGATTTTGGTATTACGTATGTATGAGAATTCCGAGGGTAGCTCGGCCCCTTAAGTTATCCCCTTATACTGACCAAAGAAAATCGATTGAGGTTCAACAAAATCGGTGGTGAAAACCTTTACTGACTGCCCTATGTCCCGCTGTTTGGATTTAACCGTTTTATTTCGGTTTTCAAAACGTTCTCAAATACGTTTTTGTTCCCAAAAACGTTATTGCAATGAACCGTTCCGAACGAATCAAAACCGTTATTTAAAATAACGTTTTTGAGCCCTGGTTGATATACTGAAGATTATTGCTGTATTTTTTTTATATCTTTGTAGCTTTCAAATTATGAGTTTATAAGGCTTTAAATACGGTAAATTACGGAATCTCCGTAGGGGAAGGACCTTAACTCAGTTACATAAATACTTTAATCAGTACAGATAAGACGATAATAACTGCGATAGTAATCTCATCGCCACGAAAATGTTTACGGATTAATATTTGCGGTTTGTTTGATATTTACAAAGTTACTGCAAAGGCCAAAATCTGTACTTCCTTACTAAATAATGAGAGGCCGCCCCTAAATTACTCGAGGCATTTGAGGATTTTTTAGCTTAGAAAAAAATTTACACTATTTTGGCTGACACCCCTCCCTGAACCTTTTTTTTTTTTTTCACGGTGGGAAATGCGTTACGCATTCCCGGCGATCCGGGGGAAAGGCCGTCGGGATATGTGGGGCTCCCCTCCCTGAACCTAAATAAGATGTCACTGAGAGTCGAAACGAAGACGAGACGTAACTTAGTCCAATTCAACCCCGCCAAGACACAAGTCTGCGCGTTCACCACTAAAAAGTCACTAATGGTCGTATATCCTCGTTTCGAGGGCACATCTTTAACCATCTCCCCTAGCATTGAGATACTTGGCGTCAAAATATCAAGCGAATTCCAGTTCCGATATCATCTAGAGGGTAAGGGCAAATTAGCCTCGAAGAAGCTTGGTGTTCTTAACAGAGCGAGACAGTACTTCAGTCCGGACCAACGCCTACAACTCTACAAGGCGCAGGTTCGGCCTCATATGGAATATTGTTCTCATCTCTGGGCAGGGGCGCCAAAATACCAACTGCTCCCTCTGGATCGTATCCAACGAAGGGCCGCTCGAATTGTTGACTGCCATAGTGTTTCAAACAGCTTGGACCACTTGGAATTACGCCGAGATGTAGCTTCACTCTGCATCCTCTATCGGTTGTATCACGGGGATTGCTCTGAGGAATTGTTCGGAATCATACCAGCTGCAACTTTTCGCCATCGTCCCACGCGAAAAACATACCATCCTCATCACCTTAAGGAGTGGCAGTCTTCCACAGTGCGTTTTTAGCGTAACTTTCTGCCGCGCACTGTAAAACTCTGGAATGAACTGTCACCAGCAGTTTTTCCGGACCTATACGACCTGCAAACCTTCAAGAAAAGAGCGTATTCCCTCTTAAAAGGCCGGCAACGCACCTGCAGCTCTTCTGATGTTGTGAGTGTCCATGGGCGACGGTAGTTGCTTACCATCAGGTGACCCGTTTGCCCCCTTATTTAATAAAAAAAAAAAGATTCGGTGTGTGATGTGTCCTAAGGTGAAATTGGTTGAAATGCGAAAATAGATTAGCTATACTTAATACTGTACTCAGCGAAACATGGCGGTAGCGGTCATTGACTCCCTGTCAAAAACTTGTCATTTTCTATACAAAGCCGCTATTGACAACATCTGACACTTCATTGTCAATCGCGGTTTAAATAGAAAATGACAAGTTTTTGACAGAGAGTCAATGACAGCTACCGCCATGTTTCACCGAGTACAGTATAGTGTTAATTTAACATTAATGTGGCAATCACGTGACACGCCTAAGCTGCTGAACGGGCTTTATGATAATATCATAATATGAATTTATAACTGTAACTTGGTACCTTCTCTCACTGTAATATGTACGGTTCCTGCGTGATACATTGCAAAGAACAAAATGCAATATATAGCGTCATAGTAACTACCTACTAAATAATTATCTACTTACTTGGTAATATGGTGAAATATTTGGATATATCTACTAAAGCCTAGACTTGTATCGTGATATGCTACGGCAGCTACGGAAATCACAAGTACCTTGAACTGTCAAATGTGGCCACTAGCCTCAAGGAATATTTTTGGAATTTGCTCTACATATTGCGCCTACATAGAAGAAATAGCACAAACTACAGAATTTGTTCATACCAATAACAAATGCCAAAGTGTGCCTCTCTGTCAGATGTCCGTTTTCAAACTTTAGGTCTTAAGAATGGCACGGGATAAATTTTATCACCGATGCAATACGAGTGACGACGACGCGACGACGACGACGACGACGACGAATTCAGTTCATGCGAGACAGATTTCTAATTTTTTATTAAAGAAGGCAGGTCGCTATAGCCCTGACGTCACTGCGACCCATGAGGATCTATTGTGACTCCTTCGCACTAGAGAATCATCCCCAACCCAATACTGCTCATAAATTGAACGATATGGTTGGGGTTGGTGCCACGAATTTCCTCTGTGGATGAGTATTCGTGGCGACCAAGGTGCCTGTACCTGCTCTGTAGTAGAGCAGGACAGTCGAGGAGAAGGTGAATAGGCGTTTCATCCTCCTCACAGAATCTGCAGGTCGTTATGCTACAAATACCCATCATGTTTAGGTGTTTGTTGAGCTTGCAGTGCTCAGCAGTGGCGAAGCGTCCATATAACCCGATTCCCATCGGCTTCCCTTAGGGCTTAGAAAAATCGAATATAACCAACCAACCAACGACATATTTATCTAATAAATATTTTACATACCTACTTAAAAAACTTTGAATTCACAATGTTATATGCAATAAATTTTTCTCTCACTTGAAATACATAGTTTGAATTAATAACTATCGCCTATAAATTTTAAAAGGCAATGCAATGTGCGGGCGCAGAGAATCAAGCCGTGGATTAGCGGCTTATTTCTCCATACAACGACAGTTCATAGTAAGCATCTGTCCTTTTCATTCCTGTGAACTGGTCGTCATGTTCTGTCTCGTTCTAGCACGCGCGATATATACTTGGAAATAACTCGATGCCCGACGAGTTATTACGGAGAAAGGTTAATTAGCAACGCACAAGTGCAGGCGAGATAGATGAGTCATGAAGTAAAATTGTTATGATTCGAATTTAAGAATGAATGTAGTGACATTATACTTTTGCTGGCGCGTAATACATTTTTATTTTGCTGGTTTTTAGATTGACATATTAATATGGCGGATATTGTGTTTGTAAACAACATGTCATTTGTTTTGTTTTGTCGAATTTAAATTTTGTTTTAGCGTTAGAACTTAGAAGAGTGTCGTGAATTAAATTAATTTATATTGTGACTTGTGAATTGTGAGTCGTACGACGTAATCGTGTAGTTCGGAAAATATGGCATAAATTCAGAAAGACTGTTGTCTGACAGATTATATTTTGCTGTCGAAGGAAACTTTGTTTTCCAAACTTAGTTTTGAAAATTAAAAGCATGTCATTCAATTATAAATTACCAAAATTGGTAAGTAGATTTTTTACTCCGGCTTCCCTTCTCAAAATATTCACCCCTCGCCACTGGTGCTCAGTTAGGCTTCTGGTAAGGATTCTTAATTGGTTCCTACCAAAGGTGAGCACTAATTCTGATAGTTTCTTGTTGAAGCGGAATTAGTGTTTTGGAGTGTTCAAGGCCAGGGGTCTCAGCCCATTTGCTTCCTGCACAGTCTGTGACCCAATTCCTTGAGCACTTACTTTGTGGTAGATTTCTAATGCTACGTTTTGATGCTTGCCGAGCCACGGCAAGCCTCCACAAGCCACAAGCCTCCACAAATCTCGCTTTGCATTTGTAAGTCGTTTTCACGCTCGTGAACGCGTCAGTGCATTACGTACATGCCCTTTGATCTCTGTCCAAAAACCGACACTACTCCCGATCATCTACAAGCGTCCGCAAGCTCACGCAAGCCAAGCCATTTCACCTGTTTTCACGCTCGGGCTTGTGGAGGCTTGCCGTGGCTCGGCAAGCATCAAAACGTAGCATAATGTTTATTAAAATTTAATTTAGTCACAATGTAATTTTGATGTGCTGGCATGTATGAAGATATAACATGTACAATCTACGTCGATCATGGAATTCATTAGAAATCAGACGAATATTCCTCTTTACACTTTCGCCATCATATTGGTCCATCATCTGCCAGCCATTGCATTCTTATTTACCTTTTGGTACGTCAAATATCTAATACTGATACAGTTATATCCTGTACTCCATTGACGGCCGTCTAAACAAATCAATATTACATTCAGAGCAGAGTATGCAATTGTGTATTGAATCACAGCAAATAGAATATGCCGACCTATCCTTGACTGAGTTAGGGTTGCCACAACGAAGTTTTATAACTGTAAGTGTAAGATTTTATCACTTTTCAACGTGAGGACAAAAGTAATATACCTATGTAGCATGGAGATCAAAATGTCACCCCTAGTTGTTAATAATGTCCTTTCCAGGGATCTTAAATATCCCCATAACAAATTTTACACACAGATAAACAGACAATTTCGCATTTTTAAAATTAGCAACGTCTCCCTAGCCCTACTAGGTATTCCCAATATCAAAAAAACGATTGTGATAAACAATCGTTTTACAACAATCTTTCTGACATAGCAGAGTTCCAGTCAAAATCTTGATTTCACTTTTGATAAGCTGATAATAAATATTTACTAAATTTTTCTTATCTATCTATACTAATATTATAATTGGGAAGAGTTTGTTTGTTTGTTTGAACGTGCTAATCTCAGGAACTACTGGTCCGATATGAAATAGTACATTACGCACCTAGGGCAGGAAAATAAGAAATGTCTCAGACTGACGTGGTGTGAAGCGTCCATAGATATTATTATTATTATCTCAATGTGATCTGAGGCTTTCTTATTTACTGCCCATGGTGCGTATACTATTTTTCTCATCGACGGAGGCGGAGAACGGCAAAATCTGTAAGCGCAGCGGGAAGAAAGTTGACGTTTTCCGCCCGGAGGTGAGAAAAATTCTTTCAGTGTTAGATTATAGATAGTCCATTTATCGAGGAAGGCTATAGGCTATTATTTTATCACGCTAAGACTAATAGGAGCGAAGAAATAGAGGAAAATGTGGAAAAAAACGGGGGGAAATTATTTGAATCTCAGGAACTGCTGGTCCGATTTGAAAAATTCTTTCAGTGTTAGATAGTCCATTTATCGAGGGAGGCTATAGGCTATACTTTATCACGCTAAGACTAATAGGCGCGAATAAATAGAGAAAAATGTGGAAAAAACGGGGGGAAATTATTTGAAAGGGCTTATTAGAACGCGCTAATCTCAGGAACTTCTGGTCCGCTTTGAAAAAACATTTCAGTGTTAGATGGCCCATTTATTGAGGAAGGTTAAAGGCTATATTTTATCACGCTAAGACTAATAGGAGCGAAGAAATAGAGAAAAATGTTGAAAAAAACGGGGGAAATTATTTGAAAGGGCTTATCTCACGAACTACTAGAGCACTTTTTCTGCTATTTGGGTCAGATAAGAAGTAGACCACGTGAAGGATCATAGGCTATTTTTTTGTACTAATTTGTCCGTGAAATATCTAATCCGCGCGGAACGTCTAGTGTTTTAATATTAATATGGTTGTGTAAGGTTGTGTAATTGGAATAACATTTAATTAATTTACTAATTTTGGTAGATATTTTGCTTTGTTGCTTTAGTAAAAGAAGCAGTAAAAGAAGAAGTTGTTAAAGTATATTATCATTAACCATATTTTCCTACTACCTGCAAAATGTTATTTATAAATAAAATTAGTCTAGTTCATGATTATTTGAAGATTAGACATTTTAGAGCATACATATCTGCCTAAAGCCCTAACAATTAACATCTACCTAGATACGATGTTAAAAAAACCTACAATTAGCTAATACATCAGAAACAAAGTGCTCCGCGACAAAATCCTTTTGCTTAAACTTAAAGGGGTTACCATGCCCCCAAGCTCGCGGCTCGCGGCGCGTGTGAGCGATTCTCGTGTGTCACCGACGTGAGCCGAGTAAGTTCGCGAACTTAAAACCCGCGTACTTTAAGTTCGTACGTATGTCACCCCTTTAAAACTTTAACATGTAAGTTCACAGCCCTACCTGTTGCATCTGCTGCGCGTCGAGCGAGCGGAAGAGCAGTATCCCGCGAACCGCCTCCGCTAAGCGGGCCCGTTGAGCGTCCGACTTGGGGAACACGACCGGCGCACCCTCGTCCGAGTCATCCTCCTCTGGATCGTAGGTCTCCGCGAAGACAGACTTGCGCCGGTTGTTGAACCGCGCCACCGGCGGCTCTGTTTTGAAAATGGAACAGTTAGAACCATAGACAATGTGTCAACTTTTTTAAAAAGCTGTGCACTCGACAAAGGCGGTAAATTCATTGCGATTTATTTTACCTGGTGGTTTCAACAAATGCTCGATACTTGTAATAATAAAGTCTTTGTCATTTATATATCCTTAAAGATAAAGTAACTCTCAATAAACAATAATACGTAACATCCTATACAAAATTAAAAAAAAATCTACCCTACAATCGGATTAAGTTACGACTTACAACAGATTTTATAGGTTTAAGGTGAACGCAGATTTGGCCGCACCGCACGCACCGCAGTCGCCGCATTTCGAATTCTTCATATTAAAGAATGTAGAAGTGGATATTAAAGAATGGGTCGTTGGCCCAAGACGCAAAAGACAAAGCCGATCTTCTGGGCAAGCTCTTTGCGTCAAACTCGACCCTGAATGACGGGGGGCAAAAACCGCCGACCATACCGCGATGCACGAGCATCATGTCGGATATTCGGTTTCATCAGCGCTCAGTGCAAAAAGCCCTCCGTTCCCTTGATATCCAAAAGTCGAGTGGGCCTGACGGAATCCCGCCTATTGTGTTAAAAAAGTGTGCTCCAGAGTTGGTTCCGGTCTTGACGCGTCTTTTTCGGCTCTCCTATTCTACTGGCATCGTCCCGGCTTCCTGGAAGACAGCCTTGGTGCACCCGATCCCCAAAAAAGGTGATCGCTCAAATCCTTCCAACTACAGACCAATCGCTATAACCTCTCTCTTCTCGAAGATAATGGAATCCATTATCAATAGCCAGCTTCTTCGATACTTGGACGTCCAGGGATTACTAAGCGACAAACAATACGGGTTCCGTAAGGGTCGCTCGGTTGGTGATCTCTTGGCGTACCTGACTCATCGTTGGGCTCAGGCAATTGAGTCGAAGGGAGAGGCATTGGCTGTTAGTTTGGACATTGCGAAGGCCTTGGATCGGGTTTGGCATAAAGCGCTGCTTTCAAAGCTTCCATCATACGGGCTGCCTGAGAAATTATGTAAGTGGGTCACTGGTTTCTTAGCAGACAGAAGCATAAAGGTCGTAGTTGACGGTGAATGCTCGGAAACTCAGTCTGTTGATGCTGGTGTCCCTCAGGGCTGTGTGCTATCGCCTACTCTATTCTTACTGCATATCAATGACATGTTGCAGACCAGCGGCATTCATTGCTATGCGGATGACAGTACAGGTGATGCTGTATATACCAGCTCCCCCAATATTTCTCGGCAAAATGTCACTGAGAGTCGAAACGAACTTGTGTCTAAGGTGGAGAATTCATTGGAGAAGGTCTCTGAATGGGGTAGACGTAACTTGGTCCAGTTCAACCCCGCCAAGACACAAGTCAGCGCGTTCACCACTAAAAAGTCACCAATGGTCGTATGTCCTGGTTTCGAGGGCACATCTTTGACCATCTCCCCTAGCATTGAGATACTTGGCGTCAACATATCGAGCGAAGTCCAGTTCCGATATCATCTAGAGGGTAAGGCCAAATTAGCCTCGAAGAAGCTTGGTGTTCTTAACAGAGCGAGACAGTACTTCAGTCCAGACCAACGCCTACAACTCTACAAGGCGCAGGTTCGGCCTCATATGGAATATTGTTCTCATCTCTGGGCAGGGGCGCAGAATTCTCTCTGCATCCTCTATCGGTTGTATCACGGGGAGTGCTCTGAGGAATTGTTCGGAATCATACCACCTGCAACTTTTCGCCATCGTCCCACGCGAAAAACATACCATCCTCATCACCTTGATGAGTGGCAGTCTTCCACAGTGCGTTTTTCGCGTAACTTTCTGCCGCGCACTGTAAAACTCTGGAATGAACTGTCACCAGCAGTTTTTCCGGACCTATACGACCTGCAAACCTTCAAGAAAAGAGCGTATTCCCTCTTAAAAGGCCGGCAACGCACCTGCAGCTCTTGTGATGTTGCGAGTGTCCATGGGCGACGGTAGTTGCTTACCATCAGGTGACCCGTTTGCTCGTTTGCCCCCTTATTTAATAATAAAAAAAAATGTTGCGAAGACTGCGGCGCGGGTAGGTATGCGAGCTTGCCTATAACTTCATATAAAGAATTCGAAATGCGGCGACTGCGGTGCGTGCGGTGCGGCCAAATCTGCGTTCACCTTTAGTCTGTCAAGAAAGTCATGACAGGCGGGAAAAATTTTAAATGAAATAAAAAATATGAAAACTTTATTAATTCGAGATAAAAATTTGCAAGATGACAATATTTAAAATGTAATAAGCGTTGAGTTCTCTGTGAAAATGCAAAGAAAAAAACCGGCCAAGTGCGAGTTGGACTCGCCCATGAAGGGTTCCGCAGCAGCAATAAGGTTTATTTCTATAAAAATTAAAAGGTTTTGAATTTATTTTTATATTTTAGTTGAATTAATGAAAGTTAAATTAAGGTTTACCATTTATGACGTATAAAAAAAAACTACTTGTTAGATCTCGTTCAAACCAATTTTCGTTGGTAGTTTTTATAATAATGTACATCATGTATTTTTTTTTAGAATTATTATGCTCCTACTTTAGAAGTTAGAGGGGGGGACACACATTTTATCACTTTGGAAGAGTCTCTCTCGCAAACTATTCAGATTAGAAAAAAATGATATTAGAAACCTCAATATGATTTTTGAAGACCTATCCATAGATACCCCACACGCATAGGTTAGACGAAAAAAAAAATTTTTGTTTCAGTTGTACCTATGGGGACCCCTAAAATTTTTAATATTTTTTCCATTTTTGTATCAAAATCTTAATGCGGTTCACAGACTACATCTACTCACCAAGTTTCAATAGTATAGCTCTTATAGTTTCGGAGAAAAGTGGCTGTGACATACGGACGGACAGACAGACAGACAGACAGACAGACAGACAGACAGACATGACGAATCTATAAGGGTTCCGTTTTTTGCCATTTTGGCTACGGAACCCTAAAAATACACATTTTAACGTGATTACGTTCAGAAAATTTTCCCACCTGTCATGACTTTCTTAGACTATGTAACACTAAATTTTAAACTTTTGATGGCACTGATGAACTTGAATTTGTATTGATGAAATCCCATAGATAGTGAGAAATAGTGAGAAATCGAAAAATTAAACTTTATTTAAACCAAATAAGACCATGTATTTATATTTTGCGCAAATATACGCAAAATAATATGCTTTTCTATTCGAAAAGCATAATATTATTTTGTGTTTTAATAAACGTAAAACTTTCAATAAAACGTTTTATATTCAGATAGATACCTATATGTACCTTAGTATATATATTAAGTATAATATTTAAAATGTAAAGATCCAATAATAATTTATTGTTACTAAAGTAAATTTTAAGTAATCTTATATATACTTTAACTATAACTCTTATACATATATGCTATAACTTTACAAGGCGCAGGTTCGGCCTCATATGGAATATTGTTCTCATCTCTGGGCAGGGGCGCCAAAATACCAACTGCTCCCTCTGGATCGTATCCAACGAAGGGCCGCTCAAATTGTTGACTGCCATAGTGTTTCAAACAGCTTGGACCCCTTGGAATTACGCCGAGATGTAGCTTCACTCTGCATCCTCTATCAGTTGTATCACGGGGAGTGCTCTGAAGAGTTGTTCGGAATCATACCACCTGCAACTTTTCGCCATCGTCCCACGCGAAAAACATACCATCCTCATCACCTTGATAAGTGGCAGTCATCCACAGTGCGTTTTTCGCGTAACTTTCTGCCGCGCAGTGTAAAACTCTGGAACGAACTGTCACCAGCAGTATTTCCGGACCTATACGACGTGCAAACCTTCAAGAAAAGAGCTTATTCCCTCTTAAAAGGCCGGCAACGCACCTGCAGCTTTTCTGATGTTGCGAGTGTCCATGGGCGACGGTAGTTGCTTACCATCAGGTGACCCGTTTGCTCGTTTGCCCCCTTATTTAATAAAAAAATGGATTTTCAGATGTGTTAGTCGCGCTAAAACTCGAAAACAGCTGAACGGATTGGGCTGATTTCAGTCTTAAAATATTCGTAGAAGTCCAGGGAAAGTTTTAAAGTGACACGAAGTTCATTGGGACAGCTAGTCTTATGTATAAAAATGATTTTTCAAATGTGTTAGTCGCGCTAAAACTCGAAAACGGCTGAACGAATTGGGCTGATTTGAGTGACACAAAGTTCACCGGAACAGCTAGTGTTTATTATAATCAATAACTGGTATTTAATATTTTATAATCTAAGCAGATATTAACAATTTGATGTTTAATAGGCACTTAACATGAAAATTGTTTGAGGAAATTAGATATTATGGTACAAGCTGTTTTTCCATTTTTCTCTTTATACTTTATTTACTGTAAGTATTATATATTATTCATTCATATTAAAATCTGAAATGTTGTAACTTATCTATGGTAAATTGCTAATTGAAAATGTTTTATTATAATAAATTATATATATATATATATATAATTGCTCAAGTACTAAATTATATTCATGCATTTTAAAAAATATTTTTATACAAAATTTTTATTGCAAAACATGAATATTTTAGCTAAAGCTTGTGTATATTTTGCTAATGTAGGTTTTATAATCTACTAGCTGTCCTGGTGAACTTCGTGCCACTTAAAAACCTTCCCTGGACTTCAAGGATTATTTTAAGACTAAAATCAGCCGTTATCTAGTTATAGCGTTACTAACACAATTGGAAATCCATTTTTATATATATAGGTTTTATATTTGAGCAGGTGATACTGAAAATATTAGTCATGTTTTTGCTACTTGGTTAGTAGTGTAACTATTTTATAACTAGCTGTTGCCCGCGACTTCGTCCGCGTGGGCTTCAGTTTATAGTTGTTCCCGTACATAGTTAACGCGCAAATCACAAAGTTCCTTTTTGTGTGAACCGAACATTTTTCTGCGACAAAAATATATATCCTATGTTCTTCCCCAGGACTCAAAGTATCTCTATACCCAGCAAAATAGATTGAATAGCTTAGGCGAAAATCATAAAAGTTTATTGAGCGGGAACCGTACATTTTTTGGGACAAAATTTATCCCTTGTCCTTCCCGAGACTCAAAGTATCTCCATTCTCCATACCAAAATTCATCAAAATCGATTGACGACGCGCAAATCATAAAAGTATATCGTGCGGTAATCGTACATTTTTCCGGGACAAAATGTATTCTATGTCCTTTTCCGGGACTCGAAGTACATATATCTATACCGAATTTCAGCAAAATCGGTCCAGCTGTTTACGCGTGATGTCGTAACCAAGGGAAGTATATGGATTCATTTTTATTATTAATATACGTTCCGCGCGGCTTCGCCCGCGTAAATTAGATATTTCACCGACAAATTAGTCCACAAAAATAGCCTATGATCCTTCACGTGCTCTACTTCCTATCTGACCCAAATAACAGAAAAATTGCTCTAGTAGTTCGTAAGATAAGACCTTTCAAATAATTTCCCCCTTTTTTCCCCATTTTCCTCTATTTCTTCGTTCCTATTAGTTTTAGCGTGATAAAATATAGCTTATAGCCTTCCTCGATAAATGGGCTATCTAACACTGAGATAATTTTTCAAATCGGACCAGTAGTTCCTGAGATTAGCGCGTTCAAATGAGCCCTTTCAAATAATTTTCTCCCGTTTTTTCCACATTTTCCTCTATTTCTTCGCTCCTATTAGTCTTAGCGTGATAAAATATAGCCTATAGCCTTCCTCGATAAATGGACTATCTAACACTGCAAGAATTTTTCAAATCGGATCAGTAGTTCCTGAGATTAGCGCGTTCAAACAAACAAACAAACAAACAAACTCTTCCGCTTTATAATATTAGTATAGATAGGGCTGCCACTTGTTCATTTTCATTAATACCTCGATCATTAAGTTAATCATTGATTAACATTAATGTTAAGAAAAACTTTATACTGTTTTGAAGTAATGTCTCAAATTATTTCCTGAGTAACATCTGAGACTTATTAACATTTATATCAATAAGAATGAAATAGAGCTTCCTCAAATTTTATTTACAGTTATACTGTAAGGATGATTGCAAAAATTTGCAGATTTGGCCTTAATAGTAGAATAGATATTGGTATAATATGTATGTACTGTATTATGCAATAAAAAAATAAAATAGGGCACTTGAGATACAAAACTAAGCTTTAATCCATGGGTCTCAAATAAAACGAACTTTCTTCATAACTAGGAGCCGGATTTATATGTAAATACCATAGACATAAGAACCTATATGGACACGAAATGACCACGAAATTTGTAAACAAAAACAGGCGGATTTTACTAGAGATGTCACTAAAACTACTAAACTTAATATCGATATCGATATTTTTCTATTATTCAGTGACATCTCTAGTAAATCTACCTTTTTTAGTTTACAAATTTTGAAGGCATGCGTCTTTCGTGGTCGTTTCGTGTCCATATAGGTTCTTATGTCTATGGTATTTACATATAAATCTGGGCCCTATTCATAACAAATAAGATGAAAACTAATGTTAATGCTTCAACTCCCAAGTGGCCACATGCGGTCGCGATAACAATAGATAAGCTATTGTGTCTGGTTTTTCCTCAATCGAGGTATTAAATTGAAAATTCAAATCAAACACAAATATTAAATAGACAACCCTAGACACATGTCACATTAAATTTCTATAACAAATAATGTCCAAGGATTTTAGCACCTGTATATTATAGCCACCCAATAGGCTGATACAATATATCACCTTGACTAATTTTACACATTAAAAAGGCCAACATCTGCTTTAGCGCATCTAGAGCTGTAATAAACAAATATGAAAATCATACAGCATCAAAGAGCACGAATTAGTTTATGGTTTATATCACAAAATTGTCTACATGTGTAAACTGTTAATAGTTTTATGACAGTTACATTAAACTTTAAGTCAGTTCAAAGCTATTTTCCCTGCAAAACTTTAATAAATAATAAAAAATAATGATATTAACAGACAAAAAAAGTCCATAATATTAACCCATAAAACCCCGTAAGGCCCATATGGGCCACGAGTACAAAATATTTCCAGGAATTGGTGATCAACGGATTAAGAAATGTTTTGTTACAATCTAACAACAGAGATTTAGAGGAATAACCCTCATAGAAACTGGTATGTAAAGTAATGATAAACGGTGTTCTAATATATTCTGAAACTTATTGTAGTACCATCGAGGAAATTGATTCCTAGGCAGTTGATAGACCAACTTCATTTGGTCAGATCATGTCAATTCAATGTTAATAATTGTGATCTGTCGGCTGGGTTTGACATAACGTAACTACGTAGGTCCCCCATCTGTCTAGGAATCAACTTCTCTGATAGTACAATTCTCAGAACTATTCTACTACTTGTTTGACTTAATTGTAAAAAGTAATCCCTTTTAAAAGTCTGGATCTAGAAATAAAAATAAGATGTTATTATTATGATTATTTGCTGGTTCATGCTTGTTTTTCAAAACACAAATAAAATCTCCAGATGGAACTTATCATAAAATGTACGTTATAATGCTGAAGATTTATATGCAAAGTTATTAAACTCTCGGTATTTGGCTCATCCTTTGACACCTCACATGCTTTGAAAGTGTTAAAATTTATGTACGTAAAACAAACATTTCACTACACGCAATGGTTATGGCATATGGCCAAAATTTACAGGTTGCTGAGTACAGGCACAGCTATATAAATACTATAATTTAACAGCTGTTCAAATAAAGTTGAAAAGACATGCATTTATGAAAGCTGGCATGTTTTCATTCACAGTTTTAACACTTTAATTATAATATTAAGAGCCCGGGCTACCCTCGAAATTCCCATACATACGTAATACCAAAATCATTTTCTCATACGAAAATATTTAACATGTTTGAGTTATTTTTCAGCTTAAAATAGTAATTACCTAGGTTCCTGTACAAAAATAAACTTCAAAATATTTAAACACTAGAAAAAAAAAAATTGTATATAATTTTTTTCAACTAAATTTACTACTAAATATTTAAACACTAAAAAATAGAGTAAAACACTAAAAAATATATAAATAAATAGTAAATTTACTACAAAATATTTAAATACTAAAAAATATTTTTAGAGTATAAATATTTTGTAGTAAATTTACTATTTATTCATATATTTTTAAGTGTTTTACTCTATTTTTTAGTGTTTAAATATTTGGTAGTGAATTTAGTAAAAAAAATTTTTACACAAAAAATATTTTTTTAGTGTTTAAATATTTTGAAGTTTATTTTTGTACAGGAACCTAGGTAATTACTATTTTAAGCTGAGAAATAACTCAAACATGTGAAATATTTTCGTATGAGAAAATGATTTTGGTATTACGTATGTATGAGAATTTCGAGGGTAGCCCGGCCCCTTAATCCTTCAAGCCCCATAAGAGCACCGGTGATCGTGACAACAATAGAATACAATAGCATCTCCAAGAATCTGCGATCGAAGGATTATTTATGTAATTATTATATTATTGTAATAGATAAATTGCTAGACCACAGTAATGATTTTAATGATAATAATGAAGACGTCAGTGGAAGAATCGAACAAGTAACATTTCGTAACATATGGACAATAACTCATTTTTTCCCTAATTATTTTTATAAAACTTGTAACTTATCTACTCCATAACCTAGCTAATATATCTGGCTACACATATAATCCATAGTTTTTCTATTTCAAATAATTTTTCCGGCCATAAAGCCTCCATTTAAGCGAAAAAACGGGAAGTTTTTTTATGTTACTTACCTTAATCATCCACTCACGTCTTGAATTATGATAGGAAAATGAAGGAAGAGTTAAATTTTTGAACAGATTAAGCTAATTAAGATAATGTTACGAAACCTATAATAATTGATGATTTGAACAAGTTAGATATTTTTTTAAGCAATTTCTTATAGAGTTTAAAATAATGGTGCTTGATGCAGTGGGAAAGAAGGCGAATTTTTCTTAACTCAGATCAATTTAGAGATTTCATTTAAGTATCAAGCTATTGCCGAAGTTTTGTTTAGATCTTATGACAATATTAAATTAATATTTTATTGTAAACTAAAATCCTAAAAATGCATATCTTCTGAGAGTAGAGTTTAGTTCTGAATAATTGCTTTCAACGCTTGATGAAATGATCTAAAACTTAGCATGAAAAACCAAAAGGTTAACTATAAGCTTGGCCTCTAACTAAACAACCCGATAGCAAAAACTGGTCTGTATCACTTCAAACCGACAGGCTGCCGACTAACCTTGGTGCTGGTGCCTTCAGTAATAATATACGTGTAAAATAGCGTAAAATAGTACCTTCTTCGTCTGATATTATCGACTCGTCTGGAGTCCCCGCCGACGGGCCCCGCACTACAGTCGTGGTTCTGTTCTGTTGTAACCTCGTGAAGAACTCCACGGCATAGTTTATGACGTCGCCGGGCTGCTCCAGCAGGTAGCTTATGGTGAACTCCAGGAGAATCTCTCGGAGGTCATCTGGGACCTGGATCCGACCGCCCTGCGGCTTGCTCATCTCTGACCGCACCGCTTCGCCTTCGTCTCTAGCCCTCGTAGACAACGTCACGGCGAGTCGTCACGTTAATTATTCAATATCATAGCCATCGAATTAGCTAAGCGACACACCAACGAGCGATCTTACGATGGAATAGCACTACATAAACGTTAGTAATAAATAAAACCACACTATAGTACTAAAACTCACAAATAATACTTTCGACTACTTATAATAAATTTTAGGGACACACTTTTTTCAAAATATTCTTCGACCTCCAGCCTGACAAATATAAAATCTCCTTTCACTGAAAAGTAAAAATTAAAATGGCGAAACAGATTGCCCTACTTCGGTCAACACTCAACTTCACCCAAACTTCACCTGCAAAACACAGATAAAAAATAATCAAATAAATCGATGTTGCCAGCTTTCATTTCATAGACAAAATGTGTATACTTTTTTATTAAAAAAATACGAAGGCTAGTGAGAATGGTTTTCACATTACGCAAATCCTTCGATCGTGGATTCTTGGAAATCTATTGTTATTCTATTATTGTCGCTATCACCGGTGATCTTATCAGGGCTTCATAACGTTATCGAATAACAGAAAAAATATCGTTACGTACCGTTATTTTCATAATGGTAGCCAGATAACGTTATTTTTTTAACGATATTTAGTAAAATAACGTTATATTTACCGTTATTATTATAACGATATTTTTTCGATAAGTATAAACGAACAAATATCGTTATAATAATAACGGTAAATATAACGTTATTTTCTGGTATCAGGTATGCGCTCGTGCACGGTGCACTAAATCTCACTCGCAGCCCACTTTTCTTGCGACATTTGTGTGAAAATACAAAGAAAAAATACACTTTCTAAGCGTGATTACGTTTAGAAAATTTTCCCGCCTGTCATAACTTTCTTGACGGACTATAACGTTATTAAAGAACATATATTTACCGTTATAAATCCTATATAACGTTATAACATTAACCGTTATTAATATCAATTTTTAACGTTATTTTTAATATCGGGTAAATTTTCATAACGTTATCTACGCCCTTGAAGCAGTAACGTTATGAAAAAATAACGTTATTTGCAGCACTGCTATAGAGTGTAGACTGTAGACAACAGATAAGACATAGACGGTAGACCTGCCCTGGTACCAGGGCTTCAAATAACGTAATTTTTTCATAACGTTATTGCTTCAAGGGCATAGATAACGTTATGAAAATTTAAACGATACTAGAAATAACGTTATAAATGTATTTAATAACGGTAAATGTTATAACGTTATATAGGATTTATAACGGTAAATATATGTTCTTTGATAACGTTATAGTCCGTCAAGAAAGTCATGACAGGCGGGAAAATTTTCTAAACGTAATCACGCTCTTAAGGTGTATTTTTTTCTTTGTATTTTCACAGAGAACGCTTATTACATTTTAAATATGAGTGAGATTTGGTGCACCGTGCACGATCGCATACCTGATACCAGAAAATAACGTTATCTGGCTACCATTATGAAAATAACGGTACGTAACGATATTTTTTCTGTTATTCGATAACGTTATGAAGCCCTGCCTGGTACTCAGGACCAGGGCTTCATAACGTTATCGAATAACAGAAAGAATATCGTTACGTACCGTTATTTTCATAATGGTAGCCAGATAACGTTATTTTTTTAACGATATTTAGTGAAATAACGTTATATTTACCGTTATTATTATAACGATATTTTTTCGATAAGTATAAACGAAAAAATATCGTTATGATAATAACGGTAAATATAACGTTCGATAAGTATAAACGAAAAAATATCGTTATGATAATAACGGTAAATATAACGTTATTTTCTGGTATCAGGTATGCGATCGTGCACGGTACACTAAATCTCACTCGCAGCCCACTTTTTTTGCGAGATTTGTGTGAAAATACAAAGAAAAAATACACCTTATAAGCGTGATTACGTTTAGAAAATTTTCCCGCTTGTCATGACTTTCTTGACGGACTATAACGTTATCAAAGAACATATATTTACCGTTATAAATCCTATATAACGTTATAACATTAACCGCTATTAATATCAATTTTTAACGTTATTTTTAATATCGGTTAAATTTTCATAACGTTATCTATGCCCTTGAAGCAGTAACATTATGAAAAAATAACGTTATTTGAAACCCTGCCGCGTAGGCGAGTTTGACAGCTGTCAAACTCGTATGCAGCTACTTCACTTCGTGTGAATTTGACAGTTTTGACGGTTCGCAGCAAACCGTCCAAATTTGACACGTGGGCTTAGTGCTGCCAATTAACAAATATCTGCCATTTTGCCTTATAAATTATAATATAAGGAAAAATATTTATTGTATTAAATTTAACGCAAAACTTAACTCTTACGGCTCCAGTCTTTACTTTTAAAATAATTGGGGTTTTAGAATAGAATAGATTTTTTTTATTTGTACAAAAACTAAACTACAGAAGAAACACGCTAAAAGAATCCGTACAAAATATAGGCGGTCTTACCGCTAAATTGTTTTTTTTTACATAATTTTTTGCTCTCTAATGCATGCGCTCTTTGTCTCCACATACGAATTTGTGATTGTTTACTTGGACATTTCTCGAAATTGTTTTTAGTTATTAGTATAAGCTGTGCTTTTGATTATTCTTCTTGAATAGTTAATTAATATTTTCGACCAGCTCTAACGCAACCAAAATTTTAATGAGAGGTTTTCTTACTTTTTATCTCCACCAGACGGCGCGACGATAGACACTTCTAGATCTTCTAGGTTCCCCACCGATCTGAAATTATCTGCAGGTTGGCATCACGGATACATATTGGTAGTGTTTCTAAAAAATATCAGTGTACTGTCAAGTGTGGTATAAATCAAAATATCTTAAATCTAAGCGATCATTGGCCTAAGCGGCAGTATACTGGTAATGGTAATGAAAATCTTGTCAAACTGAAAACTGATAAGTGACAACAGTTTTGGCGGCCATGTTACTTGCAAACTTCTTCTACTTTTTATTGTTGGTGTGGTTTTTATTATTTTTTCCCAAATTGTGTTATAAGGTATTTGATGTTCACTATTGGTAAAATATTAGCCATGAAGTACTCGGTCCCGTTATCTTGCACAAGTGTAGCTAAGATGTGGTTCTGCAGCCACACATGGTTCCACAGTTTCTTTTGTTTCTGCAGAAAATTAATTTCATGGGACCGGGGGATCTTTTCTCAAAATATCATCTACAAGGTTAGTCCAAGGTATTTTTTTCAAAGTAAATAAAAAAATTTGATGAAACTTGCAGTACTCCCTAAGATCATACATACATACATACATACATACATACATACATACATACATACATACATACATAACATACATACATACATACATACATACATACATACATACATACATACATACATACATACATACATACATACATACATACATACATACATACATACATACATA